>PVJH01000445.1:0-42966 GCA_004026705.1 Nesogale talazaci | reverse complement strand
AAAGAACCCCACCCCATCCCAGAAAAGATGTAACTACTGACACAACATATGTATGTATGTATGTATGTATACATTATGATGAGTGCTGTATGAGTCCCCAATAAAATGAATTAAAAAAAAATAATGATATAATTTTAGCTCTTTGATGCAAGGGCCTTCCTCTTGTGTTTGTTTGTTTTGCTTCCCCTCCACTTTGTCAAGCATGATATTCTTCCCTAGGCACTGGTCTCTCTTGGCAATATGTTCAAAGCATGAAAGACAAAGCCCTGCCATTCTTGCCTGTAAGGAGCACTTTGGCAGAATTCTTTCCTAGACAGATCAGTGTGTCATTTTAGCAGTCCATGGTAGTTCCAATATTCTTCTCCTGCACCACAATTCAAATACATTTCTCCTTTGGTATTTCTTACTAAATGTTCAGCTTTTACATGTTATGTGGCAATTGAAACTACCATGGATTGGGTCAAGAACACCTTAGTTCTCAAAGTAAGATTCTTGCTTTTCAAGACTATAAAGAGGCCTTATACAGCAGATTTGCCTAATGCAATCTGTCTTTTGATCTCTTAACTGTTGCTTCCATGAGCACTGATTATGGACCCAAAGAAGATGAAATCCTTGATTTTTAACCTTGTCTCTATTTACCACGATGTTACCTGTTGGTCCAGTTGTAAGGATTTTGGTGCATACACTGAGGCATAATTCATACTGAAGGCTTTAACTCTTTATCTCTGTCAGAAATGCTTCAAGTTCTCACTTTCAGCAAGCAAGGTTGTGTCATCCGCATTATCACAGGTTGTTAATAAGCCTTTGTGGCAATTACAGAATCACCTGTCAACTTGTAAAGCTTGTCAATCAGGTTGCAACTTGATGACTTCAATTTGGAGGTGAGAAGGAGATAAATAGCTCACTGGAGACCAGACCCACACTCTCTGCTTCGTCTTCCTGCTGACAAGAAACATGGAGCCAGAGTCCTGGAACTGGAGGAGCCCTGTGGAGACCCACACCAGCGCTGAGATGCTTTCACCACCACCGGATTCACAAGATTTTACACCCACTGGCCTGTGATCTTCCTGCATTCAGTATCATCGCACGACTGCATAAGTCTAAAGAGAACTTAACGACTAGTATGGACATATTGGGTAATATTGAACTTGATCTGGACTGGGATGTTTTCTTTATGTACAATTACTTTTTCATATAAAGCTTTTTCTTATACACATATGAATGTCTCTGGATCTGTTTATTTAGTCTATCCAGAATAACTTGGCCATCCTCTAATGCTGATGCCTCATTCTTCTTCATGTAATCCGGCTGCTCTTAGGCATAGCTCAGCATACATATTGAATAAGTATGATCAACGGATACAACCCTCAATGCACAAAGGTGTCCTGGTGGCATGGTGGGTTAGATGTTGGGCTACCAACTGAAAGGTCTGTGATTTGAACCCACCAGCCATTTTGCAGGAGCAAGATGAAGTGGTCTTATTTCACAAGATTAAATGCATTGCTCAGTTCTACTCTCTCTTTATAACTCTCAATGAGTTGGCATTGAGTCAGTGGCAGTGGGTATATGGGGATACTTCAACAGAGAAATAAATAGATTTTCAAGGTATCTTCTAGGACCTAAGAGTGGTATATCTTTTCCTTATGTCTAGAGTATCTATACTGTCAACATAAAAACACTCCTTTCCCTTGGCAGTATCATTTCATTTCCCTTGGGAAAGCACTGGGATAGGGTGCAGAGGAAAAGAATAGGCTGCGAGACTATGGAGTGAGGAGGGAAATTCACTGAGTTACATGAGTCTCCAGTGGCTATTGCCGAGCAGTTTCAGAGTGTTTTGTGGGGCAATATTCATGTAACCTCAACAAAAAGCTCCATATCTGCTAGTCACTGCAATACTCGGTGTCATAATAATGACCCCCAAACATAAAGACAAGTTAAGACATTTAGTATATTTTGCTCACTTAAGGCAAGGAAAAGCATTTTTACAAAGATTTTTGTTAAAGGAAGTTAAAAATTATAAGTGCTAGTCTTTAAAGGACACATTTTAATTCTCTAGAACTTTTCATGCAGAACTTTTCCCACTACCATCCATGACTGGTACTGGGAAAAGTTTAGGTTGTACTGTTTCCTAATGTACTGTTTCTCTCTGAGGAGAGAAACAAATCCATAGACACTCATATGTATAATAAAGAGCTTTATATACAAGAGCAACTGAACATAGAGAAAACATCCCAGCTGAGTCCAGATCAAGTCCCTAAGTTGATATTAGCCCATATGTCGGATACCAATCTATAAAGTGCTCTTCAGACTCATGAAACACATGCAATGATGCCAAATGCAAGGTGATCACAGATCAGTGGGTGGGAAGTCTTGTGGATTTAGTGGTGTTGTAAGTATCTCAGTGCTGGCAGGGTTTCCACATGGCTTCTCCAGGTCCAGCCATCAGCATAGCTCCATGTGTCTTTTCAGTAGAAACTTTCTCAGGGAGTGAGGAGAGAGTGTGTGTCTCCCACCTTCAAGGAGGAATACAGGAGTTCCCAGAATCCTCAGAAGACCATGCCCACACAGAGGCCTCATTGGTTATCCCCAATTGACAGGATACACTCGACTCCTTCACTCTTAATCCTGTTAGGTATAAATATGATTTTGTTTATTTGAAAGTTACTTATGATTACAGAGTTATATGAAAGTGTGAAATTAATAAGGGGGTTTGTGGCAGTCATGTGCAATTGTTTAATTTCATGATTGAGGTGTAGGGGTGCAGTCTAGCCTGTTAATCTGGAGATAGCCATTAAGTAGCCAATGAGGCCACTGTGTGGGCATGGCTTTCTCCTGAGACTTCTGGGAAATCTCCCGGTATTTCCCTCGTAGAGATGAAAAGCTATCTCCCTAGTTGTTGGGAGTTAGTCTCAGAGACAAGGAATTATGGACAAGATGGCAGTGTCCGAGCAGCTGCAGGAGCCAGAGGACAAGCCACATGGCCTTTCCCTGATGGAACCAGACCTCTGAAGTGAGAGAGACCTTGAGGGGACCACTACCAGCGAAGCGTTGCTTCTGCCACCACAGAATGCTGTTGATGGACCCTGAACCTGGAAGTGAGGAGCCATGAGGAGACCCCTGTTGGCATTGGAACTCTGCACCCACTGGCCTGTGACACCGTGAGTTGGAAGGAGACTTTATAGACTGATATTGGGCATATGGGTTAAGATCAGACTTAAGACTTTGAACTGGACTGGGCTGGGATGCTTTCTCAATGTCCCATCCTCTTGTATATAAACCTTTTCCTTATATCCATATCTGAGTCTATAAATTTATTCCTCTAGTTTACCCAGACTACCACAGTCACTAACCCAAACAACACATTCTATGCCAACAAGCATCTCATTGGTCGCCAATATGATGACTCTAAATTACAGAAAGATATTAAAAATGTGCCCTTCCCACTGAGATGGAGGTTCAATTCCAGTTCCACAGAGCAAAGGCTGGGCCTCCTACTCCCACCATCAGAGGGCAGTGATGCCCAAAAAACCAAAAAGCCAAAAAAAATATATACCCTTCAAAAGTGCCTGTGCCTCCAATGGTGAAACTGAGTTGAAGCTCATGGAAAACTCTATTCTTCAAGTCAGATTGGAGCATTTGTGTGGATGAAGATGAAAGAGACTACAGAAAATTACTTGGGGCACGGGGCCAAAAATGCTGTCATCACGGTTCCAGCTTATTTCAATGACTCTCAGAGACAGGCTACTAAGAATGGCTGGCCAGATATCTAGATAAAATGTACTTCGGGTGATTAATGAACCCACAGCTGCTGCTCTGGCCTATGGTCTAGATAAGTCAGAAGATATTGCTGTATATGATTTAGGTGGTGGAACTTTTGATATTTCTATCTTGGAAATTCAGAAAGGAATATTTGAAGTAAAATCCACCAGTGAAGACACTTTCTTGGGTGGAGAAGACTTTGACTAGGCCCTCCTACAACACATTGTAAAGGAACTCAAATTGGAGTCAGGGGTTGATTTGACCAAAGACAACATGGCACTTCAGAGAGTGTGGGAAACTGCTGAGAAGGCCAACTGTGAATTCTCCTCCTCTGTGCAGACTGACATCAACTTGCCATATCTGACAATGGTTGCTTCTGGACCCAAGCATTTGAATGTGAAGCTGACTCGGGAGCAATTTGAGGGAATTGTCACCGATCCAATCAGGAGAACTATTGCACCATGCAAAAAGCTATGTAAGACGCAGAAGTCAGCAAGAGTGACATAGGCGAAGTGATTCTTGTTGGTGGCATGAGTAGAACACCCAAGGTTCAATAGACCATGCAGGATCTTTGTGGCCAACCCCTCCAGTAAAGCTGTCAATCCCGTTGAGGCTGTTGCCATTGGAGCCACCATCCAGGGAGGTGTGTTGTCTGTTGATGTCACAAATGTGCTACTCCTGGACGTCACTCCCCTCTCTCTGGGTATTGAGATTCTGGGAAGTTCTTTACCATACTTATCAATATGGACACCATTATTCCAACCAAAAAGAGCGAGGTATTTTCTACAGCTGCTGATGGACAGACACAGGTGGAGATTAAAGTATGCCAGGGTGAGAGAGAGATGGCTGGAGATAACAAACTTCTTGGACCATTCACTTTGATTGGAATTCCACCAGCCCCTCCTGGAGTCCCTCAGATTGAAGTCACGTTTGATATTGATGCCAAGGGGATTGAACATGTTTCTGCTAGAGATAAGGGCACAGGACATGAGCAAGAGATTGTGACCCACTCTTCTGGTGGGTTGAGCAAAGATGATATTGAAAATAAGGTTAAAAATGCAGAGACGTATGCAGAGGATGACCAGCATAAGAGGAACCAGTTGAAGCAGTTAACATGGCAGAAGAAATCATTCATGACACAGAAATGAAGATGGAAGAATTCAAGGACCAACTGCCTGCTGATGAGTGCAACAAATTACGAGATTTCAAAAATGAGAGAGCTCCTATCTCAAAAAGACAGTGAAACAGGAGAAAAACACAAGGCAGGCAGCATCCTCTCTTCAGCAGGCATCTTTAAAGCTTTTTGAAATGGCATGCAAAAAGATGGCCTCTGAACAAGAAGGCTCTGGAAGTTCTGGCACTGGGGAACAAAAGGAAGATCAAAAAGAGGAGAAACAATAATCATAGCAAACTTTGGAGCAGAAAAGAAAACATCATGATGCTTGGGAGTGAAGGGACTTCCTGAGCAGAAATGGGCATACTTCTGTCTTACTGTGTTTTTGTAGTATTCTATATATAATTTCCTTAATTTGTAAATTTAGTGTCCATTAGCTTAAGATCATTTAATGAGTGATAAATTCCAACAGTACATTGTTAAAAAAAAGAAACAATTATATCCTTTGACATGAAGAATCTTCATTCCAGTTGGAATCTTGCAAAATTCACATCCATAAGCAAAGTTAAAACAGGACAGCTCATTCATAAAGTCAGTAATATTTATCAGTTCACAAATATTTATTAGCTCAAAAATATTCTCTTCAACTGGTCGGGTTCTGGTCAACTCAAGGTGGGCCACCCCACTTAGCCTCACCAGGGTGATCACTGGTCACCTTGCCTTCAGACTATGGGTTCATCACAAATTTTCAACAAACTTAACCCCCTTCTGCTAGGTCATGAACTTCAGGCCAATCAACCCACTCTCTTCTTCTCCTCTAGTTCCTGTAAACCACGGGTGTCAGTGGCCAGACTCAACTTTTCTCTCTATTGCTGGTTTTCTCCTACTTCCACTCAACAAGTAGATCCAGGTATTCACCTAGCAAACATTTCAGCTTGCCCATAGCTGAACATTCCTTTAATGTTAAGTCCTAGAGCAAAGAGTTTCCTCAGGGTTTCAGATTTTTTCCAGCTTCTGACAAAAACCAATAGTTCAAAGATGCAAAGAGTTCCTTTTGTTTTTTTCTTCAATCGTCAACAATGGTCCCTTTGGCAAGACTCTTTGAACACAAATATTCTGAGTACTCAAAAGCACTGGGTAGGGCTTATCTTTTCAGAGCCTTCTTTGCAGGCATATCTTAAACCCACTTAAAGATCAAATTGTAATGGCTTATAAGTTCTCTGTTTGCATACATTCCATAAACACTTATATCAACCATAATAAACAGAAGAAACCAGGATAAAAAAAAGTAGAAACAGATACTAAACTCAATTCTTAAAAATCAAGTTAAAACCTCATCTAAACTACTCTATTCATACAAAACATTGGATTAGGTCTCTGAAAGCATCAAACCAGAGCCAGGCTTTCTTTCAGCCATTTTGACCTTCTGTCAGTCATTTTCTCTAAGCAGCTCTGAGAAATTCAAGGGGATGATTTCTACCCAAGTTCAAGTTATACATTAGCAACTTTCATTCTTGCATTTCACATAGGAATAACCAAAGGCTACAATGAATGAAAAGGATCACAACTTTAACTTCCCATATTCTTTCTGTAAAAGAACCCAGTAAACTGCATGGACATACCTGACTTCTGGCTAAACAAAGAAAAAACACTACCATGAAGCATAAGTTAAACAAACGTCAACTCTCTATCTTTATGATTTGCTTCTCTAGTACCCTGCTTCCAAGGTACCATCATGTGTTAGTCTGGGTAGACTACAGAAACAAATCCATAGACACTCATATGTGTAATAAAGAGCTTTAGATACAAGAGCAACTGAATATTGAGAAAAAAATCCCAGTTGAGTCCAGATCAAGTACATAAGTCAATATTAGCTCATATGTCTGATACCAATCTATAAAGTCCTCTTCAGACTCATGAAACACATGCAATGATGCAAATGCAGGATGATCACAGGCCAGGGTTGGAAGTCTTCTGGATCCAGTGGCACTGCAATCATCCCAGTGCTGGCAGGGGTCTCCACGTGGCTTCTCCAGGTCCACGGTTCTTGCTGCCATCAGCTTAGCTCCATGTGTCTTTTCAGTAGACCCTCTCAGGATGTGAATAGAGAAAGTGTGTGTGTCTCCTGTCTCCAAGAAGGAACACAGGAGTTTCAAGACTCCTCAGGAGAAGGCCATGCCCACAGACAGGCCTCACTGGCTATCACCTGATTGACAGGATAACCTTCACCCCTTTGCTCTTAATCCTAAAATTGACATAATTGTGTAACTGTGTTAGTCCGGGTAGACTAGAGAGACAAATTCATAGACACCTATATGAATATAAGGGTAAAGTTCATATACAAGAGGAATGAACATTGAGAAAGCATCCCAACCCAGTCCAGTTCAAAGTCATAAGTCCAATATTAGCCCATATGCCCGATACCAGTCTATACAGTCTCCTTATGACTCATGAAGTCACAGACTAGTGGGTACAGAATCCCTGCCCTTGCAGGGGTCTCCTCATGGCTCCTCGCTTCCAGGACTCAGGGTTCACCAACAGCATCCAGTGGTGGTAGAAGTAACTCAGCACTAGCGGGGGTCTTCACGTGGCTTCTCCAGCTTCAAAGGTCTGGTTCCATCAGGGTAAGGTTGTGTGGCTTCTCCTTCAGCTCCTCCAGCCCCTTGGACGCTGCCATCTTGTCTTGCCTGTAGTTCGTCATGTCGGAGACTTACTCCCAACAACTGGGGAGATCGTCTCTCATCTCAACGAGGGAAATTTCGTGAGATTTCCCAGCATTCTCAGGAGAAAGCCATGCCCACACAGAGGCCTCATTGGCTACTCAATGGCTATCTCCAGATTAACAGGTTAGACTCCACCCCTACATCTTAATTATAAAATTGACATCTCAAATGCATGACCGCTACAGTAACTACCACATTCTTGCTTTTAAAATCTAATTTCTTTTTTTTTTTGGCATCACTGCCCTCTAGTGAGAGTGGGAGGCCCAGCCTTGCTCCTGGAGAGCTGCTGCTGCTGGATTTGAACCGCCAACCCAGTGGACCGCAGTCCCACACTCAACTGCTACGCCACCGGGACTCAGCTAAAATCTAATTTCTTAAGCCCTGTACAGTGAAATGAAACCACTTGGCATGGTCTTCTATCCACAGTCTTTGTAATCCCCACTCTGCTCCTGGGTAGGAGCATAAAATTATGGTAATGCATAGAGGACTCTAATGCAGGGTTTGTTCGATTTTGTCATTCCACTGGGTATACCAGTGATCTATCTAAGAAGCAGGAACAGAAAATCCCAAAGCCATCAAGTAGAGGAGTATGTGTGAGATCCCTGTGTGAAGTAGCAGAGGCAACATGAGGCACCGGTGGGTGTCTCTATCAGGCAAAACAGAGACTATGAGGCAGAACAGCTGGCTTCCCAGTCCACAGAATGAGCAGAGCAGGAGGCTGCCTTTCTGAGTGGGGGACCCTCTGGGCATTTATCAGAGCTAAATGAGCTGTTACATTTGCTTGAGAGATCAAGGACCAGAGAGAGAGAGAGAGATGCTGGCCAGCATGGCTGAGAGGAAACACTACAGAACTGTATCCTCATCATTTTGTAACCTGTAATAAACCTCGAGAGATGATAAGTACTATCGGTGAGTTCTGTGTGACCATTGTAGCAGATTATTGAATCTAGCAGAATAGTAGAATATTGTGGAAGGGATGGTAAGTGTCAACATAGAGTACAGGAAGTTAGAGAGGAAGCATGCCTGGCTTCTACCGTGTGGGAATGGACCTTGGGCTGGTGTGGAATTAAATTCTTCCTTCTTTTGTAGCTCCCCGCAGGTTGGACATGGTCCCCATGGTCATTCCTCACCCTGCTAACGATTCTCAAATAAAGCACTGCATAATAGCAAGCATTGAGTACCACGGACAGTTCAAAACCACCAGCTGTTTTGAGAAATCTGTCAATTAAGGTGTTGGAAACACTACAAAATAATTCTATTCTGTCCTAGGACATAAGGGTATAATTATGCTAATATATTTTTCTACATATGTAAAATTTTTAGTTAGTTCAACCAAACTCCAGCATTACTAAATTTTAGAATAAACAGTAACCAGACTAGATAAATAAGCCTCACAGATCCATTTTCAATACCAAACACCTGCCTTAAAACACCTCAAGTTGTCCACATGATGTTGATATAAGTTCTTAACTTCCCTGAATTTGGTCTATTGATTTTCAGCAATAGGGAAGAAACCATTGAACTTCTTGGCAATTTGTAATTCTGCTGAAAGAAGGCCTTTCACCCTGTGTATCCGAAGGTGGCTCTGTATATTTACATACCGGGCCACACCAAACCAAAACTCGAGTTGATGCCAACCCAAGGTGGAACTGCTCTTGTGAGTTTCCAGGACTGTAACTGTTTGTGGGAGTAGAATCCCTGTCCTCCTCCCCAGGAGTGGCTGGTGTCCGATTGGAACCCAACACATAACCACGACTCCACCGCAGCTACCTGGAACCCACATGCTCTCCAGGTTTTATCAAAGGGTCAAACGGTCTCTGTAAGGAGCTGAACAGTGCCAACCTAAAGGTTGGCGCGTGAGACCCACGCAGTGGCAGTGCCACAGAAAAAAGGCCTGGCGATCTGCTTCGACCATTGTCTACAGCCAAGAAAACCTTTTGGGGCGCTTCTATTTCCGGACACCCTCGTGGCAACTCCTTTACTCCCCCCGTGCTTGGGGCAGCACCAGAGGCAGGGAGCTGGCTGGGTTCAATACAACTGTACTGATGGACTGAGTGCCTTACCTTTTGTAAAGTGCTAACGTTACTTCCAGCTGGCCCGCCACACAGAAACTTGGGCCCACGGAGAGATGCGATTAGCCCCGTGGGGAAGTTTCCGCGAGCCCCAGCTGCCCTAAGTCTCGGCTGGGGTCAGTGGGCGGCCGCTCGCTCGCGGGCTGGCGGGGAGAGGGCGGCAGGCGGCAGGGAGGCAGGACCCTGGACAGTGGGGCTTGGGCGGCTCCGGGAATCGGGAAAGGAAGGGTGGGGCTTCGGCGGGCGCCCGGGGCAGTCACTCACTCGGAAATGCCGGCACGGACGAAGGCCATAGCAACAGCGCAACTAGAAGGACTAAGGGCTTCATGGGCGTCGTCCGAACCACTCCGCCATGCGACTGAACGTCCTGGGCCTACCGGGCCGGGTACCTCAGGACTGAAACGCGGGCGGCTGTCCGCGGCAGACGATCCCACCTCAGGGCCCTGGCGCCTGGCAACGGTTGCCCCCTCTGCGCAAGCGCAGAGAAGGTGGGGGAGGGGAGCGCAGGGGGCAAAGGACCACTCCTGGCTGCGGGCTCGCGCAGGGGGCGCGGTTACTGCTCGTCGCCCCGCCCCCTGCGCACGTGCTCGCGGCCCCGCCGGGCGGCTCTGGGCAGCGCGTGGGTTCAGTCCCCGCTCAGGGCGAGCCGGCGGGCGGCCCACGCCTGGTCGGTCCTGAGAACTTGGCCCTGGACCCCGGCCCAAGTGCGGTCCCTGCACTGTGGGAACGTCCTGCTTGAGGGCGGTTAGGACCCCGTGAAAATGCTGGAACCGAGGAGGCAGTGCGCCTTTTGGAAAACCGAGGAGGGTCCGCTCTCATCCAAGTAGGCCAGGGGTTACAGGGATGGGTGCCTTAAGTCTTCTAGATAAATTAGTATATTCTAGTTGGATCACAGACTGAAGAAAGGGAGGAAGTGGCAGGCAGAGCTTTTGGACCCAAGTACTGGGCTGCTAGTGGCAAGGTGTGTGGTTCTAAACCACCAGCCCGCCTGAGGAGAAAGCGGAGACCGTCACCCTGGTGAAGATTGACAGACCGGTCCTTCAGCCTCGTTCCCAGGCGGTATGAAGTTTACTGTGTCCTTCGTTCGTCCTTGATCCCGTGGCGCCAGCGAGGTACTGCTAGCACCCAGTCGCTCACCCTCTGAGTCGCTGAGTCCCTAGGACGTGCCTGCTGGTGGAAAATGGTTGAAGCCAAGATCTCGGCCGGGGAAGCTCCACATGAGAGGACTCAACATGGGAAGAAATGGGAAAACCCTTGAAGCAGTGTTTGGCAAAGATGGCGGTGACTCGTGGAAGTACTGATGAAAGACCGAGAACAGATCGAACTGATGAAAAAGACCAGAGGATTTGCTTGTGTCGTCTTTGAAAGTCCAACAGATGCTAAAGATGCAGTCTGATATATGAATAGGAAGTCTTTACATGGAAAAGCCAACATGGTAGAACAGAACAAGCCACTAAACCAACATTTGAAAGTGTCAACGTGAACCCCCCCCCCCCCCCCGCCACCTCCACCTCCAAGAAACAGGTCTTTGAGGTGGATGAGGAGGCCGTGGGAGAACCAGGGACCCCCATCACGTGAGGGGCATGTGGATGAGATGGTTGTTCCATGAATTTGAACCAGAGTTCTTCCATGGGACCACTGCCCTCCACTGCGTGGGGGCAACCTCCTAAAAGGTCAGCCCCTTCAGGACCACGCACAGCAGCAGTGGGATGGGAGGAAGAACCAGATCACATGGAAGAGATCGTTACAGAGGTCCACCATGAAGGGAGCCCCTGCTCTCCTGCAGAGACGTTCAGTTAAACTAGAGAAGACTGCAGTGGGGGTGCAGGTACGAGACATTGGCAACTAGAATTGGGGGTATGTACGGTTTCCTGGAAGGAGCCCTGGTGGTGTAGTGGGTGACAGTAACTGAAAGGTGGAACCCACAAGCAGCATGCTGGGAGAAAGATTACAACCTTGAAGAAAGATTTTCAGTCACAGGGTCTATGAGTGAATGGCAGTGAGTGTGACTTTTGGGAGGTTTCCTGGGTGCCATCTTTAGAGTCACTGGGTTAGAAAAGATCCCTGGGAAGCAGGACAGAAAGAAGATGGGCTTGCAGTGGAGATGAGAACTGGGGAGGACACCTGGAGGGCACAGATGCTTCATGGAAGCAGGAGTCTGCCACAGTGAAATGCTGCTGAGATGTCAAACAGGAGGAGTGGGATGTAGCAACATGATCCTTGGCAGAGCAGGTTACCCCGGAGGGGTCTGAGCAGAAGTCAAATTACAGTGAGTTGAGGGCTAAGGAAGAGGTGAAGAAGTGGTGACCACTAGGACAGGCCATTTCTGGAAGGCTGGTGCAGAGGCTCCACCAGAGCATGACAGCCAAATATGACAGCCTTCTAGAATCAAACAACATCACTGGTTTGGAATGTGTAACCAAAGTTGTACCTGTTGTTATTGAGCCAATTCCAATGCACGGGCTCTACGGGGCAGAGTAGTAGAGCCCCATTCACATTCCAAGGTAGTGAACTTCACTGCAGCAGATGCCTGCACCTTCCTCTAGCAGAGCTACAGATGGGGTCAAACCACCAGCCTTTGGGTTGGCAACTGAGCATTTTAACCCCTGCATCGCTAAAGAGTCTGAAGAAAAGCCTTAACATAATACAAATACTATGGTAGAAATAACCCATGTTCGATTAAAGAAACTTTCCGTTCTAAGATAACCATATTATATTATAATGTAAAAGGAAACGAAATAAGATATAAGAGAATAGTATATTATATTTCATGTTTTCAAAATAAAACAAAAATCCTTCACAGCAATATCCTGATAAACGGGGAAAGATTGATATGGTCAAGGGTTTCGTTTTACTTGGATGCCGACTCAGTGCCCATGAAAGCCGTCATTATATTCGGCAGAAGGGCTGCTAGGCACGAGGTCAGTCGAAACCACCGGGAGCTCCTCAGGAGAAAGGAGTTGCTGGCAGCTTCTACTCCTGTCAGGAGCTACAGTCTCAGACACTCCCAGGGCAGTCCTCCGCGATGCATCTGAATCTGCTCAATGGCGGTGAGCTTGTTTTGGGCTTGGACATGGTCTTTTTAATTACCTCATCTACATGTGAAAGCTGGGTGATAAATAAGGAAGACTGAAGGAGAATTGATACACTTAAATTAAGCTGTTAGCAAAGAGTATTAAACATGCCATGGACTGCCAGGAAATGTGCAAATCTGCCTTGGAATAAGTGCCTTAGAAGCAAAAATGGCAAGACTTTTGTCTCACATGTTTCAGCGCTGCTGTCAAGAGGAACCAGTCTCTGGAGAAGGATATCATGCTTGGTAAAGTAGAAGGTCAGCAAAAAAAAAAAAAAAAAAAAAAAAAAAAAAAAAAAAAAAAAAAAAAAAAAAAAAAAAAAAAAACACCAAAAAGGAAGGCTCTCAATGAGATGCAACAATGAACTCAAGTGGAATAAGAATGGTGAGGACGACTCAGGACGTTTTTTCTGTTGTGTCACTGAGTAGGAACAAAATTGGACAACACTTAACAACAGCAACAATTTTATTTGTTGGTTAGAATACTGGACAACTATTAAAATGATGCTTCTAAGATATATCTAATGTAAGAAAATGCTTGTTGTAACAAATAGAACTTAGAGGTGGTCACTGGGGTCTACTTCCTGGGGTCTCCTTCTCCAGTTACCCTTCTATCCTCCATGGAGACATTGATGCTCACCTCTTAATTTGCTCAGACGATGGGCTGTTTTTGTAAAGCACTCACCACAGGGAGGATCAGGGAAAATCTTGAGCAAAGATGTCAAGTAAGACACCTATATATTTTTTCTCTTTAAATTTATAGTTGGATTGAAAATCAAAACATTTGGGGGAGAGATGCTACTTATGGAGAAAACTTCATTTGTTTGCTTGCCTATTTGATCTGTTTGTGTTTTAAATGAAAGGACTTGATGGACAAACAAATTGGAGACTGACAGCAGAAAACATCGAGGTGGGGTTGTTTTCTGTACTCTGGGAGCAGGAGGGAGTCATGGTTTGAAGACAGAATCCTCTCTTGGATGTTAGGGGTTGTGAAAGAGAGACTCACCTCTTTATTTCTAGGGCAGAGTTCAGGGAAAACTGCAAACTTCCCCGATGTGCAGTGTGTTCAGCATGGTGGCCAAAGCATTACGCAGCTATGGCTGGCTCAGTACTTTGATGTATAGGCAGAGCAGGAGGACAGCATCAAATAGATTCTTCTAAACCTCAAGAAAGCTCAGTTGTGCTGGGAGTAAACCTTTGAATTCAGACACCACAAACCTAGGGCTTGAGTTGCAACACTGGAGGATTCTATGGGGGAAAAAGAGTGAGTGATATAGAAAGCATCAAAAGAAAATGGAAAGAATGCACAATCACTGTACCAAGAAGAACTAGTTGACATGCAATTATTTTAAGAAGTATCATATGAGCAAGAATCAATACTACTTAAGGAAGAAGTCCAGGCTATGCTGCAAACATTATCCAAAAACAAAGTTCCAGGAATTGATGGAATGTCAATTGAAATGTTTCAACAGTCTGATGAAGCACTGGAAGCATTTATCTATGTCAGGAAATTTGTAAGATAGCTACTTCTCTTTGTATCCATTCCAAAAAAAGGTGACCCAACAAAATGCTCAAATTATAGAACAATATCACTGATATCACATGCAAGCAAACTAGCAAAATTTTCACTGCAAGATATTCAGGCTGTATTCAGAAGAGTACTTGGAAAAAGGGATATAATTACTGATGTCAGATAAATCTTACCTGAAAGCAGAAATTACCAGAAAGATGTTTACTTATGTTTTATTGATTATACAAAGGCATTTCACTACATGGATCATTATAAATTTTGGACAGTCTCGGAAAAAAGTGGGCATTGTAGAACACCTAATTGTGCTCATTTGGAACTTGTCCATGAGTTAAGAGGCAGTTGTGTGACCAGAATAAGGACTATGGCATGGTTTGAATTCAGAGAAGGTGTGTGTCAGGGCTGTATCGTCTTGCCATACTTGTTCAAGCTGCACACTGCATGGAGCATCAGAGGAGCTGGCTGACATGAAGCAGAACGTGGTGTCAGGATGGGAAGGAGGACAATTGTGAGAAGGGCAGTGCTTGCACAGGGTTCCCGCGAGTCGGATCCCAATCAAAGGGACCGAACAGCACCAAGCACATGAATTAAGTTTGCCTATGAGTGTACAGATGGCATCTCCAGCCTTCCAAAATAAAGATCAGAATTATAAAGATTCTGCTAAAGGCAATCATAATGAAAATTTTCCCCAAATTCTTAAAGTCTTATGAGGATATAATCCACATATCATACAATTTGGTGGTTTTTAAAATTGTGCAATCATCGCCACAATCAATCTTAGAATATTTTCTTTCTCATATTCAGTATTATAGGTCCCTATTTCTCTTCAAACTCCCCTGCCATTAACCAAAGAAACTATTAATCCAGTTATTGTCACTATAGATTTACCTATTCTGGATTTCATACAATGAAAAATATAGTACAAAACTAAAACTCAACAACAATAATAAAATAGAGACAAATCACAATAGAAGGCAGAAAATAATAAAAACTAAAACAAATTTCTAATGGGTAGAAGGGAAAAACAAATGATAAGGCATTAAATTTTAACCTAACTACACATGCATTAGTTCAATTCCCAATGCACTCAGTCTGATAGCAAGGCTAGTCACATACCTAGTTAAAGTTCAGAGGGAATTCAACCGGAGTCTTTATTCAAGTGAGAACTCAGCTAATGAATTTGGAGCTTTTATTGTTATCCACACCCTTCTAAAAGTTGGGCACTCAGAATTTAAACCCTAATACCATCCTCTCCTCTATTATTGGATTTTTTTTAAAATGGCGATCCCTGGATCACACAACCTGGTGTGCTTCTTTTTTGTGAACTTAGCTGACATTTCACTTATATGGCTGCTTGTTTTAACATAAGTCTTTAAGACCCCAGATGCTATTCTTTCTTTCTGATATCTGGGCACCATCTGCTTTCTTCACCACACTTTGATATGGCACCCATGTCTTTGATAATCTCGTCATGAGGGTATGTATCCAGCAGGGTCACATCATAAGAATGACTTGTTCTTCGATTAAGTGAGAGCTCAAAGTACATTCATATATAGAGCACATATGTCCCTGGTTCACATTAGAAACATAATTGTCATTTAATTGGGAAACAATAATTTCCATGGAGCATATGATAATTCTATTGATAGTATTATTAATTTAGCCAATGGGACAAATTTTAAAATACTGTTAAGGAAAGGAAAGTCTACATGTGCAGGATAGATTTGCAGCCTACCATACATAAAGTGTTGACTTGTACAGATTAAAAGCTTAGTGACTATACACTCTGAGAATAATAAAGATTGAAGATTAGCAAGTACGTAGATCTTGAGCCACCATTTGCTGGGCATCCTCAAGCAAGAGATTTGAACCAAAGTCCACTGACTTCTAAATCCATAACCTAGGTTCTTCTAATACTAGGATGTTCCCACATTAAATCCAAGGGACTATTTCACTTCCTTCCATCTGCCACAGTGTGTTAAAGTCTAGTTCACTCAGTTGGGTTTACAAATCAGATCCTGCTGGTGTGACGTAGGAAGGAGATTGAAAGCCCAATGTTCATGTGAGCCACTGTATGGCAGTATTTGCTTTATTGTGGTAGTCTGGAACTGAAATTACAAGATGTCCATTGTGGTGCACTCATACTTCTCAGCCAACAGATTTGAGTCTGTGCACTCATGGGTGTCACCTCCCCAACCCATGTCATCATCTGACTATCCTCCAGTGATTAATGTGTGGGCCAGCCATGCTCCCATAGCCCTTGCCTAATGAGTGCCAAAACAATTTTCAGACTCAGATCTCAAACATCATTTCCTAACAATACATGGTACAGTTCTTGGAATAATAGTTGAAATGTAATATTTATTAACTAAATAAGTAAGTGAATAAGTCCAGTCATCTAGCTATCCATCTACCCAGCTGTGGTAATTACATAATATGGTGTTAACTTGAGACTATTACAGTGAGTGATGTGGATTTTAGCCTGTCAGTCAGAGGCTTGATGACCTCATTTGGAGGCTCAAGGGAAATAGAAAGCTCACTGGAGGCCAGATACACTCACTCCCTGCGAGACATTCCTGTTGAGAAAACACATAGAGCTACTGATAGAGCCAGAGTCCTAGAGCTACAGGAGTCACATGGAGACCCACATCATTGCTGACATGCTTTCACCACCACTGGACCCACAAGACTTTCCACCCACTGGCCTGTGATCTTCCTGCATTCGGCATCAGTGCATGTGTCACGTAAGTCTAAAGAGAAAATTATAGACTTGTATCAGCTATATGGGCTAAGATCGGACTTATGGACTTGATCTGGGCTCAACTGGGATGTTTTCTTAATGGACAATGGCTCTTTGGAATAAAGTTCTCTCACAAATATATGAGTTTTTCTGCATTGGTTTCTCTCATCTACCTGGGCTACCACACTTGTCATTCTGAAAACCATAGTAAGACAGCACCAGTGACAGCTTCCTCTGAGAAGGGCTTCAGCCACCTGGTGGCAGCAAAGTCTCACCAAAGCCAAGAAAATACTTCCTTCTACCTCTCCTTCAGTTTCTCTCCAGCTGAGTCTTGGAACTGGATTTTGTTTTTACTTTGTTGGACCATGTTTGGCTATTGTCTTTGATTTTACTTTCATACCTGATATCTAAAATAAACCCAGTACCACAAACTCACTGCTATCCAGTCAATTCTGACCTCATAGGTCAGGTTCAAATGGCCCTTGTGGGGTTGTAAGACTGCAATTTTTCCCCCCAATGATTTTATTGGGGGCTCTTACACCTCTTATAACATTCAATACATCATTTTTATCAAGCATATCTGCACACATGTTGCCACATTCATTTCCAAATATTTTCTACTTGAGCCTCTGGTATAAGCTCCTCTTTTTTCCTTCTTTTTTTTTTATAAGTCATTTTATTGGGGGCTCATACAACTCCCATCATAACCCATACATACATCAATCAATTGTATGCAGGCCACATTTGCATACTTGTTGCCATCATCACTTTCAAAACATCTTCCCTCCACTTAGGCCCCCAGTACCAGCTCCTCATATTTCCCCCCTCTTCCCACCCCTCCCCCATGAACCCTTCATAATTTACAAATTGCTATTATTTTTTCATATCGTACACTGTCCAATGTATCCCTTCACTCACTTCCCTGTTATCCGTACCCCAGAGAGGAAGTTATATGTAGATCCCTGAAATTGGTTCCCCCTTTCTATTCCACCATCTCTCCACCCTTCCAGTATCACCACTCCCACCACTAGTCCTGAAAGATCATCTGTCCTAAATTCCCCATGTTTTCAACTTTAGTGTACATCCCCTGGTCTAGCTGGATTTGTCTGGTAGATTTGGGATAGTGATAGTGGGTGGGATGAAGCATTTGAGAACTAGAGGAAAGTTGCATATTTCATTGTTACTACACTGTACCTTAACTGGCTCATCTCCTCCCTGGAACCCCTCTGTAAGAGGATGTCGCTTCACATATTGATGGGCTTTGGGTCCCCAATCTGTACTACACCTCATTTATAATGATGTAACTTTTAGTTCTTTGATGCCTGCTAACGAATCCCTTGAACACCTCATGGTCACACAGGCTGGTGTGCTTCTTCCATGTGGGCTTTGTTGCTTCTGAGTTGGATGGCTGCTTGTTTGTAAGACCCTAGATGCTACATCTTTTGATAGCCATGCACCATCAGCTTTCTTCACTATCTTTGCTTATGCACACACTTGTCTTCAGTGATTGTGTCGGGAAGGTGAGCATCATGGAATGCCAATTTAATAGAACAAAATATTCTTACTCTGAGGAAGTACCTGAATGGATGGCCAATGCCCACCTACTGTCCTACTACTAACCCTAAGTATGTGCTCATTGATCTATTTCCCTATTGTCATATATAAATATATGCACCTATGTACATGCCTGTATTTAAACCTCTACAAATGCCCTTTACCCCCCAGTTCTTTCCTCTACTTCTATTTACTTTCCTCTTGTCCCACTGTCATGATCAGCCTCCATTTGGGTTTCAGTATTTTCTCTCTGTTACATTACTCTTGATCAAGCCCTATCGGATTTCTCACACCCATCTTTTCACTGATTTTGAATCAATTATTATTTCCTTATCCCTGGGCTGGTCAAAACCACCGCCTTTCCCCCTCCTTCTCTTCTCCCACACCCCTCCACCCCCACCCCCCGGAACCATCAGTCCCATCA
Organism: Nesogale talazaci; assembly: GCA_004026705.1. NCBI lineage: Eukaryota > Metazoa > Chordata > Mammalia > Afrosoricida > Tenrecidae > Nesogale > Nesogale talazaci. Next base: position 23,979 of record PVJH01000445.1, on the reverse strand, counting down.
TTTTTATCTAAATAGACCTGCAAAGGTAGCACTATGTACCCAAAGAAAGCATCCTGCAGAGGTAGCAATATGGATCCAAAAAAAGCATCCTAAAATGAAGCAGAAAATAAAATAATGCTAATAACAAAAAACCCCAATGTCATATATATATATATATATATTTAAAAATAAAGATAATAACAATATAAAAACCTATAAATAGTTCTAGATCTGTTCGTTGACCTCCAGGAGTGTCCCCTGGTTGAGTCAGATGGTGTGCCCACACCCTGGCTCCAAAGTATATCCTTGGCACTTCCTCGGGAACTCCATGCTCTGTTGCACACCTTTAGTGCTTTGCCATAGTGTGGTTGGGTCAGACAGGGTATAATCCTGACTCTGTTTCTCCATTGGTGACCCCAAAAGGCCTTGGGTCAGTGAGGGTAACCATATTTCATAATGGGGCTGGTCATACGACCCTGTCTGTGCATCAATTGTTCTGAGTGGGAATATCATCTTGAAGGCTCGGAGGGCCAGGATGCACTCCATTCTCTCTTCCTCCTCCTTCATTTGTTCTCCTGTGCTCTGGTCAGGCACATCTCACTCCCCAAGCTGCAGCTTCAGTGCTGATCTCAAGACAAACTCCCCTGGCGGGGAGGCGGCTGCCCCCGCAATTGGGATTGGGGTTGTGCCTGTGATGGCATGGAGCGGGGTGCCAGGGGAGGGGTCTGAAGACGAATTCCTTATGGCTTTAGACAGCCTCGTCTTTCTCCTGTGGAGTGACCGGAGGTTTCAAAGTGCTGATGTTGTAGTTAGCAACGCAACATGTAGCCATGGCACCCCCAGGGCTCCTGAATACAACCAGCAGAATGCAATCACATTTAAAATGGCTCAATAATAATGGCCGGCCTCTCTTCTCCGTTAAGACTTTTTAGAAGGCCTAGAGAAGGGTGGTTAAGCAGCCAGCCTTTCTCTCCATAAAAGCTGGTTTGTGCGCAGTGACTTTTCAGACATTCTCAGATGATACCAGTGTGCACGCTGAGGACTGAGAGCAGATGGAAGGCCAGGCGGATCAGGAGGATCACCCTCTCGGCAGGGCTCTACCCCACCCAAAGGAGACAGAAGGGAAATGTTAAATTCACTTTGCAAGGCTCTGAGTTGGCTCCATGGACTATTTGGTTTTGTTAGTGAATAAATGAATGATGCAGGAATTCTGGGAAGGATTTACAAGCATGTGAGCATTAGGAGCGTTTTAGTTCTGCCCAGGAAAAGCCTCCCTCGTTTGGATATACCCAACTCCTTCAAGTACCTTAAAAACCTAGTAGCAATAGCTGATGTCTTGCAGAAAACCCAGAACAAGATTTACTTACTGATCAAGGATCCATTCACCTAGGGCACCTGGGATGCTTAAGGAGTTCTCAGCACATGCTTCATTTGAATTTCCTTAATTAAAAAAAAAAAAAGAAATGCATCCCCCATGAAATACAAGGCCATCTGGTTTTGTTTATTTGTTTGGGGGGGGGGGAACACTACTCTCTGGGGGGAGTGGGGAGAGGCCCAGCCTTGCTCCTGGAGAGCTGCTGCTGGATTTGAACCGCCAAGCCAGTGGGCCACAGTCCCGCACTCAACTACTATGTCACCAGGGCTCAGCCCCAAGGCCATCTGTTTTTGTGTTTGTGTCCCAGGGACTCTGCATAGTCCTTGGTGAAATGTGGCCTCTGAAAGTATTTGAATAAATAGTAAAATGTGGGACTTTCTCACTAATGGCACCAGATCAAATACAAAATGACTTTGGGAAAAAGGAGAACTTAATCTCTTTGGATCTCACTTTATTTTTCAAATAATAGTCCTTTGTAATTGAGTCATACTTCATCAAAATCTTAATGATGCTGTTGTTGGGTGCCCTGAAATTTATTCCCACTCATAGCAATCTCATGTGACTAAGTCAAACTGCCCCATCGGGTTTTCTTGGCTGTCATCTTTAAGAGACTGACACCTTACCATCTGACCACCGTGCCAACTCTTGGCTGTAAGCTTCATGCATAGGCTTGAACTGCCAACTGCCAACTTTTCCATTAGCCATAAGTGCAGAACTTCTGCACCACTCCCTCCAAATCCATCAAGTCAACTGTAACTCATAGTGACTCTATTGGTCAGGCCGCTCCTTTGGATTCCTGACACTATAAATCTTTCCCATTTCTCCCCTGAAGTAGCTAGTGGATTTGAATCACTGGTCTTACACTTGACAGACTAGTGTTTAGACCAAGAAGACACCACCAGGACTCATTACTGCCCCACCCTAAAACTAAAACAAAAATAGACAACTAAGCTCCCTGCCATCCAGTTGATACTGTTCATAGCAACTCCATACAGGACTTCTAAATGGTAAATCTTCATAGAAGCAGACAGCCTCATTTTTCTCTCAAGAAATGGTTGGTGAGTTTGAACCCACTGACCATTGGTTGGCAGTCCAATGCCTACCAAGGCTACCAAGCACTACCAAGGCTCCCCTATTGTACCTTTAAGACTCCTTAACACCTTTTAGAGCCATATAGTGCTTTATGAAAAGATCAAGAGTAGTGCTTCAAAAGGTTCAAGGAAAATGGATTCAAAGATGATGGATTTTTCTCACAAACTTTCTGCATTCTGCTCTCTCTCCTCTCTCTCTCTCTCTCTCTCTCTCTCTCTCTCTCTCTCTCACACACACACACACACACACACACACACACACACACACGGAGGGTAGCTTTAGAGGCCTGGTTTCATAAATGAAGAAACTGAAGATCAGACTAAACGGTTTGAACATGACCTCCCAGCCATATGCTGATGAGTACAATCAAGAAGACCCAAGTCTTTGAATTCTAACTCCAGTACCCTCCCACTGGGTCATTAGAGAATTGGAATAGTCTGTCCCTTGAAACATTTCTAGCCTCAACAGTGGTTCCCAGCCCTCACTGCACATTGAGACTGGCATGGAGCTTTTGAAAAATAGTCAGCAATAAGACTTAGTAGCATTGGCAGAGGGGTGAGTAGATCAGTGGAGCCAAATGGAGAACACAGAAATGAACCCACATAAATCTATTCAACTGAGTTCAACAAGATGCAAAAGTCAGTCAATGAACTTGGATATCCAGAGTTGAATTTTAAAAAGTGAACTCTGACCTACACCTCACAACTTACACAAAAACCAAGAACACTTAGTTCTAACCAATAAGCAGTCTGAGATGTTCACTCTTCTGACACATTTGCTGAAGACAAAATGAATGCATAAACAAATGTGGTGAAGAAAGTGGAAGGTACCCGACTATTAAAAGATACAGCATCTGGGGTCTTAAAGGCTTGAAGTTACACAAGGCACCATTCAGCAGTAAAGCAACAAGTCCACATGGAAGAAACACACCACTGGTGTAATCATGAAGAGTCATAGGGACTGGATAATAGGCATCGGCAGACACATAACAAACAAAAACATATAGTTGAGAACCAGGGGGGGTTGGAGTGGAGATCCAAAGCCCATCTGTAAACAGTGGAACAATCTTTCCACAGAGGGGCCACAAGGAAAGGATGAGTCACCAGTGTTCAGTAAAGCATCGATGAAGAATACTATATTCCTCTGGTTCCTTGAAGCTTCCTCGCCCCCCACTACCAAGACCCTAGCGCTGCTTCCCAATTCAGATCAGACCAGAACATGTACACAGGTATAGAAAGGGAAGGGAGCTTATGACACACAGAATCCGGGAACAGGAGTGGGAGTGGTGATACTGAAAGGGTAGGGGGAAAAGAGGGAAAGGAAGAGGGGGAAACTTTCACAATGATCAACATATAACCATACACCCCTCTACAGGGGGAAGAACAACAGAAAACCTAGGGGAAGGGAGATGATGGTCAGTACATGAAAATAGGAACAATGTAATTTATCAGGAAATTGTAAGGGTGGGGGAAGAGGAAGGGAAGAGCTGATACCCAGGGCTCAATAGAAAGTAAATGTCTAGAAAAGAATGAGGGCATCTTATGTACAAACATGCCGGATTCAAATGATGTATGGATTGTGATAAGAGTTGTGAGAGCCCCCAATAAAATTATTTTTTTAAAAATAGAAGATGGGGGAGCCCCAGTGGCGTAGTGGTTGTGCGCAGGACTGCAGCCCACTGGGATGGAGGTTCAATTCCAGCTCCACAGGAGCAAAGTTTGGGCCTCCTACTCCCACCACCAGAGGGCAGTGATGCCCCTCCCCCAAAAACAAAACAAAAAACAAAACAAAACAAAATAGAAGATGGACTTACCATGTAAAAAAGTAAATCTAAAAAAAAAAAGCTTTAGAAAAAAATGGATGAAACTGTTAGTGAGCCACAAGTAGGCCAAATCGTTTCAGACTTAACACAAAAAGTGCAAGACACAAAAGAAAAGTAAAATGGATACATTTGACCTCATGAAAATCTAAAGTGTTTGCATTGAGAAAGATCCGATTACAACTCTTTGCATACAAGACAAGATGGATACCAAGAAAAAACATCTGCAAGCTACATATCTGAACATGGACTAGTATCTAAAAGATATAAAGAATTCTCAAAAAAAAAAAAGAATTCTCAAAACTCTACGTTTAAAAAGAAATCCAACTAGGAATAGACAGAAAACTTGAACCCAGACCTCCCTGCCAAGGATGCCCAGATGGCAAATCGGGTCAAAGAAATGTGGCAGAATAAGCTCCTAGGAAAAGGCAGACGAGAACACCACTCTGAGGAATCGCCACACACGGGAGAATGGAAATCGCAAGTGCTGCAGAGGCTGAGGAGCAGCAGAGTCCCTCACACACTGGGGGTGGGACTGTAGAATGGTAGAGTTACTCCGGTAAACCACTGGGAGTCTCTTCCAAGGCTGAAACTAAACACACAACCCTGTGAGCAGATGGTTCTTGCGTACTGAGAAATGAAAATGTAAGTCACAAGAAAGCCTGCATACAAATGTTCATTTCCATTAACCCCAAAGTGGGACATAAACCAGCTGTTCTTCAAGGGGTAAATGCTTAAGAACAGTGGTGCAACCACACCACGGAACATTACTAGTACAGAAAATGAACAAACTGTTGATGCACACCCAGCAATGTGGGTGAATCTCCACAGTGTCATCCTGAGTAAAGCCAACAACCCCCAAAGATTACATATTGTATATAACGTGTTTAGGCCACGTTCTTGAAATGGCTGGATTATAAGAAAACATTAGTAGTTATACAGATTCAGAGACTGGGGACATGAACTCTGAGAGGGAGATGGGTGTGAAAATCTATACCTTAACTGCATCAATGTCAATGTTCTGATTGTGACATTGTGCTATCATTTTGCAAGGTGTTACTATGTGTTGGGGGGGGAGTAAATGGTAAAGAATGCATGGGATTATTTTTTACAAATGCTCATGCAACTACAATCACCTCAAAACAAAAGTTTAATTTTTAAAATAGCCAACCCAATAAAGATCAACGTTTATGAGTAGTTACTAGAGTTCGAAGAGAGATAAAAGGGGAGAGGCGATGTCACTCCTTAGTGACTGAGTTTCTGTTCATAATGATGGAATCATTTGGAAATCCATTCACTGCCATTGAGTCCATTCTGACACACAACAACCCTATTTAAGGTTTTCAAAGTTTGTCATCTTTAAGGGATTGGACAATTTCATTTTTCTCTCATGAAGCAACTCATGGGTTGAAGATAGTAATTTGGAAAAGAACATTCAAAATGATACACAATTTGATTAATGTAATTAATATCACTGATATCATTTCATTTTATATATATATATGTATGTCCATACACATATAGATAGGTGTGTCTAACCCAAACCATGTGTAATGGGTAGGTTTGTTATGCCAACATGGCCACAGAATATTGGTGGGTCTGTTGTGACGGCACAGATAATGATCACGCGGGATTAATAGAAGGGCAGATATAGGAAGGGCTCGGCAAATCCCACCTGCTCTCTTGCTTCCAGATCTTCGGACCAGAGAGCTGTCTTGTTTGTCCTGTGCCTTGATCTTCAAGCAACACTACCCGTGGGACACCTAATCATGGACTGTGTTGCTGTGAGTTGAGGATCCTTCAAGCTCTACTTTGCCACGCTCCTGTGATATACATCTCTTGAGCTGGGGACTGTTGGACTCTGTCATCTGGCTGACTGTTGGCGACCTGCTCTGTCATTTGCTGCCTGTAACCAGATAGCTTGGATTGCTCTACAGAGGACTACTCAGCGGCCCTCAATTTTTGAAGGACTGCCAGTCTTCTAGTTGCCTCACGCAAGTGAGTGGCACCGAGCAATCTGTATTACTTTATAGTTAACTTTTTCTTTCTTATCTTATATACCTTTCTCAATATACAAATATATAAAAAGGATTATGAATGTCCTGAATTTTATTTCTCTAAGAGAACCCTGCCTGACACACCATGGTATTTTCAATTGTCTCATAGACTTGTGAAAGTTGGACAATGGATTAAGAAGACCAGAAAAGAAAGCACTATATTTGAATTATGATGCTAGTGAAGAAGATTCAAAGTACCATGGACTGCCCAAAAGAAGTACAACTAGAATGCTCCTTAGAAGTAAGGATGGTGAGACTTCTTCTCAGATGCTTTGGATAAGTTGGCAGGAGAGTTTGGGGAAGTAGAGGGCCAGGGGAAAGAGAAAGCCCTCAGCCAGATAGGTTTACCCAGTGTCTGTAGTCACGGGCTCATATCCAAAAGCAATGTGAGGTTGGGGCAAGGACAACAAGACCACTGGTGCATCACTCTGTTGTCCACAGCGTCTCAATGATTTGGAGCTGACTCCATGGCACTTTGCAACAACAGCAAGAATACACAGGCATGTGTATGTCCCATGGAGCGGGTTCCTCTTCATAGCGCCTGCATTTACAACATAATGAACCACGGCCCGTATTTTCACCATCTTCCCAACTGTCCTGATGTTTAAACCCATTATTGCAACCACTGTGTCAATCCATCTTGTTGAGGGGCTTCCTCTTTTTCACTGCTCTTCTGCTTTACCAAGCGTGATCCTGCTCCAGGAGTAGGTCTCTCCTGATAACATGCCCAAACTACACTTCTTCAATTCTCATCTGAGCATCCCGATATTGAGGGAATTGGGTATCATCTGTTTCCTGGTATAATGAAGTACAAAGTGTACAGAACCACAGATGGAATAATTTTGCTAAAATATATTTAGTTTTTAGTGGACAGGAAGTGGAAAGAATGAAGAAATGGTTCAAAAGATGAGTATCTTCATCTCCTGGAGTTGCTGCAACACAAACACCACACTTGTATGGCTCAACAGAACATAAGCTATTTTCTCTCAGCTCTGGAGGCTAGAAGTCCAAGTTCTTGGTACCATTGTAGGGAGCAGATCTCTGTTGACTCTGGGAGAAGATGTTCCTCCATTCTCCAAACTGCTCCATTCCTTGGAGATCGACATGGGACATCTATTTTCCATGCATCTGTGCTTATTCTCTATGTAATAAGTTTTGCACTGACCTTGTCCCATTAACATACAGAGAAATCCTTTACCAAATAGGATTGGATTCACAGATTAGAATTCCAACACAAATTTGGGGGGACACAATTTAATCCCTAATACTAGAGAAGTCCACAAAGTATCTATCAGTGGTGACAGTGTTCAAGATTAAAGAGGTTTACAGTAAAATTGCAACTGAGTAAAGCAGCTACAAAGGCATCAGGAGGAAGGGAAGCATTTCAATAAATTCTGGATATTAGATTATATAAAGGAATTATTGCCGATATTTTCAGTCGATCTGGTGATTTTGGTTATGACCTTATTATTTAGAGATACCTGCTGGACTACTGAAGGTAAGCTATGACGGTGTCTGTATTTGCTTGACAGTATCTCAACAAGAACAAAAAGTGGCCAAGTATTAATAATTGCTACTCTAGTTGGTTGGTATGTGGCTGTGAGCTATCAAATGTACTCCCAGTTTTCATTCATGTTACAGGTGCTCTGGTGGTGTCGTAGGTTAATTTGGGGGCAGCTAGCCCAAAAAGTCAAGCCCACAGCCACTGCCAGGGAGAAAGATGAGGCAATGCAGTTAGGTAAAGATCGACACCTTTGGAAACTCAATGGAGCAGTTCTACTCTGTCTTATAGGACAGAGGGCACTCTGAGTTGGCATCAACTCAACAGCAGTGACATCTTTCCTTTATGTCAAAGCATTTATAACAAAAGGTAAGAGAAGCATCCAAAGTTAGAAAGGTACCTCCTATTTGCTTTGAAGACACGCCAGCATGAAAAATAAATTGCAAGTTGGGTCTCAGGATAGGAGATACTATTCTCAAGGTACAGCAAAAAGCACAACTCTAAAGTAAGCAGCAAAGAAAGGGGCTGTACTGGAAGATTTCACCTGAAACCAAGGACTACTGAAGGCAATTTGCTTTGCGTCATCCCAAAATCTCTTAGCAGAGAGGCTGCATAGAAAGTGGCAGGGCAGGTAGAAGAGACCCTGTGGAGAGAGGAAGACACCAATGAGCTGTCAGGAGATGGATCATGAAAGGGAGATCCAGTAGAAGAAGGAAGGCCCCACACAGCTTATCCCATCCAGGATTCTCTAGGCACTTCCGCATTCTTCCTAGCGGCCACAGTGAAGTGGAACAGCCACTCCCTGCAAGGACCCACACAGAGAATTCATTCACTCACTCCTTCCTGATTCTGCTGCATTTTCCAGAGAGACTGTTAAACCTGCCATAGTCTTAGATCGGAGACTTCAATGTTGTGGACAGGTCATTTCTCCCCAAGAGAGAGCCCAGAAACAGATACACACACACATTGTCCTTGACTTATAAAAATAACAATAAACAAACAAACAGAAGCAAGCGAATCCTGGCATATTGTTTCTTGGGGTGAGCAGCCTGCACATAGCCCATGATGCTATTGGAGCACCACCATATTGTTCCTTAAGCTGTATTTTGGGGGCTTTCAGCAAGCTGTCGAGCGGGGCAGACAAACCATGAGGGCTCTTCAACAAAGATACGATATTCTAAGCAGGTACAGATGATAATCTTAGAACCCTGAGCTTCAGAGGAAAGGAGAGAGAAATGGACTGAATACCAACTGGGAGAGGCAGCTGAACAAGCACAGGGAGAGAGGATACATATGGGTGAGTACTTAGCTGCCTTGATGTGACACAGACATACTGAAAATTTAATAAGGTGTACTTTTGTGTTTTTTAGTATGATCTCTTTAAAGATAAAACTACTCTTGTTCAATTCTCTGTACTTTTTGTGCTTCCTGTTTGTTCCTTGACTGCTGTCATAGACTGCTAAGTTGTTTGACAGTCTGTTAATAGAAACCATGGTGACATTGTGGGTTAGAAATCTTTATTATATAAAAAATCAAAATATGAAATGAGTGCTTATATCATCCATCTAGTTCGATACACTTCTGAAGACAACATTTCCATCTCTCTTTAACACTCCCAGGTCTTCCCAGGCCTACATTCAGGTAAATTTTAAGATATTTTAAAATAGGAAACAGATGCTGTCTGCAAGTGGTTCTAAATGAAATGTTATTTCTGGAATGTTCCAAATGGGCTGGGAGAGTCAGGGGACACTGTGTTAGTCCAGGTAGAATAGAGGAACAAATTTCAAAGACACACATATAGATATAAGGAAAGTGTTTATATACAAAAGGAATGTGACACTAAGAAGGCATCCCAATCCAGTCCAGTACAAAGTCATAAGTCTGATATTAACCCATATGTCCAATATCAGTCTATAAAATCTCCTTCCGACTCACGAAGTCACAGGTCAGTGGGTGCAGAGTCCTGGCGCCGGCAGGCATCCAGTTGTGGCCAAAGCAACTCATTGCTGGCAGGAGTCTCCCCAGGGGTTCTCCAGCTTCAGAGGTCTGGTTCCATCAAAGCAACGCCATGTGGCTTCTCCTCTGGCTCCTGCAGCAGCTCAGACACTGACATCTTGTCTGTAATTCCTTATCTCTGAGACTAATTCCTAACAACTGGGGGAGATAGCTTCTCATCTTCACGAGGGAAATATCACAAGATTTCCCAGAAGTCTCAAGAGAAAGCCATGTCCACATAGAGGCTTCATTGGCTACTCAATGGCTATCTCCAGATTAACAGGCTAGACTCCACCCCTACATTTCAATCATAAAATTAACATAAGTACATGACTGCCACAGACATTTAAAAAGAATTGGGATCTAACAATTCTTAAGTAATTGAGGGGCAGCTACCTGAAGGCAAAGATTGACTCCCACCAAAATGGTACGTCTTCCTCACCATCAGCTATACTAAAACCTACTACCTTCCAGTAGGTTACCCTCGAAGAATGAGCAAGCACCTTTTCATGATGGGGAAGAAACATTTTTAAAATACTTTTATTGGGGGCTCTCCCATCCCTTATCACAATCCAGTGTGTCCAGCACATATGCCACCATCATCATTTTCAAAGTCTTCTCTTCCCACTTGAGCCCCTGATATCTGCTCCCCATTTCTTCCCCCTCCTTCCCCCCTCTCCTCACAAATCCTTGATAAATTATAGATTATTTTTCTCTATATTACATTGCCCACCATCACCCCTCACCCACTTTTCCATTATTCGTTCCCCTGGGAGGGAGTTCTAGTTTGATCCTTGTGATCCGTTTCCCTTTTTTGCCCTCACCCTCCCTTAATCCTCCTGTTATCTCTAACAGGAGGCCTTGTTGGCCTTGAGGGGTTTATCTATCCTGGATTCCCTGAGTTTCTGGCTCTGCATGTTCTGATCTTATCTGATTTGTAAGGTAAAATTGAGGTTATGACAGTGAGATGAAGAACCCACTGAAGAACTAGAGGAAAGTTGTGTGTTTCATTGGTACTGTACTGTACCCTGATTGGCTCAACTCTTCGCTGTGCCCTCTCTGTGAGGAGATGTCCAACTGTCTTACAGATAGGCTTTGGATTCCACCCACCCCCACCCCCCACATTCACAATGGGTATGACTTTATTCTGAGTCTTTGAAGCCTGATACCTGATCCCATGGGCATCTCATGATCACACAGGCTGATGTGCTTCTTCCATGTGGGCCTTTATCTCACCTCTCCTTCCCCCAAATCCTCCCAGAACCATTGGTCCCGTTCTTTTCATGTCTGTTGTTTCTCTGCTAGATAGCTGCTTGTTTATCTTCAAGACTTTAAGATCCCAGATGCTATGTATTTTGATAGCTGGGCACCATCAGCTTTCTTCACCACATTTGCTTATGCATCCATTTTTACTTCAGTGATTGTGTCATGAAGGTGAGCATTATACCGAATTTTTAGAATAAAATATTCTTGAGTTAAGGGATTACTTGACTGGAGGCCCAATGTCCATCTGCAACCTTAATTCTTAACATATAGATATGAGTACATCATTCTATTTCCCTCTCATTTTATATATAAATATAATTTTAAATATATATATTCATGTATGTATGTACATGGCTGTATTTAGGCCTTCATAAATACCCTTTGCCTCCTGGTTCTTTCTAGAGGTTGAGACAGAGCTGCAAAAAGGAGCTAGAGCTTAGTCAGGAATGAACTCTAAAGAGATGCTTTATTGAGGGAGGGAAGAACTTTTGGGAAGGGAAGAGACATCAGAGAAAGAAACAAGAACATCTTGAACTCCTGGGCATGTTCCGAGGCCTGAGAGTGAGACCAGGGAAGCCACGCCTGTGGGTGGGACAGTGGGAGAGTTTATATATATATATATATATATATATATATATATATATATATATACATACATATACATATATATATAATGAGCCAAGGGCATATGGGCCACTAAAGGGGAAGGGACATCTTCTGTGCTGCTATTTGCAGGTTTCAGTCAGGAAATGGCCTGTTAACAAATCATCCTGTTTTTCACAGGCTTGCTTCCTGGAAGGCTTGAGACAGGAGGCTGTGTGGACCTTGCCTGGAGAGAGAAGCTCCTTAAATTGTTGGAGGCAGGAGCTACAGAGTCCAGTAGGTCCTTGTCTTCCTGAGAGGGTAAAGGAAGGGGGGCCGCTTTGTTCAGACTAGGCCCAAACATTTTCCTCTACTTCCCTCTTGTCCCACCATCATGTTTGGCCTTCATTTGGGTTTAGTAATTCCTCACTGCTACATTGCCCTTGATTGAGCCCCACTAGCACCCTAAAATAAAGTAACCAGATTTTAAGCGGGACAATGTTGATAGAGGGGAGAGGGAGATTCTTCATTAAAATTTTGGTCTATATGGAGCAACAAAAATGTTCATAGAATGCAAAAATAGTATTGTAATACATTTATTTTAATTTTAAAATGCTGCGGGACGTTGTTGAATTGTTAAAAAGCATAAGTCTGGTAAGACCTTCTTTGCATTGATTTTATTTCACTTGCTGTTCCCTTATCCCTAGGTTGGTCCCCCATCTCCCTTCCTTTATCTCACCTCTCCTTCCTCCAAATGCTCCCAGAACCATTGGCCCCATTCTTTTCATCTCTGAATTATTTATCCTGCCTATCTTATCTAGATAGACATGCAGATACATTCACAAGTGCAAAAAAAAAGGCAAAGCCAAATAAAACAGCAAAGGAAGTCAAAACCAACAATAACAACAAAAAACAAGCACAGAATAACAATAGCAAAAAGAAATTCGCTGACAAAAATAGAAAAGTCTATAAACAGCTCAAGGTCTGTTTGTTGGCTTTTACAAGTGTTTTCCAGTCGAGTCTGATGGGGTGCCACACTGTCTCCTAAGTCTATTTTGGGTTTCATCAGTCTGCTCCCCATACTGCTCTGCTGCATGCCCTCAGTGCTTTGCCAGATCATGCACTATTCCCACACTGTGTCCCAGCACAGTTCCCAGTGGTGCCATGGTTCAGTGAGGGATGCCGTGTCCTGTGGTGGAGCCAGTCCTACAATCCTCCCTGTACATTGTCTGCTTCAAACAGGAACATCGTCCTTGGTGGGCCAGGATGTCCTCTCCTCCCTCTCCATCCCATTGTGTTTCTCCAGTGTGCTCTGATCTGACACATCCCTCTCCCAAAGCTACATCCCCAGTACTGTCTTCTGAAGCACATTCTTCTGAGTGTGGTGTGGTGTGTGCATAGTTGGAATTGGAGCTGGACCCACAAACCTCTCCTTTGGTCCTCCAGTTCAGGTCAGTATGTTGTATTCGTCTTGGCTCATCAGGGTGCTTCACGCATTCATAGCTGCATTTTAGGGATGCGTAGTACTCCACTGTATGCGTATACCACAGCTTATTGATCCATTATTCTGTTGATGGAAATTTGGATTGTTTCCAACTCCTCGCAATTGTGAATTGTGCCGCGATGAACATTGGAGCACAGATATCTGGCCATGGTTTGTTTTTTGCCCCTTGTGAATACATGCCCAGTATGGGAATTACTGGGTATATGGTAGCTCAATCTCCATCTATTTTAGATATCGCCATATTGATTTCCATAATGACTGTACTTACCTACAAGTTCACCAGCAGTGGACAAGTATTCCTATCTCACCACAGCCCCTCCAACACTTGTTACTTTCTGATTTTTTTGAATTAGGCTATCTTTGTGGTGTTAGGTGGTATCTCATTGTTTTAATTTGCATTTCTCTTATGGCTAATGATCAGGAACATTTTCTCATATGTTTATTGGCCAATAGTATTTCTGTCCCTTTGAAACTTCTGTTCAGGTCCCTTGCTCACCTCCTTAGTGGGCAGTTAGCTTTTTTTGTTTTGGGAAGCTAGCAAAGTATTATAGATTTTAGTGATAAGGTCTTTGTTTGATGTGTCATTGCTAAAGGTATTTTCTTAGTCTGTGGGCTCTCTTCCTACTCTCTTGGTATATTCTTCCATTATGCACAGGTGTTTTATCTTCAGTATATCTCACTTGTCAATTTGTGACTCATCTGTATTTGTGTAGTCCTTATTTCTGATAGTTTATGTATTCCCTGTGCCAAGATTCTCCGATTTCTCCCAATTCCTTCACTAATGGCCATAATATTTGGGGGGTTTACCTCAACAGCTGTTTACTTCAATCTTGTGCATGGAGTGAAGTAAGGGTCTTGCTTCATTTTTCTGCTGGTAGATATCCATCTTTTCCAGCACCACTTATTGAAAAGGGGATCTGCTTCCCATTTGATATTTTTTGGGACCTTATCCAAAATCAGTTGCCTGTATGCTGATGTTTTTAATTCTGAGTCTTCAGCTTTTTCTCCCATTGGCCTGAGCATCTGATGATATACCAGTATCACATTGTTTTGACCACTGTGGCTGTGTAAAGCACGCTGAATCGAGATAGAGCAAGTTCTCCCACTTTGCCCTTCTCTTTGAGGAGTTTTCGCCTAGTTCTGGGTTCTTCTCTCTTCGTATGAAGTTGGTAATCAGTTTCCAATTCTTTGCAGAAAGATGATGGTATTTGTATCAGGATAGCATTAAACTTATATATGGTAGTGCATTGGATAGAATTGACATCTTTATTATATTAAGTTTTCCATCCCATGAGCAGGGGATGTTCTTCCATTTGTTGAGTTCACTCTTGGTTGCTGGTAATAGTGTTCTGTATTTTTCCTCATACAAATCTGTTGTGTTTTCAGTCATATATATCCCAGGATATTTCTATTTGTGCTTGCCTCTTCTGTTATCTGATGTTTATATAAGTCCAATAGACTGCTGTTTGTTGATGATGTATCCTGTCACTCTGCCATATTTCTCTATCTATCTATGGAATTTGGGGGATTTTTGATGCACAAAATCCTATTGTCTGTGACAGTTTCACGTCTTCCTTCCCAGATGAATACTTTTGATGTCTTTTCTTTGTCTTATGTTGTTAGCTAGGACCTCCAGTATGAGGTTAAATGGAAGTGGGGATAAGGGGATTCTTTCTGGTCCCCCCTTTCAGTGGAATTGCTTTCATCTTTTCTCCATCGATTACCATGTTGGCCGTTGGTTATTCATATATAGTTTGTATAACATTGAGAGTTTTTCCTTCTATTCCTATATTCTTGAGTGTCTTAAACAGAAATGGGTTTAAGATGTTATCAAATGCTTTTCCCTCATCTATGGATATTATCATGTGGTTCTTATAATTTTTCCTTTCAATGTGGCAAATAATACTAATGATCTTTCATATGTTGAACCATTCTTGCATCCCTGGCATGAATCTCACTTGGTCATGGTGAATTATTATTTTTTATGTGTGTTTGTGTTCTATCGGCCAGTATTTTGTTAAGGATATTTGAATTGATGCTTATTAGGGATATTAGTCTGTAGTTCGCAATTCTTGTGGGATCCTTGCCCACTTTAGGTATCAGAGTCATATTAGGTTTATAGAAAGAGTTCAGGAAGTTTCCATCTTTTTCTATGTTTTGGAAGACTTTAAGAAGGATTGGTATCAGTTCTTCCCTGAATACTTGGCAGAATTCTCCTGTGAAACCATCTGACCTGGGAGATTTTTTTTTGTTGGTAATCCCTTGATGACTTTGTCTATGTCTTCTATTGATATGGGTCGGTTGGGGTTTTAGACATCTATCAGGGATTGTCTTGGGCGGGATTGTTTGTCCAAGTATTTGCCCATGTCTTTCAAGTTGTTGAATTCATTAGAGTATAGGTCTTCATAGTACTGCATAATTATCCTTTTGACTTTATTAGGGTCCATTTTACTGTCCCATGTTTCATCTCTCATCCTGGCTATTGAAATTTGTTCCTTTCTTTCTTTGGTTAGTTTTGCCAGTGGTCTATGAATTCTGTTAATCCTTTCAAAGAACCAACGTTAGCTCCCTTAATTTTTTCCATTTTTCTTGTTTCCTCTCTTCTGTATCTCAACTCTGATTTTTATTATTTCTTTCCTTTTGCTATTAGGATTGTTCTATTGATGCTGCTCTAGTTGGCGTAAGTTTTATGCCAGCATATCAACCATGAGTGCCTCTTCATTTTTAATATGTGTATATATTGCTATCAGCCTTCATCTGATAAATGCTTTTGCTGTGTCTCAAGGGTTTGAGTGTGCCATATTTTCATTCTCGTTGGTTTCTAGGAACTTCCTGATTTCATCTCTGATCTGGGCCAATAACCACTCCTTTTGTAATTCATTCTCCAATTGTTTTCCCTTATTTACTTCATTGTCCTTTTGTTGATTTCCATTATTATGGCACAGTGATTGGAGAAAGATGTCTGTATAATCTCTATGTGCCTGAATTACTCAGGTTGAACTTGTGTCCTAGCATGTGATCTATCTCTGAGTCTGTTCCATGTGGGCTTGAAAAAATGGGATTTTTTTGCATTTGGGTGAAAATATCCATCAGATCAAGTTGTTCAATTGTGCTGTTTAGATATGTAGCCTCCTTGTTGAGTTTCTTTCTCTGTGATCTGTCTTTTTCAGAGAGTGGTGTATTAAAGTCACCTACTATAATTGTTGGGCCTGTGGTTTCTTTTTTCGTCTCTGGGAGAATCTGATTTATGAATTTTACAGGTCTCTCTTTGGGTGCATACATATTTATTATGCGCACTGGTTCTTGGTCTACTTTTCCCTTGAGCATTGTATAGTGCCCCTCTTTGTCTCTTGTTATGGTTTGTACCTTGAGGTCAATTTTGCCAGAGAATAAGATTGCTACCCCTGCTTTGTTTGCATTGTCATTTGCTTGGTATATTTTTCTCCCACCTTTAATTTTCAGCTGTTTATGTCTACAACCTTGAATCATGTCTCCTGTAGGCAGCAGATTGATGGGCTGTTTTCTGAGGCAGCTAGCTGCATTGGGTGGTCAGGCTACTGCTGTATCTTCCTGTGGTTTCACTCTTATCCTAGCCAACCAGTCTTTCACTATTTGAAATGTGTGTTGAATAATCCTCTCACGGGGATGCTGGTTGGGTGGTTGTGGGCCCACGAGGGTGGCGTTTCACTGGCTGATCTCTCAGTAAGTTGCAGTGGTGTGTCTCACAATGCGTGGAGCACCTTGGGTGGCGTGTGTTGTTTCCCTCTGCAAATGGAGGGCCGCGGAGGGCATGTGAGTGTAACCTCCTTGGTGTAGAGCACCATGGAAGGCAGTCGGAATTACTCTAGTGGAAGAGAGAGCCATGGAGGTTGGGTAGATGTTCCCACAGCAGCCTGGAGCACCACAGATAGTGGACAGGAGTTCCTCCAGTTACTTGTAGAGCCTTGGGATATAGGCTGGAGTTTCCCCAGTAGTTTGAAGGGGAGATCCCCCAGCTACTTGGGGTATGGTAGAGGATGGGTGTGATTTCCCCAGCTGCATGTCAAGTCAACAAGTGTAACTAACTGGCTCCCCTAACTGGACCTAGGTGGAGGGGAGTGACCTGGAGGCCCGTAGTACCTTGTGAAATGAAAGAAAGGGAAAAGAGAAAGAAGAAAACAAAGACAAGAGCAAAAATTAAAAACAAACTAACACACAGGGAAAGGCAAAGACAAAAGGAAAAAACAATCCAAAAAAAGAAAGCAACACTAAAGGAAAACTGAATCTGCTGAGACTGGCAACAAAGAAGGAAGATATAGAAGAAAGGGGGAAAAGAAGAAGAAAGAGAAAACAAGATAGATAAAAAGATTGCTGAGCCCCATGCTATGCTGTGTGTTGCACTTCCTCATGATGTGTGCAGAATTGTCCCAGGGCAGACTGAAGCAATACCCTCTGGGTAGGCGACTGGAAACCAGCAGTGGCATGTGGAAGGAAAAAGTGGGAGAGGAGAGAAACAGAAAAGAGAGAAGAGAAGAAAGAAAGAAAAATAAAGAGGGGAAAGACACAAACGTGCTCCCTAAGATTGACAATGGTGAGAAAAAGACAAGAAAAACAATAAAGGGTAAAGAGATAGTTGATCTCTGATCACCTGAACATGGGACCAGAGGGGTTTAAATCTACCCCAAAGATGGCAAGTTAGTGTGTGTGTGTCCTTTTAGTGCAGGTTCCCACCAGTACTGGGTGGAATTGCCCTAGTTGGCAAGATGACCTGAGAAACCAGACGGAGGTTTCCTCAGCAGTGGAGAGAGCTGTAAACGCTGTCACAGCTGCCTTGTGTGGTGTGAAGTGCTCACACCGAGGGCAGGCTGGAGTCCCCCTGGTATTTGGGTTGAGCTGCCCCAGGTGGAGGGTAGTGACCTGGAAGTGAGCAGTGGTGTATGATAGGACAGAGAGGAAGAGAAGAGGAAAAAAATAGAGAAAAAAAGAAGAAAACGAGAAAAAAAAACAAAACAACGCTGGGCCCGTTCAGACCTACTGCAGTGGGAAAGATAGAAGGAAGAGAGAATAAAGAGAGAAGGAAAAGAGTTATCAGAGATAACAGGTTTTTGAGGAATGTTTTCTTAATGTTCAGTTGCTCTTGTATATAAACCGCTCCCATGCAGTTTTGTGAATATGTTTCCCCACTCCACCTGGACTAACACACTGACTTCTAGGGTATACTGGCTATCTGACTTTTGAAGATCGTTTCAGAAAAAATAGTAAACAGGAGAAAGAAGAATTGGACCCTATCTCTTTGGGAGAAGTTTTGTGCCAAGCACCCAATCCTTTGGAGTTCCTTCCCACAGCTGATGATAATACTGGGAGTCCTCCAAGTAAAATTCCATGAGTATAATGGTTACCAAAGTAAAAGTAATATGCATATGTGCTGTCTTAGGCTAAAAAAGATATCTCGACCTCAAATATAATTTAAGGAGAACAAGTATTAAGTCTCACATGGAACAAAGATGCAGCCATACCATCTGCCCAGATGAGGGAGGCCATTTGCATGAGGTCGCAATGGTGTCTGAGAATTCATAGGATGATAGTGAAATAGACATGAAACAAAGGAAACTATAATACATTTATTATGAGTGACAGATCAATACATCAAGATTATAGGTGAGACTGCAGAAGAGGGAACAGGACCATGAAATGGACACAAACATTATATTAGATAGAGCTTATAAGATTGGTCCAGGGCCTTTCAGTCAAAGCAGTTAGGGCATGACTGATAAGGCATGGAGTCATGCCATCTCCAGTGCTGTCTATCGAGAACACGTGTAGGCAACCATGTAGGCAACCCCGGAAGAGAAACCACTCCTCCTTGGACTGGGTGGAGGTAACACACTGTCCAATGCACTCTGTCTCAGGGCAAGGCGATTTACATTCCCAGTCAATGGTCAGCAGGAATTCGGTGGAGGTTTCATCCATTTGGAACTCTGCAGAAAGATTTGGGGTTTTCACTCTCATCCATCCCCTTCTGCAAACAGGGTGCTCAGAATCGAAGCTCTAATACACATGCAGACTTCGGGAGTTGTTCAACCCCCCTCTGGTGTGGTCTGTGCCTCCAGTCCCTGGGATTTCACGTCCCCTTGCATTTAAGTGATGAAAAGGTCATGGTTGTAAAGAGGAAGAGACTGAGTCAGGGTCACTTCAACAATACTGTCCTTTGTGGCCTCTGTGGAATTTTGATCTGTGTTGAAATTCAAAAACAAGGAAGGAGGTGCAATTTGTGAGGTAGGATATTTTGCTTGTTGAGTGTCAATTTTACTTCATGCATGAAATCTCCTTAAAATGGATCTTTTCATCTTTTTTTAAAAAAAGATATATGCGTTGCAACTAGAGACCAAATAATAAAAATGATCACACTGATTATAACTTTGTTTCTAAAAACTAAAACCCATCAGATGGAAATGAAAAGAAACAGTTGACATCTGACTGATTCCCATCCTTGGTATGGGAGAGCAGGTCAAGCACAGGACTTTCTTCCCCAAGGACTGATTTGGCAGAAGTAGATTTCTAGGACTTTCTTCAGAAGACTGTTTCTTCAGGCGACACTTTTGGGGCTGGCAGCTGAGCTCACTACTATCTGCCACCCAGGTACATTAGGTGCTGAACACGTTAGGTAAGCCATTGACCAGGGAGTAAGTCATTGACTAAAAGAGCGGAGAAGGAGATGAGGACCTGACAACATCTTGAGCAGAAATAGCATCCCTGCAGGGGAGATTTAAAGAGCTTTGGGATCAGGCTTTGGACATTGCAATGCTACCCGTTCATTGCTGCTCTTGGTGTTTATACAATCACTTAAGCCATGGTATTTTTAATCACCTCACAGTGCATGTGAAAGTGGAACAGTGAATAAGGAATATTGAAGAAGAATCAGTGCCTTTGATTTACAGTGCAGCAAAGAATATTGACTATACCACATACTACCAGAAAGAATGGAAGGAGCCTGGTTACATAGTGGTTACACTTTGGTCTGCTCATTACAATGTGAGCAGAGTCTTTAAGCACTGGCCACTCTCCCCAGGGTTTCCATTCCCATCAACTATAAAAATCTGGGAAACCACAGTGGCAGTTCTACACCATGCTAGAGTCACTATGAGCTGGCATCCATTCCATAGCAATGAGTTTGGTTGCTTTTTTTGGTTTCTGTTGGAAGATGGAACACATTTGTATGGGAAGAAATACAGTCAGAATGTTCCTTTTACTTTCCTTTTGTCCCACTATCATGTTAGGCCTTCAGTTGGCTTTCAGTAATTCCTCTTGGCTACATTGCCCTTGGTCAAGTCCCACCAGGCATCCTACACACCCCTTGCCATAGATTTCAGATCACTTGTAGTTCCCTTGTCCCTGGGTATGTTGACACCCCTCTTACTTTTCCCCTCTCCCATGTGTGATCATTATGTGTCAACAGGATCAGGTATCCGACATCAAAGACCAAAAACAAAAAAACATATCTGTGTGAATGAGGGGGAGTGCAGGAGTGGAGACCCAAAGTCCATATGTAGACAATTGGGCATTCCAGTAGAATGGTCACAAGGAAGAGACGAGCCAGTTAGGGTGCTGTATAGCATCAGTGAAAGATACAACTTTCTTCTAGCTCTTTAATGCTTCTTCCTCTCCACTATCATGACTCCAATTCTACCTTCCAAATCCGGCTAGACCAGAGCATGTGCATGGGTACAAATAAGAGTTGGAAACACAAGAAATTCAGGATAGATAAACTCCTCCGAACAAATAATGAGAAGAGTGATAAAAGGAGGGTAAGGGGAGGGTGGGAGGAGAAAGGGAGAAATGATCTACATATAACCTGCTTCCACAGGGATGGACAACAGAAAAGTGGTTGGAGGGAAATAGTGGTTAGTGTAAGATATGGGGATAAATTTTATAAATGATCAAGGACTCATGAGGGAGGGACAGAGTGGGAGATGGTGGAAATGAGCTGATACCAAGGGCTCAGGTAGAAAGAAAATGTTTAAAAAATGATGATGACAACATATGTACAAATGTGCTTGACACAATGGATGGATGGAATGGGACAAGAGCTGTAGGAGTCTCCAATAAAATGATTTTTTTAAAAAAAGGATTACATATTTTAAAAACAATGGAATACCATGATACAGTTGCTTTTATTTGTTTTGCTAATTGTTTTCTTGATGAATTACATATGGACTGAATCTCTTCCTTTGTCAACAAATAAACCATCATGTCATAATGTTCCTTAGAAGTAAAGATGGTGAGACTTGGTCTCTTAAGTTTCAAATTAACAACGGATTATGTAACTGCCACAAAAAAGCAATAGTCTCCTTGCTCTTCTGAGTGGATCCTCCACCTTGAAGTTCACTGGTCCTAAAGATTCCCTTGAAAGTCAGTTTTGATTGCACCTTTTTTGAAAGCACCCTAACAAGACTTAGACAAGTTTATTAAGAGAGAGCAAAAAAGCTGGGGTTTCCCAAAGAAGGAAGCCTGAGTCTGACTGTCATGCAGAAGTTCTGATTCTGATTGTTAGCAAATCTAGTTTGGATGAATAACAATGTGACTCAGAGAGTCACATCTAAGTGTTTTAAACTCTTCCTACATGTTGCTTTAATCATATCCACTGTAAAGAGCCCAATCTCATAGAGTTGTGGATGCACTGGAAGACAGTGTTTTAAAGCATGTCCAACAAGCTCATGGCATTTATTTTAATTTTTCACACACGATGAAGAAAATGATTCCTTAGATCAATCCCAGTAAGTTATTTCAAGCATTTATTCCAGATCTTGAAAAAAATACAGCTTGTCAAGTAAATTCAGTTAACTGCATTTTTTACAGATAAAGTTTTCTTGGAACCTAGCTATGCTCATTCACTTATACATTTTCTGTGACATGAGTTGAGTAGTTTATCTGCTATCTTTTTTGTTTATTTTTCCACAATATTATAATGAAGTTCAAGTTACCTTTCTTTGAATGAAGTGGATTCTAGATGTAGCTAGAACTTAGATACAACTCAAAACTTCAAGAATACACTTTTGAGGTCAATATGATCATCTTCACACAGGTGCTTATTGACAGACAATCAAGGACATGTCTTTGATAAAGAATGTCTATCCTGGAATTTGTTTTGGTCTCTGTTCTTTGTTTTGAAGATTACTTTTACTATAACCTGGGTTTATTTATTTTTTTTAATTAAAAAAAATTTTTTAACCTGTTTTAGCTAATGTTTCAAAAATGTTACTTATCAAATTTTAAAAATTCTGAGTAAATGCAACCATTCATGTATCCCCAAATTTTAGTATTAATAAAGGAAGGACAGAGTTCAATTCTTTGTTGTAGTCTGAGCAAGCTGTAAGTAGGCCTCTGTCTTCTCATTCCATGTGCTTCGTTTCTCAACTTCTCTGTTCTTTTACAAGACTAGATTATGAATTTCTTACATTTTTGGTTTTGCAAGAAAAATATTCAAGGCAATCTATTGAGTTAAAGTGTTGCATGACACACTTTGACAAAGTACAGTCAAGCGCTCCATCCAATGACTGGTGGTTATTAAATGATAAGTTGTGTCATAGAAACTCACAGCTCCCAATCTTCTACCTCTTGTGCTTTCCCCCCATCTTCCCTACCATTCATAGGAAGGCAGTAAGATCATTAAAACATACTGGAAATGCCAGAAAAATAACCATGCCCTGTTATGTCGACATCCTTAAAACAATGAGACCAATGAGTTTTGTAACAATAGTTTGTCCCTAGTTCAAACATTCTGCAGTTTTCTAAGTCAGTAACCATCATCTCTCTACAGGCTATTGCACTGCTTCATGATCAATTCCTGTGTGACCACAACTTCACACGTGATCTTTCCTATAATACACACATTTTATTAACTCACAGATACTATTGGTTCAACTTTACTTTTTATTCTTTTTTAAATTTAATAATGGAGGAGCAGAGTGTAAAAGTACATTCTGACCTGGCTCCTTCCTCTGAGTTAACTACGTCAAGATTATTTCTTGTTATTTGTAATTCTGCTATCGAAACCTACTTTCTCCACAAAATTTAATCTCCAAAATATATTAATAATGCTATCCATTATCGTTTTCTACAGCTCTGAGCAAGTTGTGTTTGTTCGCATAAAGTTGAAAAATAAAAGTTATTTTTTCATGCTATATTATTTTCTCATGTTAAAATCACAGAGATTCTAAAAGGAATTGCCAGGTTAACAGTGTTTTGTTGCATGAATTTAGTGTTCCTTATAATTAGCTCGTTTCTAAATGCACCTATCTATTCTAAAGTGTCATTTGGGAAGTAATGTTTAAGCTCAGCTTTGCTCTCTCATAGTTTCCAAGGACATATCTTTGATAAACTTATCCATGAATATCTTGGCAATTTTATTTGCTTTTGTAGTCTTAGCAGCATGAAGTGCTCCTCAGTAAGAAGACTGTAAAGCACTCCTGTGTGTCTATAAAATACTGAACAGCTGCTTCTGTCAGCTTTTTAATTCAGCCTTCTGTCTTTCAAATAGTTCTTTTGGATGTGAGTTTATTTCTTTATAATTTGCATGAGCATGGAGCCTACCTTTTGACGGTGGTACCTCCACTTTTTGCCAGTCTGTCTCCACAAAAGACGCATTGAAATTACAGCACAGCTTCATTCATTATGGCCCAAAACAAGGCAACATGGCAGCACGCACACTTCTAAATAAATCCAATCTAAATAAAATCAACGTCCCTCGCCATGAGTTGACTCACGACTACGGCTGTGTGCAGTTCAAACAAAGCCTTTTCTAGTTGCTTTTTTTTCGGGGGGGGGGGGGGG
>PVJH01000444.1:0-318488 GCA_004026705.1 Nesogale talazaci | reverse complement strand
GGTTCCTTTTTAAAACTATTTTTATTCAAATATAACAAAATTCAATTCACCAACCATGCATATATTTGACTGAATATGGCAAGAAAAAAACAGATCTTTGCACACATTTCATTGAAGACTTGAAAGGGAAGTACTATTTGCATGCCTACAGTTTTATAGCTAAGGATATAAATCAGAACCTAGCAAAGGGAAGGTTCTCCACACAGCTTTCTGTGTGGAACTCGAACACCTTGCTCTCCTGGCACACTCATTTGTGTACATCTGTGGACTGTTGGCAATCAAGGAAGCTTGGTTGATTCTTGGTTTCCAGAGTTCTCACTGAGGCTTCTAACATGGCATAAGGAGCCCCAGTGGTGTGCTGGGTTAAGTACTGGGGTCCAAAACACAAAGTGGGTAGTTCAAGCCCACCAGATGCAAAAAGGTGAGGTTAGCAGTTGTTGCAAAGGCTTATCATCCTAAAATTCTTAAGAAAGTGCTCCTCTCTGCCCTATCATGTTGCTAAGAGTGGAAACAGTCTGTGGACTCATTCAATGGCCATCTGAATTCATTCCATTTCAAGCCTTGTCATATTCTTGCCTGTCACTTCTCTGTGAGTTTGTCATACTGTAGTGCCTTGTGTGCTGCTGTGCTGCTGGAAGCTATTTCCCTGGTATTTCAAATGCCAGGAGGACATGTTTGTCCATTCAGGAAGTTGATGGACATGCAGAATGAAGTTTGTTCATCTACCACCACACAGTTGAGGTTTTTCACATAGTACTGTCCTTGTAAGCTATGGTCAGCATCACAATAGTTTCTGCAGCATTTTCTCAGAGTAGGAAACAAAGTTTTACAGCTGCACACTGTTCTCTTAAATCAGCCATTACAAAAAATGAGGTTTGAGTGAACCTGCTTTTATGAAAAATTCACTGTGACCAGAGAGGCCCTTCCCAGATGACACTAATGGGTGTGCTAACTCAGCTAACTGCTAGATGCTTGCCTAGAGGGGGAAAATGTGTACTAACAAGGCTCTGCCCAGGGGATCTTTTTTTCCTGGTGTTTTGGCAATGTATATACCTGGTGTATATACACTCCTTCCTGGAAACCTGATCACTATTACTATTACTCAATTTTATGCTCCAATCACAAAATTTAGTGTTTAAGAAACTGAAAAATTCTATGAAATACTTTACTCAGAAATTTATCAAACATGATAATTTATCAAATATTTATCACAGCTATTGGTGATTGTAATGCAAAAGTGGGAAACAAGAAAGAACAGTAGTTGGACAATATGGACTAGGTGATAGGACTTGTAAATCACAGATTAGAATTTTTGAGTTGGAAGCCACATAGTAGAATTTTGCAAAGACAAAGTCTTGTTCTTGCCAAATACCTTTTATTCTACAATGTAAAAGGCAACTATGCACATGAATTTTTCATAAAAATTGATTGCATCTTTGGGAAGATATGATGGGGAATATCATCAGCTAAAACTCGGTCAGGGACTAACTGTAGAATAAATCATCAATTGTGCATTTGTAGGTTATGGATAATGCTGAATAAAATTAAAACAAATTCACAAGGTTCAAATGGCAAACTTGAATCTATCCCCCCTGAATTTCAAGAACAGGTATAACATATTGAATACTACTGACAGAATCCTGATGAGTTTTGAGGCATCAAGACCATCATTCATGAAGAAAGATTGGAAAGAAAAAAATCAAAGTGGATGTCAGAAAGGACTCTGAAACTGGTTATAAACAATAGAGTAGCTAATATGAATGGAAAGAAGGCTGAAGTCAAGAAGCTGAATGGAAAATTTCATAAGGAAGCTTGAGAAGATAAAAACAAATATTACAACAAAATGAGCAAGATCCTGAAATTAGGAAACCAAACATGAGGAACACACTGAAAATACCTGAAACTAAAAGAACTCAAATGAACATTCAAACTTCAAATTGCAATTTGAAAGATTCTATAGGTAAAATATTGAATGATGCAGGAAACATCAAGAGAAGATGGGGGCGGTGTGTGTATGTGGAGAGAGCTGATACCAAGGACTCAGTAGAAAGTAATGATGGCAACATAGGTGCAAATGTGCTTGCTACAATTGATGTCTGGATTGCTACAAGAGCTGTAAAAGCCCTCAATAAGATATTTAAATAAATAAATAGATGAAGGAAGGAACTAAAAAAGAGAGAAGATGGAAATAACACAGAATCACAGTACCAAAAAGAATCAGTTGACAGTGTAGCATTTTAAGAGGTAGTATCTGAGCATAAACCAATGGTGCTAAAGGAAGAAGTTCAAACAGCACTGAATACATCAGCCAAAAACAAGGCCACAAAAATTGACAGATTGCCCACTTGAAATTTTCAGAACCCCCTAGAAGATTTGGAATCACTCCCTTATCTATGCCAAGAAGTTGGAAGACAACTACTTGACCAAATATCTGGAAATGATCCATATTTGTGCCCGTTTAAAGAAAGACAACCCAACAGAATGTTCAAATTATAAACAATATCATGGTTATAGCATACAGATAAAATTTTGCTTAAGATCATCCAACAACAGTTGCAATAGCACATCGAGAGGGAATTGCCAGAAGTTCAGACAAGATCCAGAAGAGGACATGGAACAAAGGATATTATTGATGATGGCAGATGGATCTCAATTCAGAGAAGAGAAAACAGAATGATATTTTCTTGTGTTTCATTGACTATGCAAAAGCATTCAACTTTGTGGACCATAATAAACTGTGCATAACCTTGAGAAGGATGGGGCACTCAAAACACTTCATTGTGCTGATTTGGAACTTTTACATGGATAAAGAAGCAGTTGTTCAAACAGAGGCAGTCATCAAACCAGATGAGGGGATACTTCATGCTTTAGAATCCTGAAAGGTACACATCTGGGTTTTGTACTTTCATCATACGTACTCAATCAGAGAAAATCATCAGAGAAACTGGATTACAGGATATGAAAAAGCATGTGTCATCATGATTGGAAGAAGGGTTCTTAACAACCTGCAGTATTCAGATGACACAACCTTGCTTGTTGAAAATAAGGATGAATGTAACGTCAGGTAAATGGAGAAAGGGTTGAAGCCGTGATGAGTTTTGTTTTGCTTAGATGCATAACACATGCTCACGGAAGCAGCAGTCAAGCGATCAAAAGATGTGTCAGGTGAATTTGCTGTCCAAGATGTCCTTAGAGTGTTGAATCACACGGATGCTACTCTGAGAACGTAGGTGTGCCTTTCCAAGCAATGACATTCTCTATTGCATCCTATGCATGTGAAATATCAATATATTTGTATTGTAGTGCTGGAGAAGAATATTGAAAGGACAAGCTGATCTAAGAAATAAGATCAGTGTTCTCCTTAGAGGCAAGGAGAGCAATACTTTGTCTTCTATACTTTGGATGTATTATCAGGAGAGATAAGTCCCTGAAGAGAGACATGATGTTTGATAAAGAGGAGATAAAGTGAAAAAGAGGGAGATGGATCCACACAGTGACTGCATCAATGGGCTTAGGCATAGAAACAATAGAGGGAGACCCGTTATTCTGCAGTGGTTTGTTATTTTGTGCATAGGATGGCTAAGGGTCAGCAGCACCCTACAACAACAACAACAACAACATATTCTTGATGGATGGACTGATCATTCATTATTTGGGGCTCCAAAATGTAATCACATGATCATTTTTTTTCTAGAATGGCCAGCCTGAATGCTCCTGTGCAAGTATGAACGATCCTGAACCAGCTTAGCTTTTGAGATCAGATGAGATCTGCAAATGCAAGGTGATATCGCTGTAGATTCCACCACTGTCCTAAGTTATATCTTTAGCTTTAATTATTTAGAGGTCTAGCATAGGTCACTTCTTTGGATAAACTATTGGATGATCTCCATAAATAATAAACACCCTCTAATCATTTGTGAAAGGACCCTTGTGATGTCGTTGGGTTAATTCTGAACTTCTGTCACCAAGGGCAGAGGTTAAAGCCTAACAGATGTTCCTAGTGAGAAAGTTAAGACTTTTTGCTCCTTTAAACACTTTAAAAGTTTCTGAAACCCTGTAAAGGGTCTTTGAGAGTCAGGTTCCACTAGTTGAGTATGAGTTTAGGTTTTGTTTTTATCACTTGAGAAATTCCAAGGAACTGAAGGTTAACAATCTTTCAAGAAGCAGAGACAAAAGTTAGCCAAATTCTTGATTAAACAGATTTCAATGCTGTGTGCCTGTCTTTTCTCTCAATATTATTTGTGCTAAATTTAACCATGATGTTGTGCATGTAGGAAGAGGTTTGTTTGTTCTTCCATTGCTGTGTAGTATTTCAGGAGGAATCCTATTAGTACAGTGGGTTGCATGTTGGGCAATTAACTAAAAGGTCAACAGTTCAAAACCACCATTTGTTCCTCTGAAGAAAGAGTTTTATACTCTTGCAAAGAGTTAGCAGTCTCAGAAACCCACAGGGCAGTTCTACCCCATCCTACAGGGTCACTGTGAGTGGTACTCACTCAATATCCGTGAACTTGATCTTTGGTTTGGTTCTATTACAATATATGCATTTATTCTCATTGGGAATCTGGTTTATTTTCAGGTTGAGGGTATTAGTTCAAGGGTAGAATCCTCAACTGCCTCCAGATTGACCTGGTTTTGATTCCTGGCCAATAAATCTTTTGTATAGTCAGCCACCACTAGTTTTGTCAGTGGAGACTTGTTTGCTGCAATGACATTGAACAAGCTTGAACAGTTTCCAGGCCAAGACGAAGTATGGAGGCAGCTCAGAAGATCTACTGACAATCAGATGGTGAAAAGGAAAGGTTTCAGAATGTCCATTATGGTTGTAACTAGGTTGCCAGGAGACAGGACCCAACTTGATGGCAGCTAACAATAACAGTAGCAAGTAAACCACAAAGACCTCTATTTCCAGGCCAAATTAATGCATTTCTAATGAGTATTCCTCTAGGAGTCAAAATTTTGTCTTGCCTATGCACAATATTAACAAAGAGTCCCAGTTTAACAAAATGTCCACACACAATTGTATTCCTACTCAAATTATAAGTATGTAAAATTTCTACTTGCTCAAGATACTTGTGAATACAGAGAATGGGAGGTGAGGAAAGGGAAAAGAAGTTATGGCAGGAGGAAAGTGTGTGTGTGTGTGTGTGTCTGTGTGTGTGTGTGACAAAAAAGAACCACCTATAAGGAGATAAGTACAATACCATTCATGATTTGATTTGATGAGTTGGGCTGTGCAACTACATAGAATACGTTCTCCTTTCTAAGAATTATATCCACAGACAAAAGGATATATATAAATCAACGCAAGTTTACTGCATCTGAATCTATGCGGAATCATAGTGTCTCACTCTACAGGGCAAGATAAAGCTGCCCTTTTGAGTTTCTGAGCCAAACTCTTTAGAAGAGGAGAAAGCTCTTTCTCCCTGGAAGTGGCAAGTAGTTTCAAACTGCTGACCTCGCAAATCACAGCCACTAAACCACCAGTGCTCCTCCAAAAAAAGTAAAAAACATATTCCACATTAAAAACGGAGAAAGAGAGATGAGAGGAGGGAGAGAGAGAGAAAGAGAGAGAGAGAGAGAAAGAGAGAGAGAGAGAGAGAGAGAGAGAGAGAGAGAGCAAGCTATAACATATAACATTTGAATGATCAGGGAAGACTCCACGCCCTAGCAGGGACCTAGTCTGAGAGTGAGGATACAGTGTCAACAACTACTTTGAAATTATCCTGATTTTAAAAAACAGATCAAAAGCCCTGCACCTTCAAGTGTTTTGATTACTTCTACATTAATCCTAATCCAAGGTGAAACCTGTTATTTCCCCCAATAATTGTGAGTTTGAACTATGACTTCTTTGCAACAAATTATTAAATTCAGCAGAAAAGTAGGTGTATTGCAAGGGACTAATCAAAATAGGTAAATGGTCATAATTTATGTGACCTCTCATAGAAATCCATTTGGGGCAGATGTTTATCTTCATTCTCACACCTCATGAGATTAGATAAGGACGTCTGATGCCAATATATGAATTTCCCACTTAATAAAAGTAAAAAATGTAGTGGTGTGCAGGACTGTGGCCCTCGGGCTTGGCGGTTCAAATCCAGCAGCAGCAAAGCTGGGTAGCTCCCACGACCACCTGAGGGAACTGATGCCTAAAAAACTAAAAAAAAAAGTAAAAAATGTAATGTAGTTAATCTTCTTATGCAATTTTATTTTCCTCAAGTTTATTTCTTGGTCAATATCCTATCTCTATTGTAAATATATACTTTTACATTTTGCCTATTTTTCCAATGCATAACTCAGTTTATCAATGTCCAATCCCCTGGAATAGATCCATATACATACCAATTCCAAAGAATCGTGACTTAACAACATGAGGAAATTATTAAACAAATTCATAAATATCAACCACAAGTAAAATTATGCAGAAGGCAACTCCAAAATGATTGAAACAGTACACCAACAAGGAAATATAAATCATTCAAATTGGATTCAGAAGAGAATGTAACATAAGAGGTATCATTGCTGGGATGAGTTGGATATTGGCTGAAATCAGAGACTATCAGAAGGATGGTAACTGGGGTTTAGTTGATGTTGCAAAGGCATTTGACTGTATGTATTATAATAAATTTTGAATTACAATTAAAGAATGGACATTCCACAACACTTCGTTGTGATCATGTAGAACCTGTGCATCGCCCAAGAAATTGCTTAAACAGAACAAGGGAATCTGCATGATCAAACTAAACAAAAATGTAAGTTAGAGTTACCGTATTTTTCAGACCATAAGACGCACCTGATCATAAGATGCACCCAGTTGTTAGAGCAGAAAAACAAGAAAAAAATATTCTGAACCAAATAGTACCAGTACACTAAATTATTTTATTAAAATAAAACAAACTATGGTAATATTTAACAGTGTAAACTCAACAGTGGTGTTAAGAACCATCATCACTCTCACTAACAAATGAGGGGAGGTGTGCACTTCGTGGATCATCTGACCTGACTGACATGGAGACTCCAGGGGGAGCAACTCCTGGGAATACACAGCAATCCACAGCATCCAACCAACAGCTGTGTAAGTAGGCACATGGGATCATAAACCAATGTTTTTTGGGTACCATACCATAGGACCATAAAACACATTCTCATTTTCCCTCTTCTGCCCCCCACTTTGGGATGAAAATGGTGCATCTTATGGTCCAACAAATACAGTATATGCTTTATCAGACTTTTTATAACTATACAGTGAATAAATAATCTGAGAAGCTAGGCTATATTTAAAAGGTGGCAGCACAATTAAAGGAAAACTTGTTAACAATCTGCTATATACAGATACTGTAATTTTATTTCTGGAGAGTCAAGAAGACTTTAAAAGACTTACTGATGAAGATCTTCTATGTAGATTACAACTCAGCATTAAAAAAGAAACATATCTGGACCAATAAACAACAATGATAAATGGAGCTAAGAGTGTAGCAGCAGAATTTCATTAGCATAATCAATGCTAATGGAAGCAGCAGTCAAGAAATCACACGAAGTATTACCCTGGAAAAAATGGCTGCACAAGATCTGTTTGAAATGTTAAAGAGCAAAGCCATCGCTTTGGTATACCTCACTTAAGTCATGGTATTTTCAATGCCTCATATATGTATGAAAGCTGGACAAGGAAAAAGGGAGATGGAAGAATTGATGAATTTGAATTATGCTCTTAGCAAAGAATATTGGATTTATCATGCACTTCTCAAAGAAGATATCAATCTTTATTGAGAAGTACAGCTGGAGTGCTCCTTGAAGACAAGACAGAAGCTAGGCCTTTGCAGGGACTAGTCCCTGGAAAAGAAGCTCATGTGTGATAAAAGAGAAAATCAGTGAAACAGGAAGATCTTCTCTGAGACTGACAGAGTAGTTGCCACAATGGGCTCAGCTCTAGTAATTGCTGTGACAATGGCACAGAATTGGATGGTTGTGATAGGCTCATTAGGAATGGCAAGTGTCTCAATAACACCTGAGGACAACAATTCATTCTCTGATGGTTACTCAGTTTGTTCCCTTCTTCCGACTACTGTCAATTAATGCCAATGTATATATAAGGGTATATATTTCTATTCTTTTCACTGCTTCTAGAGCTATAGAGTATATAACTAGAAGTGGAATTGCTGGATCATACGATAAAGAACCTCTACTGGTAGCTTTTTTTTTTTTGGGGGGGGGAGCATCACAGCTCTCTGGTGGTGGGAGTAGGAGGCCCAGCCTCACTGCTGGAATTGAACCTCCGTCCCAGCGGGCCGCAGTCCCGCGCACAACCACTATGCCACCGGGGCTCAGCTCTACTTGTAGTTTTTTGAGAAAGTTGTTACACTATTTTCCCCCAAACTGAGTCATTTTACAATCCTACTTGTGGTGGCTAAGGGCCCCAGTCTTCCCACAACCTGCATAGTACTTGTTAGCTTAAAAGATTTTAAATAGTATCATTAGTGACCCAATCTTCCCACATCTCCAAAACTTGTCATCTTAAAAAAGAAATTTAAACAATACCATTATTGCTGGAGTGAAAATGCATCACAATTTAATTTTGATTTGCACCTATTGCCTAAGGATCATGAGCATTTTTTCATGTGTTTGTTGATTCCTGAAATGTCCTATTTGATGATATGTCTAGGACAGGACTGTTTTGGGAAGCATGTGTTTCCTTTACATCTAAAACCCTTCCAGTGACCTCCAGAATTGTCTCTTCTCTGGGTAAAACACGATGCAGAACACTGCTGTAACATTGGCTGAATCCAATGACTCAGACTGTGGGGAAGTTCCACTTCATTTTCTTTGTTTTTTACCCCTTTCTGAAAAAGTGAAATCTTAGCCCCATGACTGATGGCTTCTGTACTTCTTGGCAGCAAATAGAGAAGCAATCTTGACTAGCTTTCAGAAAGTTTGCTGTGACACCTACCGAAATATAAACGCCTTAATAGTCTTCCAGGAGGCCTGGACTTTCCACAACTAGTTCAATCTCTTAAGGATAAGTGTTTCTTCCTCAAGTGTGTTCATACTTAAGGTTTTTATTAAACATTTTAAAATATGGATGCTACATTGGTTCATAA
Organism: Nesogale talazaci; assembly: GCA_004026705.1. Classification (NCBI taxonomy): domain Eukaryota; kingdom Metazoa; phylum Chordata; class Mammalia; order Afrosoricida; family Tenrecidae; genus Nesogale; species Nesogale talazaci. Next base: position 309,393 of record PVJH01000444.1, on the reverse strand, counting down.
GATATAAGATGAAACTAAATTGGGGTAGAGGAAGCTTCTTTTTAAGGAGGAGGCATTAGAATTTGGGGATGTAATAGGGAAGTGTGGCATTAATAAATACTATATTTATTACTTGCCCCCAAAGAGATGGATTGACACAGTGGCTGCAAGAATGGGCTCAAACATAGGAACAACTCTCAGGAGAGTATATGATTCACTCTGCTGTGCAGAGAGTTGCTAGGGGGCTAGAACCGACTGGATGACACTTAACAACATTTTTGCCCAAGTAAGGATGATCAAATATCAAAATGAGTTCCATTATTGTAAATCTAACGTGACTGAAACATAATTCACACATCATACAAACCATAATTTAAAATGCATGATTCAATGGCTTTCAGTATACTTACTGAGATGGGTAGGTGTCGTCACTATAAATTTCAGACCATTTTCATTGCTCCTAAAAGACACTCTGTGTCCAAGAACAATTGTTCCCTATTTCCTTTTCAGTTCCCAGCTTTGGGAAACCACTGATCTACTTTGTGTCTATATAGATTTTCAGGAAAACTAGATTCTTTCTTTGTATTGGTCAATATTTATTTTATTTGGGTTGAAGATACAAAACAATTGCATACAAAAATACAAAACAATTGCACACAAAAATCGTCATGTAGGGTCGAGCCCCGGTGGCGTAGTGGCTGTGCGCGAGACTGCGGCCCACTGGGTGGGAGGTTCAAATCCAGAAGCAAGGCTGGGCCTCCTGCTCCCACCACCAGAGGACAGTGATGCCCCAAAAACCAAACCCCCCCCCCCCCCCAAATTGTCATGTACAATTCAATGGCATTGACTTTATTCTTTGTGTTGTGCTACCATTCTTCCTCTCCCCCCTGGTATCACTTCACTACTATAGACATAGATTTTGTCTATGTTTTGTTCTCTAATTGCTCCTCCACGCTTTAGAGAAACGATTGTAGATTTGATCTCATTGAGGTAATGCTTATAAAATGCCTGATGCTGTAGGTGAAATTCTTTAAAATTCAGTTCAACGGTTGTTAGTGCTAAAATTATTTCAGGGCGATAAGTTTCAAAATTTTTCTCAGGTCAGCAGATTCAGGGGTATTTCCAGCCTCAAGGTCACTTGTTTGGAACCACGAGCTGCTCCTTGGCAGAAAGATGGGTTTTTGTACTTTCACGAAGACTTACAGTCTCAGAAACTGACAAGGATAGTTCTATTCTACCCTCCATGCTCCCTTTGAGTCAGCATCAACACAAAGGCAGTAGTTTGGTTTGTAATAAATCCAATAACTATGAGTTCTACAAGAGTCTAGAATCTCTTTTCCATACTTCCCTCTTTTGATAAGGGCTAATCTTCTGGTTCTCGATCAAATAAACTAGTAATTAAAACTTAAATTAAAATGTAAAAAGCCTAGCCCCAATGAGTTTTTCTGGTCTTGGAGAAAAAGAATAAATAGTTGATGAAGGTACGAAGCCCTATAATTCTATTCCTTCTTCAATACCTGGATCTCCTTAGTTTTGCTCTGCTCTAGATTAATAGAGACCAATTCTTGTATCTTGGATAACTGTTTGCCAGCTTTTAAGACCCCAACCACTCCTCACTGAGCTGTGTAATGCTTGGGGTCTTAAAACACAGTTCTGACAACTGTCTGAACAGTCCTATGAAATCATAACAAGAGAACAGTTTCCCTGAGGTGTTTGTATTGAAGTAGTATCAGTAACTTAATCCTTTTTATATTGATTATTATTGTTCTACAATCACTCACAGCATGATATTTGCATTCTATCCCTTTTAGGATATATAGATTAGTGTTGTCAATTACATTACCCAAGATGGGTAACCATTACTATTAATTGATGTCCATTTTTCTTATCACCATAAATGTAAAATGCCTACTTGCCCCCAAGTTTTTCCCCATCTCTTTCCCCCCTCTCTCCTCGGATAACCTCTAATATTGATTGGTCTCTCTATCTTTACTTATTCTTGTCACTGTATACAAACTATGGAAACTCAAAAGAAAAGCGTGTGCCTGGGTATGGCTTTCTTTGAGGCACAGACTGTGACAAGAATTTATTTGCATATAATTTTTGTGGGAAATGCACTGGCACAGCAGGAGTGAAGGAAATGAAATAGTGATACAAGGAAGGATAAAAGTCAAATAAAAAAGGCTGCATTATAGACTTCATCACCATAACCCAAACCGTTTGAAAACTATCCAGAGTTTCTCTCCAAATGACCTATGAAGAATGAGAGGATGAAGAAGGTACCCAACAGTTCAGTGTCCACTAACTTAGCATTACCTCTGGGAGTGTTTGCTGTCTTCTACCTCAAAGGGATGTCAGTGTGGAAAAAGTGGGCTGCTCCAACTTCTAAGGAGGCTCTTAAGTATGGGACCATCCTGAAAACATGAGCAATGATGCTTTTGTTTACAAAGAAGCTCCTCAACAGCTCACACATTAAATGGGGGTGGAGGAATGTGACAAGGGCCACCTGAGTATCAGCAATAGTTTGTTTCCAAACTGTAAAGATAACTTGTATCCCTTCTGTGATAGATAAGTTTATTGTGCCTACCTGGCCAATGAACACATGTGGGATTAATTGAAGGGTGGAGAGATAAATGGCTCCATGAGCCTTGCCTTTTTGTATCTTGCTCTTTGATGATGGGATCAGTGTGTGGCTGCCTCAGCTGATTCTCACCTCAACTTGCAAACTACACCACCTGTGAGACACCCAACCATGGACTGTGTTGCTATAGTTTGAGCTGTTCCTACAGGACCTGCTTCATCATGCTATCAGAGTGTACATTGCTTGAGCTGGGAACTGTCAGACCCTGTCACCTGGCTGACTATTGATGATCTGCTTTGCTATTTGCTGCCTGTGACTGGATTGCCTGAATTGCTGTACAAGAACTCAGATGCCTGCTTCCTTGACTTGCACACAGTGGTCCTCGTGATTTGAAGTTCCACCAGTGTATTAGCTGTCTCATGGAAGTGAGTTGCACTGAGTGATTTGTACTGTTCTTTAAACTAATTATCTGTCTATTTCTGATGTTGTATCTATTATTTATCTATGTATCTATATAAAATCATAAATGTTCTTGTATTGTTTCTCGAGAACCCTAACATACTTTCTTGCCTACCTCATCATCCTGAGACTTCCACCACGTAAAATGTTCACTCTTTTACCAATCTACTACCATAAATTCTGATTTACTCCTCTCAACTCGATTCTGAATTATGGTGGTCCTATTGGGCAGAATAGAACTCCTGTGGGTTTCTGTAACCGAAACCCCATATAGGGTTTCTGAGGCTGCAAATCTTTATGGGAGCAGATAAACTCAAACTACTAACCTTGTGGTTAGCAGTCCAACTCTTACAAAAAAGCACCACAAAGATCTGTTTTCTCTTTCACTGTAACCACCCAAAATTGGGTATCACAAATTCTGAACTCTGTCTCCCAACCCCTTCTAGATAGGCAACCACCAACCTCTCTGTTAACCCTCTTCACCCCTTGCAGTTTACATATTCATTTGAATGACTCAGAACTCAGGAAGACCACTTAAACATAATTATCAATATATTATAACCAGAAAATAATATGAGCAAAAATAAATACCAGACACATTCTAGGAGAATCCTAGGCACAAAATTTTCATTGTCCACACAGATTTTTTTCACCTTCTCCTGTACATTGATGTTTTAGTCAGTCCAAGAGAGAGAGAGAGAGAGAGAGGTGTAGATCCAAGAAGCTGGGCCTATTATGAGTTATTGAAAACTCAGTGTAGATAACTAAAGTAATATATATGAAACAATTGATATGTAAGGTGGATTTCATATGTCTCTTCCCTTACTGAGATTTTCTGCCTCAGTTGCGCAAGTTTAAATGTTGCCTGATTATTTCAGGAAATAAAGAGGGATAGCTAGTTTGATCAAGAATCCTAAGATTATTTTCAGAAACCAAAGCCATCAAAGAATAATCATCAACAGACTCAATTTATAGCAGACGACCAGCCATAAGACCAGAGTTGTGTCTGTAGCAAGGTAAAAGTAAATACTCATACTCTTATTGAACACCTATATCTGGCACACATAGGAATGTGTGTCATTGTAAAAGTTAATCAGAAGCACTTTTTGAGGCTACAGATGAAAAGAAAGATATGGAAGCTACGCAAATCACTTTTATGAAAAAGATGTAATTAGTGTTATAAGAGAGATCTATTTAGGAGAAAGAAGAGTTTTCTAGTACTGAGTGACAAAGTCCTCACAAAAAGGCACTGAAACTAGATCTTAGTCAATGGGTTTCATTTTATTCTTAATTTAAAATATGTTCCTTGGTCATTTTGTAGGCAAAGCTTTCATTTTTGTTGTTAGGTGTTGTTAGGTATTAGTTCATAACAACTCCTAGTGAGTCTATCTACAACAGAACACAACATGGCCCAGTCTTGTGTCATCCTCACAGTTGTTATATGTGTGCCCAGTGTTACAACCACGGTGCCAATCCATCTCCTTATAGGTCTTCTTCTTTTCAGCTACTCTTCTACTTTGTCAAGTATGATGCCCTTTTCCAAGAACGAGTCTCTCCTGATACCATGTCCAAACTTAATGAGATGAATCTTCACCATCCTCACTTTTAAGGAACATTCTGGCTATACTTCTCCCAAGACCAATTTTGTTTGTTTTGGAAGTCCATGGTACTTTCAATATTCTTCAACCATACCATAATTTAGTTATATCAATTCTTTTTCAGTATTCCTTATTCAATGTCCATCTTTCACATGTATTTGTTGTTGTGCTATTATGATCCATAGTGACCCTATACAGAATGAAACATTGTCCAGTCCAGAGCTATTCTCTCAATTGTTCCAATACATAAGAACTTTTTTTTACTGTGTCAATCTTTCAGGCTCTTATACTCATTTTCTTCCTTTCTACTTTGCCAAATATGATGTCCTTCTTCAGGACCTGGTTTATCTTGGCTACATAGCCAAAGTGATTAAGATAAAGTCTTACCATCTTGCCTCTAAAGAATACACTGACTGCACTTCTTCAAATGCAGATCTGTTTGTGCTTTTGACAATCCATGCTACTTCCAATACTCTTTTCTAGCACCACATTGTATCTCATTCAGTCTTCCTTATTCAATTTGCAACATGCATTTGAGAAACACCATGACTTGTGTCAGGGGTACCTTGGTCCTCAAAGTGGCATCCTTGCTCTAACAGTTTAAAAGAGTTTTTGTGCAACAGATGTGCCTGATGTAAGGTCATTTGATCTTATGACTGGTGTCTCAGAGAGCATTGGCTTTAGCTTCCAGAAGGATGAAATCTTTGACAACTTCTGTCTTTTCTAGATGTAGTCATGATGTTACTACCTCTTGGTCCAGTTGTAAAGATATTCTTTGCATTAAATCATAATCCATATGGAAGACTGAAATTCTTAATGTTCATGAGCAAATGGTTCAAGTCTTTCTCAAGTTCAGCAAGCAAACTTGTGTCATCTGTCTATCAAAGAGTGTTAATAAGCTTTCTTCCCATCCTGATGCCTCTTTCTTCTTCACAGAGTGCACCTTCTTGGATTATTTGCTTAGTATACAGATTGGATAATTAGGAGAAGATACAAATCTTAATGGATATCTTTCTTGATTATAAGCCATGCACTCTTCCCTTATTCTGTGACTATCTGCTAATCCATGTACAGATACTGCTTAAACACAACAAAGTGATATAGCATGCTCTCTAGTCTCAATATTAGTCATAGATTTTTTTATGATCCACATAATTGAATGTCTTTGTGTAGTTAATGAGCCATAAGTGAACATCTTTCTAGTATTCTTTGTTTTCGACCAAGATTTATATGTTATGATTAATGACCAATCTGAACTGTTCTCTGTCCTTGTTTTGCTTTATTGCAAAGAAAGAAAAAAGAAACAACTATAAAATAAATCCACATGAAAATGTCACATAGTGTTCATCTCTGTGAGAGACACAAAATAGGACAATTTGGTAGATATCTTGTATGAGGTGAGAGTGATTGGAAATGGAGTGGTCAGGAGATAACATTTAAGTTGAGACCTTAAGGGTGACAGGAAAATATGGACCCCAGAATGACCAGAGAACATGAGAAAGGGGAAGCAGGAAAGGACTTGGGATATTTAAGGAATGGAAGAAAGGTCAGTGTTTCTAGAGAGGAATAGAAGGGTGGGAGAGTGGGTATAAAATGAAGCTTGTTCCCTGCATGGACTGGTAATGCTAGACCCAATGGGCATAATAAGACCTTTGCATTTAATCTGCATGCCAGGAAAGTTGCTGACAAGTTTTAAGGAAAGAGGAATATAATATCGTTTTTCCCCTGCATCACTGCCCTGGTGGGAGTAGGAAGCCCAGTTTGCTCCTGGAGAGCTGCTACTGGATTTGAACCACCAACCCTGTCAGTCGCAGTCCCCCACACAACCACTGCGCCACCTGGGTTCAGCTGTTATCATTTATACTTTTAAAAGGTCAGTTTGACTATGACAATACAGCACAAGAATAGAACCATGAAGCCTAGCTCAGAGGTTCTTGCAAATGTCATCCAGGAAGGAAGACAGCCACTTGGTCCAGTGGAGATAAAAAGGGAGGATTAGAGTTAGATGTTGACAGAGGCCTTGAAGTTGTTTTTATGTTAGAAAGATGATAGCTGGAGGCATAAACAGAAGCCCCGAGTCATACAAGAAAGTTTCATAAGGAAATTAGACCATATTTTCCATTTCAATAAAACTTAAGGAGGCACTAAAAAATAATGGTAGAGAATGAGATTTAAAGAGATCAAAGAGAATTTTGAACACTGTGCAAAAGAATTTGGTAAGTACTGTAGTCAATGGGCAGACCATTCTTAAAATGGACATTTTTTAAAAGAAATATCAGGGACTAAAATTATGCTTTTAGGTCTTGTCAACACTGGACCCAATAGTGCAGAGAACAACAACAAGGAAAACCAAAACAACAATGTGTGTGTCTGTGTGTCTGTGTCTGTGTATGCCTTACCTTAAAAAGGAAATGTGAGAGTAAATCAAAAGCAAGTAGAGTTGACCAGCAAAGCAAGTAGACTTGTTCTTTAGAGGTCAATTTACTTCTCTATTTATTGACATTGCTATGGAGATGTTGAAAAGCCAGCCAGGAGAACAGAGAACAGTCCAGTGTCTCAGCGTTTAATAATCTGCTTTTATGTAAGACATCAAGAAAGAATGCAATAATTCAAGCCCTTTTGCTGCTAGCAGTAAAAGAAACCAGATGAGGCTGAGGTCACATTCTTCCCAACCACACCAATCCGCTTCTCAGCCAGTAGGATTTCTGGCCCAGCTGTCCAGGCACTACAAAGTCTGACATTTGGGGAAACCCACCCGACATTTTGCCCACCCCACACTTTTGCTTCTGCCAATCAGAATATTGCAAACAGCCCACAAAGTGAAATAAACCCCAAGGAAATTGGGGGGGGGGGGAGGTATCTGCTTGTAAGAGGGGTTTGTCAAGGAAACAGGTCTCATTGGTGGATGGAAATAGCTTCCTCCTAGAGAATTAGTTAATACTGCCCTAAACTTGAATTTTTAGAGTTGCTTTGGTTGATGCAGATTTTTATTTAGATTTGAAATATCCAATTGCATTCAGGAAATCAGGGCTTAGATGGCCCAAGCATTTTCCCTTCTAATTGGAAACACAATCTTTCTGTTGTTATTTAGAATAATATTATTGGAAGTTTCACTTTTCTCAGATAGAGTTGCTTCATTTTTTAAAATCGTTTTATTCAGGGCTCGTACAACTCATCACAATACATACATACATGGCACGCCAAGCACATTTATATATGCCGCCTTCATTATTCTCAAAACTTTTGTTTTCTATTTGAGCCCTTGGTATCAACTCCTCATTTCCCCCCTTACTCCCCACTCCCCTCTCCCTCATGTATCCTTGATAATTTATAAATTATTATTATTTTGTCATATCTTGCACTGTCTGACATCTTTCTTCACCTACTGCTCTATTGTTCATCGCCCAGAGAAAAGGTTATATGTAGATCCTTGTAATTGGGTCCCACCTTCTACCAACCTTTCCTCCAACCCACCCCACCCCCACCTCCATTATTGCCACTCTCACCACTGGTCCTGAAGGAATCATCTGTCTTGGATTCCCTGCTCCCATCTGTACCACTCTACATTCTCTGGTCTAGCTGGATTTGTAAGGTAGAATTAGGATTATGATAATGTAAGGAATGGGACATTTAAGAGAAGAAAACTCTGTTTCATCATTGCTACGCTGCACCCTGACTGGCTCTTCTCTGATCTGCAGCCCCTCTGTAAGGGAATGTCCAGTTGCTCACAGGTGGGTTTTGATCTCCAATCTGCACTCCACGTCATTCACTATGATATGATTTCTTGTTCCTTGATGCTTGATACATGATCCCTTTAACAACTCATGATCACATGGACTGGTATTCTTATTCCATGAGGACTTGTTCCTTCTGAGATAGATGGCTGCTTATTTACCTTCAAACCTGCAAGACCCCAGATGCTATATCTTTTGATAGCCAGGCGCCATCATCTTTCTTCACCATGTTTGCATATGTACACATTTGTCTTCAGCAGTCATGTCAGGAAGGTGAGCATTGTGGAAAACCAGTTTAATAGAACAAAGTGTTCTTACATTGAAGGAGTACGGAGCAGAAGACCAATGTCCATCTGCTACCTCAATACTAGACCTGCAAATATATACATGTAGATTTCCCATCGATATATATAAATATATTTAAATATACATGCCTGTGTTTAGATTTCTATAAATGCCCTTAGCTTCCTAGTTCTTTCCTCTATTTTCTATTATTTTTCTCTTCTCCTACTATCATGCTCAGCCTTCATTTGGGTTTCAGGGATTTCTCTTGGTTATGTGTCGCCCTTGGTCAAGCACAACCAGGCCTCTTACACTCTCCTCACCATTGTTTTTGGATGTTTTTTGTTCCCTTGTCCTTGGGTTGGGCAACACCATCTCTTTTCACCCACCTCTCTCTTGCTCATGTCCCCCTGGACCATTCGTCCCATTGTTTTCTCCTGCAGACTGTTCTTCCAGCCTATATTATCTAGATAGACCTGTAAAGATCATAATATGACCAAAAAAAGACATAACAAAGCAGAACAACAAAAAAAACAAACCAATGACATTGACAAAAAAGAAAAAAAAGAAAGGAAAGAAAGAAAAACTTGTAAATAGTACAAGGTCTGTTTATTGACCTCTGGGAGTGTCCTCAGGTCAACTCTGATGGGGTGCCATGCCCTGATCACAAAATCTATCCTTGGCACAGCCTCAAGACCTCCCTGCTCTACTCCCTCCACTGCTCCTCTGTAACACGCCCTTCGTGCTTTGCTTTGCTGTGGATTCTCTTTTCTGTTTTGGTGATCAGTAGAACTGAAACAGGGATCTTTTCTCATCCCGAATTCTGAAACTGGGACAACCTGCATTTTAAATGTTGCTTTTGCTCATTCTTTCACAAAATTTGGACACCTTCCATATGTCAGATGTTGAGAAAGTGATCTGACTATGGTGATGGTCCCTTCGAATGATCACAATCACAGCACTAACAATGACAGCAGATTGCTGTTCATCCCTGCCTTTCTTGTGGATTTTGACTCACGGTGACCTTATGTGTACAGTGCAGGACTACTCTGCAAAATTTCAAAGCTCTTGCCTTTCAAAAACAGATCTCCTGACCTGCCTTCCATGGCATTTATGGGTGGTTTCCAACAGTTAGCCTCTTGCTAATAATGCAGCACATAACTATTGGACCACCTCGAATTGTCCAATAATGATGGTATGATGGTATGAATGTTTAATCTTTCCAGTAGGAAAGTCGTTTTGGTAAGTTTATTACAGGTCTTGCTTTACCTTAACTTCTAACCAATCCTGTAGTTGTTAGGTGCACTTGTGATAGTTCAGTTTTTTGGTGCCAATATAGCACCTGTAAGAAAATAGTGGGGGGCTGGGGGTTAGCAAGTCAAGCAGGTCTCATCTTGATGACCTCATTTGGAGATACCCCAGTGATCAATGGCTCTCTGGAGGTGGGACACTTTCTCTCTCTGCTTTACTTTCCTGTTAGTGAGTCATGTGGAGATCTGTCAGAGATATTCCAGATCCATTGCCATTGGACCCACAAAACTTTGCACCCTCTGGCTTGTGATATTTCTTCATTCTGCATCATTGCATGTAGCTGTGTCAGTCTGAAGAGGGACTTATGGACTAGCATCTGACTCATAGACTTGAGCTGCCCTGGGCTGAGATGTCTTCCTGATATACAGTTACTTCTTTATATGAAGTTCCTTCTAATGCATATTTGAGAGTCTCTGAATTTGCTTCTCTAGTCAACTCAGCCTACCACAGAAGTCAAGTAGGTCCTAATTCATAGCAAGTCTACATAAAACAGAAGGAAACATTGCCTGATCTTTCTCAATCCTCATAATTGTTAAGTTTGAGTCCATTTGGGCAGCTACTGTATCAATTCATCTTGTTGAAAATAATCCTAGAAGGATAATGTTGGTATTATCTTCATTTTGCTGATGAGACAACTAAAGTGTCAAAAAGATGTGCTCTGCTGGTGGAAAGAAAGTGGGCTGATTGTGGTTCTAGGTATGCTTTGATTTGTGGGGTGTCAAGGATGACTACAGACATTCTGGTCTGGAAGAGACTAAATAGTTGATTGTGTAGGGTTAACAGTAAGAAAAAAATCAAGCCTATTTTATTTCTAACACCTCCAAGCAAGCATACAAACAAGCAAACAAAAAACTCACTGCCATAAAATGGATTTGAACTCATAGAGATTCTATAGAGAAATTTTGAGACTGTAAAATCTTTGTGGGAGGAGACAATCTCATCTCTCTACCACAATGTTGCTGGTAGATTTGAACAACTAATCTTGCTCTTAACAGAATCATACCTAATCCACAGAGCCACCAGAGTTTTCTAAAATTGTAACTACCAGACCAGGTTGCTGAGAAATCCAGGGAATCAAGGAGGCACCCTTCAGTCTCCCATGCTGGACACTCTATACTCAGACTTGGCTTTGAAGGTCACCACAAAGGACGGAAAGTTTGGTTCAGATTCTCGTTTTACCAGTAAGAAACCATGTCTGTGATTTCATTGACTTGAGTCTCATTAATGTTTTGCAAAAGTCCTTGCTGATATTCACTAATTTTATTTGTTCTGCATAAAGTTTACTTTTACCCAAACATTAGAGGACTTCAAGGATCTTGAAAAGCACAGTACAAACAAGGTTGAAATTCAAATTCAACATCCTTGACAACTATATTTAACAGAGTATGAGCTCTTTTCTCCCAGTCCCTGATGACCACATAAAATCACAGTATATATAGCACTGTTGGAGCTGAGTGCTGAATTGGCATGTTGTGTTTGTATGCTCTTCGATAGTATTGATGCCACTGTATTGACTTGATGGCCATGAGTTTTTGAATGTGTATTTAAATCTGAATCAACTATCATGAGAAACAAAGGCTTATTCCATATATTCAACTTAATGAAATATAACCAAGAATATATATTTTTAATTAACGACATAAATTTGCATGGATCATTTGCTCCAAATTAATGCTCTGGTAGTAAGAAAGAAAATTTTTTTTAAAGATGCTTTCACAAAAATGGAAATTTCTTAAAATCCTGCATGAGGAGCCTAATGACAAGCAACTTTGAATATAGACCTATGGTTAGAAGGGGTATACCCATGTACAACAAGATTGCAAAGGAATTTGTTGATACTTTAAAATACTAATTCTACATTATTGCTTGCACAAGCAGAATAAGATTTTGGGGAGTTACTGAGCTGTTTGAACAATTTCCAGGTACAAGGACCACTTGTTGGAGAAGTCCTGGCTTGTGGCCATTGGCTCAGTGAAGGGTGAATTGTGGCAAAGAGTTTTCCTTTGGGAGTGCTAACAAGTATTCCTTCAGCAAAATTTCTCTGGTACATGATACTGGACTATATCTGCTGAAGAGATTTCGGTGGAATTTCCAGACCTTTTTTTTTCTTTTCCAAGAAGAAAGGTTCACAGTCTACTTCTGAAAACCAACCAGTTAAGAAGCTCTGGATCACATTAGGCTAATCTTGTACACAAGGTCCCTTTGAGCCATGGACAGCTTAATGGAAGCTGAAAAATATAACTTGTCCTCTAGAATAGCTACATTCTCACTCTGTCTGAAGGAATTTTAAATTTCAGTTCCATTTTTTCAATGAACTTTATGAAGTCCCCTCATAAGTATTTCTGAAATAATGTGCTTATTATATGTCTCTATCACTAGGATATAAAGTTCATGAGAATGACATTTTTTTCATTTCAGCTTTATTTTTTCTTCAGAAGTCCAAAAATGTTGTTCAATGTGTAATGTACAAAAATAAGCCAGTTCATTTTAGTTAAAGGAAGTATGGTAAAAAAATAATTTTCACAAAGATATAGGAGTGAATTTAGTGGACGTTAGCCTAGGTCAAAGGTTTCCAAAATATGGAAGTATTGTAAAATAAGCAAACAAATAAGCAAATCAACAAAAGCTGCCTTTCATATATAAAAGCCATACTTTTAATGCTTGCTAATTATGCAAATATGTGGTGATTTATATAGTTTTATGAATCCAGGTATGTGTTTACAAGATTTTAAGTTTTGTCATGGTGCTATCTACATAACTTTGGAAAGACAATTGAGTGTTTTTACCTGATTTATACCATCTTCAGGCAAAGACACAGAGAAGGCACCACACTTGCTGTTCTCTCCTACAATTCCTTGAAGCTTAAGAAACTAAAAAAAATGAATTTAATTTAATTTAAACAAAAAAGAAACTGGGACTCCAAGTTTGAGACCTCGTAGGCTAAATAATACCCCAAACTACTCCCATTCTAATGCTTTGAGGTTTAAATGGTCAATATTTAGCAACAAGATAAATATGAGGGCCTAATAGTAACTAATACAGACAATTTTCCAAGTCTCCAGAATGGTTTTTAGTCTTCAACATTGCATGATAAGGTATGCTTCAGTGACCCCTTTAAGGTGACATAAAACCAGTTGTCCTGAAGTGGAGTTGATCCTATGTCTGATCTCCCTGGAGTCACAGTGGAATTGTAGGCCACAGGGCTTTTAATGACTGATTTTTTTTCTGAAATTGATCAGCAGACCTTTCTTCTGAGATGAATTCAACCTGCCAGACTTTTGATTGTCCACCAAACATATTGACACCTTGCATCACTCAGTCCCTCCTATATTGCACATACTGTATGATATTGAGTATATTCTACTGAGGCATGGTGTGTTACACATTGCAAAATCAGTGGCTCAAAACGATCAGCCTGTCCTCAGGAGAGAGAGGCAGTGCCCTCCTATAAAAGCCTTTACAAGTGTTGTAAATCCAAAGTGCAGGTTCTACTCTCTCCTATCAAATTGCTGTGGTAGAATCAACTTGAGGCAGTCAGTATTGTGGTAAAGTGAAATTACATGGGACGGCTCTTCTTCTCAGTCTTTGAAACTCCCACCTAGTCACATAAAGAACCTCGGTGGCGCAGTGGTTGTGTGCGGGACTGTGGTCCACAGGGTTGGCGGTTCATATCCAGCAGCAGCCCTCCAGCAGCAAGCCTGGGCCTCCTATTTCCACCAGGGTCCAGTGATGCCCACCAAATAAATAAATAAACAAAGTGTAGAAGATTCTAACTCAGAAAATGGGTAGTTTTACTACTCCAGTGGGTCTATGTAGGCAAAAAGAGTGAAAAATTATGTGAAAGTGATTTATAAAAGAAAATGCCATTTACTGCATGGAGGTTAAAAAAAAAAAAAGAAAATGTATCACATACTTACAAATGGCTCCTGTCTTTGAGGAGTGGATCAATTCAATCTAGTTCAAGTCTGTGGATTATATGTAAACTGAAGTTTCTCCTGTAGCTGTAGGAGCTGATGAAAAGAACGAGGAAAGCTGTAGCAGGAAGACCACAGACTGCCAGATAGAGAGCTGAGTGCATCCACCATGTGCAGTCTGCTGATGGCTCGCAGCATTGACGGGGGCTGTAGCAGAGGTTGACAAGCCAGATGCAGGATCCAAATCGAGCAGTGGAAGTGAACTTCCTTCTTCACATTGTGTCTGTACTGAGTTCATCTGGCCACACACAGAATGAACCTCTCTTCGATGGTATCAAGGCTGTGACCAGATTAAGATCTACTTTCTCCCACAGGATTGTATCCTTCAGTTTGGATTACAATTCAATGTAAAGACAAGCAACCTCACAACCAGAACCAATTGGTAACATCACGAGAAACAGAGTAAAGATAGACAATAGACGTTGTCAAGAATCTCACCTTGTTTGGATTCATAATCAATATTCATGGAAGCAGCACTTAAGAGAACAAAAAACACATTGCATTGGACAGATCTCCTGTACAAAATTTTCTCCTTATAGTGTTGAAAGCAAGTATGTCACTTTGAGAACTAAGGTGCAACCAACTTAAGCTACCTCATATACATGTTGGGCCTTGAATATAGAAGACCAAAAAAATATAGATGTATTTGAATTATGGTTCTGGTGAATGTATTATGAACTACTAAAAGAAATACATCTGTTGTGGAATAAGTACAGCTGGTATGCCTCTTAGAAGCAAGGATTGTGAGGGTTTCATGTCACATACTTGTCGCATGTTTTGTTGTCAGGAGAAACCAGTTCCTGGAGAAGGACATCCTTTTTGATAAAGCAACCAGTTATCAAAAAGAAGAAAACCTTCAACAAAAGAGTTTGACGTTGTGGCTTCATTGATGGGATCAAACAAGAACAATTGTGAGGCTGGTATGGGACCAGGAAGGTTTGAGCTCTATTGTCCCTAAGGTTTCTATGAGTTAGATCAATATGAAGACACCTAACAGCAACATTTCCCTCACAACTGTTTGGTTGTTTTACAGAAGATACTGTCATGAATTAAGCACACAATGTTAATCTTTGCACACCCAAATTTACATAAAACCTAATTATTACATCCCACATTTTACCTTTTCTGTCTTCACTAAATAGAAGGACAATACAAATCCACACCAACCAAAGACCAATTGCCATTGGGCAGAAGTCAGAAATGCCTCCAGGCTCCAGCCTTCTTTTACCCTATTATGGCCAACTGTCCCTCCCATAGCATTCTTCTTCTTTGCTGGTTTGCCTAATTCATTACAGTGGCCAGAGAGAACTCATAGACAACACTCACAATTGTGGGGGACTCATTAGAGAAGTTGGCCATGTTGTCTTCCATCTTGGAAGACAACTGACTGGAAGAGATCCATATTTTTGCCCATTCCCAAGAAAGGTGAATCAACAGAATTCTCATACCATAGAATGATATCATTGTTATCACACACAAGTAAAATTGTGCTTAAGATCATCACAATGTTTGATTTATAAACCTCTTCCATAGTGAAAAATAACAAAAAAAGTGGGTGAAGGGAGCTAACAGTCAATATAAGACATGAAAAAAATACTAATTTATAAATTATCAATGGTCCATGAGAGAGGGAGAGTGAGGTAGGCTGTGGAAAATGAGCTGATTCCAAGGGCTCAAGTAGAAAGAAAATGTTTTGAAAATGATGATAATTTATGTACAAATGTGCTTGACACAATGTTGTATTATGAGTTGTGATAAGAGCTGTAAGAACCCCAATAAAATGATTTTTTTAAATAGAAGATAATTCATGCATTGACAGGGAACTTCCAGAAGTTCACACTGGATTCAGATGAGTTTATACAATAAAAGATATCCTAACCAGTGTTAGATGGATCTTGGCTCAAAGCAAAGAATACCAGAAAGATTTTTACTTGTGTTTCATTGAGTATGTCTATGCAAAGGCATTCAATTGGATGCCCAGAATAAACTGTAGATAAACTTGCGATGAATGAGAATTCCAGAACACTTTGTTGTGCTCATTCAGAACTTGCATGTGAATTAAGAAATTGTTGTGTGAAGAGAATAAGAGAATGCTGCATGCTTTAAAAATCAGGAAAGGTCTGGGGCAGGAGTGTATCTTCTTACCACACTCGTATTAGGAAATTTCTTTTCATCACAGAGTGAAACATCTCAAAAGCAGAAACAGAGAAGGTCATGACAACAGAGAATCTCTTGTCAGTCATATGCTCCCTTGGCTTCTGCCCCACCTGAGAATCTCATGACTGTCCCAAAAGGAACACAGCCAGTTAAGCGTGTGTGAGATTCCTGTGTGAAGTAGCAAGGACCAAGCTGTGTCAGCAGAAGCATCAGATCATGAGATGGACTGAGTGCTTTCAAGAAAGAGGCTGGCTAGCAGATCAGGGTATTTATTCATCCTTGGATATCTACGAGCACTGGAGGAACCTTGGAACACTGGTCCCCCTAAGGCAGAATCCAATGGGGGCTCTTTACTGACTTAGGACCAGAGAGAAAGGTGGTTTCTGGCATGGCTGAGAAGAGACTACTATGGATAAAAATTATATCTTGATTTATGATAAACTGTTAATGTCACTAATAAACTTCCATAATCATGAGTGTATTCTGAGTTTTGTGTTTCCACTGTAATGACTTCTCAAACTTAGCAGAGAAGATGAGAGATGGCTGGTATTAGAATAGGGAAAAATAGGATGGAGGGTGGAGGGTGGAGGCATATCTAACTTCTGTTTCATAGTCATCATCCACAGTTGGATTCTCCTTTTTGCTTTTGTGACTAGAGCAGGTTGAACATGATCCCCACATTCTTTTCTTCAACTCTCATTAATAGCTGTCAGATAATTGTTGAATCACTAACCACAAGATCAGAGACTTAGACTTCTTGGCCATGTCTCATGGAAGGAAGATGAGATCATCATTTTCCATAAAGATTTGAAGCCTCTGAAACCATATTTAGGGTCATTGTGAGTCAGAACTGACTTGATGACAATAGGTCATGTATCACCTTTGTCTATCCCTACAATAAGATGTCTTGTTGTTGCTTCCCATTGATTGAACTGAACAAAAATTGAGCAAAACTTTGGATAACTGTACTAGCCAGTTTGGAAAAAGCCAATAACCAGTTCAACAGTGTCTTAAGTTAGGAAACTATTACATTTGTGAACTTAAAGTTTAAAAACACTCCAAACCAAACCCACTGCTGACCAGGAAATTCTAAGCCATACTGACCCTATAAGATGGAGTAGATTCACTCCGCAGGGTTTCTGAGACGTTATCTTTACAGGAGCAGGCAGTCTCCTTTTTCTCCAGTGGAACAGCTGACGGTTTTGAACCACCAACCTTGCAGTGAGCAGACCAAGAAGGGACTTATAAAGCTGTAAAAACTGTTTAGAAAATTAAAAAAAAAACCTTTCATGTGTATTAAATACTGAAAATGACATAAAAGACAAAGGGATAACATAGAGGAGTAAACTAGTTAGGAGACTTGCCTAAAATTAATGGTTAGAAAGAGGTAGAACCAGATCTCTCCACAAGTGATTTGATCCTTTCCTGGTGTCCTTGCTATGCGTATGCTATTTTTCTTCTTCCAACACAACCTATCATTACAGCTTGAAATTCTCTGTTGCTGGGGTTGAGCAATGTGGGCGGTTTGTATTGTTTCTTGTCTGTTTATTTGGGAATTTTGTCACTGTTTGTAAAATATTATCTCTATGTGTCTGTGATTTTTGGGTGTGGAAATGAGCTATTATTAACAGAGTGCCTGATTATCCACACGGTGGGGGAAAAGAACAGGCTCTTGTTAGTCTGCAGAGGGCTGCTTGCTGCCCGGGGGTGGGAAATACTGCCCAACCTTGCCAAGAGTTGAGTGGCAGGAGGGGTTGCCATACTAAAACTTGTGTGAGCCTGATGTGCCCCCTAGAATCTTGGAAACCCTCCAGAGTGACATTCTCTGGGCAGCTTTCATGGCAATTCCCAGGCATCTGGTGCATTTCTCCTTCTAATCGAGTCAGTGTTTTTAGCTAGCTAGAATCAGAGTAGATTATCAAAAACAACTAGGGAAAAATCAATAGGTCTTTCTTAAGGAAAACTAAGCAAAAATAAACATCCCCAGGCCCCCAAAGGAAAGATTGCTCTTAATTCCATCAACAAAGTATTTCCATTTAAAATTTCCCAGTCTTGGATCTTTGTAGAAATGTACTTAAATGGAATTATTTTATGTATGTTGTTCTTTAGCTCACATAGATATCATGACTGCATAGATTTTCCAATGTTCATAAAGAACTTTTTTACATTTTATATCCTAGGACAAATATTAATGAGAGCATTGTGGTGAGATGCTGGCTGCTGGAACTGCCATACACACCAGAGCTGCTTGGGATCTTGATAAAATACAGGAGGTATGGGGTAGCACTTGAAATTCTGCACTGTTTCCAAACAAAAACACCAGGTGCTGCTGCTGGGGGTGTGCCAAGCGCTGCAGATGTGATGAGGAGACCACTTTGACTTCCTCTGGATACAGGAATAGGAAGGGTGAAATGCAGGAGGCAGAAGTGAGACATGTCTCTATCCTCCAGTCATCATTAAACTGTTTTGAGACCAATGGTTCCTTTGCTGGCACACTACACTCTATAATCCATTGCAGTGACCAAACAGAAGAAACAGATAATACAATGTGGAGAATTATGGACTTTATTAAGGAAGCTAAGAGGTTATATGTCCGGATCAGAAATGTTTTCACCATATTCAGTCAGACACGCAGCCATGTCTCTTTCTAGGTGTGTCTTCCTAAGCAAGCTGCCCCTTGGACTCTGTCCTGTGATCTTCCTATATTCTGCATCATTGCATGTGGTTGCATGAGTTTGGAGAGGAACTTATTTATGGACTAGTTTGGGACTGATAGACTTCAGTTGGACCAGAATGGGATGTTTTCTGATCTACAATGACTTCTTGCTATAAAGCTCTCTCTTACACATATATGAATGTCACTGGATTTCTTTTTGTAGTCAACCCAGCCACGATGCCACAGCCAGAGTGTGCAAAGCACAGAGGTGGTGTGAAATATTTCAGGCTATGAGATCAAGAAATCCTGGTAGCAAAAGAGTTCTGGTGGTATAGACAGTTACACATTATACCGCTAACTACACGATTTGAAGGTCAAAACCAACCCCAGCTACGAACCTCACAGACCCCGTCCTGCAGGGTTGCTCCAAGTCCGAATTTACTCAATGGTGCTGAGTTTGGAGATGTTCAAGACCTGTCTTCCCATCGTCCTGTGCAATTTTGTGTCAATTTCTTAACCTCTTAACTGCATTTCACTTAGAGGTAATGAAGGGATTATAATGAAATTAAGATTAAAAAGTACAAATGTGTTCATTAAAATATAGTTGATAGCGGCTGAGGCCCAGTGGCGTAAGTGGTTGAGTCCCGGACTTTGGCCCATGGGCTTGGCGGTTCAAATCCAGCGGCGGCTCTCAGGAGCAGCACTGGGTAGCTCCCACAACCACCAGAGGGCAGTGATATGCCCCCACCCCCCAAAAAATATAGTTGAATTGAAATCAGTTACTCATCAAAAAGCAACTTGATGGGAGAAGCAGAACTCTGATATTTCATATTCCCTATTTCTTCCATGTCCATCAAAGGAATGCCATTTGCTCTAAACATTTTTACATATGATCATTGTGTTAATGTGGGTAGACTAGAGAAACAAATTCATAAACATGCATATGTGAATAAAAAAGAGGTTTATATATAACAGCAATTGAACATTGAGAAAACTTCCAAAGCCAGTCTAGTCCAAGCCCACAAGTCTGATGTTAGCCCACATGTCTGATACCAGTCTATAAAATCTTCTTCAGATTTACGAGGCACATGCAATGGCGTTAAATGCAGAACAATCCCAGGACAGTGGGTAAGAAAGTCTTAGGATCATGTGGCCTTGTAAGCATCTCAGTGCAGGCAGGGGCCTCTCTGAGGCTTCTCAAGTATCTCAGCACTGCTAAGAGTTTCTTCCTGCTTTTTCCTGCTTCAGAGGTCTGATTCCATCAGGGGAAGCCCATGTGGCTTCTCCTCTGGGATGTCTCACAGGGAGTTAGCCTTGGGTCTTGGCAGTAGAGTGTCTCTAAGGGACTGAGTATCGAGGCTATCACCTCCAAGGGGGAGATACAACCAGGTTTCCCAGGATTCTCAGAAGAATGCATGGCCACACCCAGGTCTCATTGGCTATCTCCAGATTGACAGGCTAGACTCCACCCCTACACTCTTAATCCTCAAGTTGACACCAGATTAGGTGACTGCCACTATCATTAAATAGCTTCTTGTGTTTAAAGACACTTGAGGCTCTGGATTTAGAAAGACTTGCTATTTCGTTTTGCATTTTCAAAGCATAAAATTCAAATCCAATCTATTTCAAATGTGAATAGATTGCAAAATACAGTCTCTATTCACCCTATGGTTAGTTCGGTTCTTTTACAAATAGATTGCAAAATACAGTCTCGGTTCTTTTACATATCAAATGTGTGAAAATTGACAAAATCTACTTTTTCCTATTGGACTTTTTTCATCACTTATTCTAAGTGCCAGATGTGTTTGTTTTTTTCCCTTCCCAGTCTCCCTTCCAGTAGACTCCCTGGCTTGCTGGCTTTGGGGATTTTCCCCACCCAGGTCTTCCTTCTTGAACTCCTTCTGTGGACATAGAGACTGTACAGACATGTCCCAATTACAAACTCATTGAAACTCAAATAAAACCACATCATACTCAATGCCATTAAGTCAAGTCTGACTTATAGTGACTTTAGAGGGCAGGGTAGAACTGCCCTGGTGGTTTTCTGAGGCTATCGCTCTTTACAGGAGCAGAACACCTCATCTTTCTCCCATGGAGTATCTGGTGATTTCAAACTGCCGACCTTGCCATTCACAGCTCAGTATAGAATCACCATGATGCATCTCTAATATCAGTTAATAGGATGCTTTCTTAGCATAGAGTATATAGTGTGTTTTTATGGATGAAGACATTAAAGAAAAACTGAAACATGTTTAACACAATAAGATAATAGTCATAATCATGTTCTGATGCACTTTGCAAAATAGTACTCCTTTACTATTATGGATCCTTGTATTTTGATGACTTGGTAAATATGCAGGATTCTGAACCTTTCAACTTTCATCTCAGTCATCTCATACCCAGACTTTCCATTTCAACTACCCAGGAGCAAGTGATGTGCCCAACTCAGGTTGCCCAATGCAAGGAAATGCCAACACTGGACAAGGACCAAGGACAGCTGCAACTCAGGGCACATGTTGTGCTTCGGGCCTGACTATGAAGCTAAAGCAAGTCAGTACCTGTTGCTTTACCTGCCATGGAGGCCCACCAGCCACAAACAGAGCCCACATCTGTGGGACAAAGACAGGACTTTTCCACAATTATGTATGCTCCAAAATATTAGCCTTTTACCCTCATCTAGTGTGGAATTCAGAAGTTAGAAATTCTCCCTGAGATTCCCAGTTATCTGAAAGCTTTGTGCCCTAAACAATAGACAGGGCCTGCTCCCTGCTGTTTGGATGTTGATTTGCTTCCCTTGAAGCCTGTGGGTGGATTCACGTGCTGTTAATGATTTCTAGTCTGACCTGTTTGGCCACCGCCACATCCAGGAGTCTGGGGTCTCCCTTTTCTATACAGTGTATGTATAGCATAACCCCTTACTGTGAGGCATGTCTTACCTGTAATTAGGGGCCTGGCATAGCTCCGAAGGGTATATAAGGATTGGCCTTAAGAAAGAGGCTCTCTCCTGCCTCTCTCTAGTCCCTCAGCGCCGCCCTCTCTCCCTCATGTAATCCCTTCTCCCACTTGCTGTCTCTCCATATGGACTACCCCATCAGTGGAGGTGAACATGCAACCATGATGTGAAATATGTCTGACTCTTATGATTTCTCTCTGTCTCATGCTTTCTATAACTGTCCCATAATTAATAATGATTTCTATACCATTGTGCCTACCGGACTTGTGATATATATATATATATATATATATATATATATATATCAGGGGCTGGCAACCCTCTGATACATGCCCTATTGGAGGCACTTCATTGCTGTCTATTCAGCATGCCTTAAGACAGCATAGCCTTTTGGTCTGATTCAAGGTGGGAACCAAGGGTTTTGTGCCCTGGTATAGTGTGAAGAGCATCTGCTGGCTGCCTCTGGATGAGTAAGAGATGAGAGTGAATGCTATTTGGCATCTGCAATCTTTGAGTTTGTGTTCAGTGAAAGACATATGTGGCTGTTTCATAACAAATGGCTCTGTGTAAGGTGAGTGTTTATAACCTTGGCTTGCCTCTAGCTTTACTCAGTATTTGCCTTTGGAGACAGAGAGCTAAAAATTTTGCATCTTAGAATTTTCCAGTGATTAAAATACCTGATGAGGCCTATAAACTGAAGACACAGTTTGAGAATGGCCTTGTCAGAAAGACCATCAGGAAACCCAACCAACAACAACAAAAACACATACGTGCACTACCAATCCCACTGCCATATATCTTATCAACTCAAAGTGACTCTAAAGGGGGAAAAAAAGATCACATGATTTCCAAGACTGTAAATCTCTCTGGGAGCCACTGGTGTCACCTTTCTCTCAAAGAGTAGCTGGTGGGTTTGAACTACTGACTTGGCAGTTTGCAGTTAAATGCTCAACCACCTACCCTATTCAGGTTCCTTTAGCCTTAGCCTTGGCTGAAATGTGGGTTTATTCCGCCAATCTTGTCTACATGATGAGGCTCCGATAAAAACTCTGGACAAGAACACTCCATGGGTTTCCTGGTTTGGGATAGATGCCAATGAATGTGGGAGAGTTGTTGTGAGACGCCATTGAGTAGGTTCGGACTCACAGGGACCTTATGTACAGCAGGAGGCTTGTGCCACCATAATAGTTGTTGCTATGTTTGAGCCCATTCTTGCAACCTCTGTGTTAATCCATCTTGCCAAACCCATCTTCCTCTACTTTGCTGCTCCTCTATTTTATCAAGGAAGATATCCTTTTCCAGGGGCTTCTGGAGCTGCTAAACACAAGTCAATCTTTTGCAAGCACAGGTCATTCTGCAGGGAAAAGATGGGGCTTTCCACTCTCATGGAAAACTAGTCTCAGACACCCGCAGGGACAGTTCTACCCTGCCCTGTCACTGTGAGTTTGCAGTGACTAAGAATCAGTGAGTCAGAGTTTATGCTGTTGTCCAAAGTACATGAGATGAAGTTTTGCTATCCTCGTTTCTTTTTCTTTAAGGTCATTTTATTGGGGGCTCTTATAGCTCTTATAACAATCCATAGATCAATTGTATCAAAAATATTTGTTCGTATGTTGCGATCATTATTTTTCTAAACATGTAATTTCTATTTGAACCCTTAGTATCAACTTCTCTTTTTACCCCCCTCCCCCTTCCTCACCCTGGTGACCCCTTGATAAATTATAAATTTAGATTATTTTCATACCTTACACTGATCACTGATTCCCTTCCCCCCATGGCTTCTTCCTGCTCCCCCCTCCCAACTTCCCCAAACCCTCCTGGTATCAATACTTCAATTTCTGTTCCTGAGGGGTTTTTCTGATCTGAACTCTATGTGTCCTGAGCTCTTATCTGTACCAGTGTGCATGCTCTGTCCTAGTCAACTGTGAAAGGAAGGATTGGGGTCATGATAGTGGGGGTGAGGAAGCCTCAAGGCATCAGAGGAATATTGTAAGATTCATAGGTGTTATACTTCACCCTGGTTGACACATCCCTTCCTTGTGACCCTTCTGTGAGGGTATGATCCATTTGTCTACAGATGGATTTGGGGTCTCTGCTCCCCACCCCCTCATTCTCAACAATATGGCTTTTTCATTGTTGTTGTTTGCTTGTTTAACATCTTCTGATGCCTGCTACCTGATCTTATCAACACCTTATGATTACACAGGTTTGTGTGCTTCCTCCATGTGGCCTTACTTGCTTCCCAGCTAGATGGTCACTTGTTTAATTTCAAGTCCCAGATGCTTTCAATAGCGAGGCACCGTCAGTTTTCTTCATGACATTTGCTTATGTACCCATTTTGTCTTCTGGGGTCATGCTGGGAGGGTGAACATTGCAGAATGTCGGGTTGTTAAAACCAAATGCTCTTGTGCTGAGTTAAGGAATGTCTAACCATCTACAGATGCGTTTTTGGTTTCCAATATACTCCCCATCATTCACACTGATATGATTTTTTGTTCTGGGTTTTTGATGCCTCATACCTGATCCCATAGACATCTCATTATCACACAGGATGGTGTGCTTTTTCCTTGTGAGCTTTGTTGTTTCTCAGCTTGATAGTCACTTGTTTAGCTTCAAGCCTTTAGGACCACAGATGCTATATCCTTTGATAATGGGGCACCATCAACTTTCTTCACCACATTTGCTTATGCACCCATTTTGTCTTCAGCAACTTATTGGAAAGGTGAGTGTCACAGAATACTGGATTCTTAGAACAAAGTGTTCTTGCATTGAGGGAGTACTTGAGTCAAGGCCCAATGTCTATCTGCTACCTTAATACTTAACATATAAATATATGTACAGAAATCTATTCTCTTATCATTATATATAGATATATTTACATATGTACATGCTTATATTTAAATCTTTATCACTGTCCATTTGCCTCTCTTCTTGTCCCACTATCATGTTCGGCCTTCATTAGGGTTTCAGTAATTGCTCACGGTTACATTGCCCTCAATTAAGCCCCACCAGCAATCCTATTCCCTTCTGTCCAACAATTTTAGCTCATTTGTTGCTCCCTTGTCCCTGGATTGCTTGACAGCCCCTTTCCTTTCTTCCACCTCCCCCCTCTCCCATATCCTTCTGGAACTGTCAGTCCTATTGTTTTCTCCTCTAAAGTGTTTATCCCACTTATCTTATCTAGATGGGTATGCAGAGACAATAATGAGCACAAAAACAAGACAGCATCAAACAAGACAACAAAGGAAGGCAAATCAACCAATCAATCAATCGCAACTAAAAGAAAACCAATGACAAAAAAGAAAGAGCTTATAAATAGTTCCAGGTCTGTGTTTTTACCTTCAGGAGTGTTTTATGGTGTCTGATGGGGTCTCACTGTCTGTCCCTAAAGTCTATGTTTGGTTTGCCCCAGGGAATTAATTCATTGCATTGCTCTCCTTGTTGCATGCCTCAGTGTGATGGGGTCAGATTGCACAATTCCCCCACTGTGTCTCCAGTGTTGTCGCCAGTCGTGCTATGGTTCAGTGAGGAACATCATATCCCATGGTGGGGTCAGCCCTATGGTCCATTCAGTGTATTGGCTACTCTGTGCAGGAAAGCCAACGTCGGGGCTTGGTGGATCAGGATGTGTTCCACTCTCTCCTTCCCTCTTCACTTCTCCTGAGTCTCCTGATCAGACATGCCCCTCTTCTCAAGCCATAGCTTCAGTACTATCCTCTGAAGTGCATTCTTCTGGAACAAGAAGGTGTGCAGGGTGTTCACCTAGTTGGGATTGGGGATGTTCCCCGTGTGTACCTTTTTAATAAAACTATAATTGTAAGTATACTCCATTCCTGATTCCTGAGCCATTTTAGGAATTATCGAACCCTAAGGCCTGGTGACATATTAGTTATACTTTGGTTTGTTAACTTGCTCTGGGAAAGAAAGACACGGTGTTTTACTCCTGTAAAGACACAATAGTTTCAGAGACCCAGTGGGACATTTCTATCCTGTCTTATATGTAACTGTGGGTTCCAATAGACTCAATGGCAGTGAGGGAATGAGGGCATGCTGAAAAGGAGCTAACTGAAACACTGATGGTTTGACCCCAACAGATGATCCACAGAAAAGATGGCAATGTGCTTTAGGGAAGATGACAAAAACCCAAACCAAACCCATTGCCATCAACTTGGTTCCAAGTTTTCACTTTGTAGCCTAACATTTAACCTCTGCACTGCCAGGGTGCAGATAGAATGGGAAAAGCAGGGACTAGAAAAGCCCTAGTGGCAGTCATGGTTATGAGTTGGGATTCTAACTGCCAAGTCAGCAGTCAGAAACCCATCATGTGCTTCGTGAAAGAAAAACAGGATTTCTACTCCCACATTTAGTGTCAGGACCCCACAGGGGCAACTCTCCCCTGTCCTTTCAGTTTACGATGTGTCTGAATTGACTCGATGGCAGAGAGCTTGGCAGTGAATGCCTAGAAGTGAATAAATCTGGGGGGTCACTTGAACTTACAGATGCGTCTGTAGTGGAAACCCCAGATTTGCAAGCAGCCTACCAGAAATAATGGTGTCATGAGAACACAAGTTTGAGGATAGCATCTGAAGTCTTGGGCTAATTAGTCTGATGGACTTGTGTCTTTTAATTTGTGAGTAGACTTGGTTATGCTGGTTTGGATCTGAGGAAGAAATGCTAACATACTGATTTGATATCTGAAGGAGAAGCAAAATTGCTTGGCATTGCAATTGTAATTGAATCTTACACTTTCACACTAATTTCTTTTTTTACCTAATATCTTTATTGACGAATTAAATTTGTCTGGAAAGAATCAGAAATGTTATTTTTAAAAACATCTCTCTTAAAGATATTTAAGAAAGTGTGTGTGTGTGTTTCTTCGATACCTGCAAACTAATGGAGCAAAAACCAATGATTTCACAATTTAAATTTTTTAGAACTGTACACGATTGCAACTTAATGAATTAAATATTCTCTAGTGGAGTTTATAATTAATGTTTAACTCTTTTATGAATAGACATACTATGATTGCAATCCTTGACCTCTTCCTATAGCCCTAAGTAAGCTCCTCCCATGAAGAAGTAGAGTTTTGCCTTAACCTTAGACTTGAAAGTGGCTCTGTAACTTGCTTTGTAACAAGAGGAAGTGGGGATATTTCAGTTTTTGAGTTGTTAGGGGCCCACTGAGTCATTTAATACCCATAGGAACCATAAGTACAACAGAATAAATAAATAAATGAATAAATAAATAAATAAATAACATTTCTGGTCCTGTACCGTCCTCACAATCGTTAAGTTTGAGGCTCTTATTGCAGCCTTTGTGTCAATCCATCTGGCCTTCCTCTTTTTGGCTGACCCTTTACTTGCCCAAGCCTTATGTCCTTCTCCAGGCGTGCCTGACAACATCACATTGTTTTCCTTATAGAGCTCTTGAATTCTCAAGTTGGTACATTCATGTGTGTTTTTCTGCTTAACAAAAAAACTCCACCCCAGCAGTCTGGCAGTCCTTTTGTTTCTCTCAGTACATTATCTGTCATTTGATATTTTCAAAGCTGAATTTCTTTCTTTTTTTTTTTTTAGGCATCACTGCCCTGGTGGTGGGAGGAGGAGGCCCAGCCTTTGCTCCTGGGAGCAGGAATCGAACCTCCATCCCAGTCCCGCGCACAACCACTACGCCACCACCGGGGCTCAGTCCTCAAAGCTGAATTTCAAAAGGTCCCTAGGTGGCACAAATGGTTTGCTATTTTTATTTGCCTATTAATGGGGCTTTCTATTCACCCACAGAGCTAAGGCAGAAAGATCTTGGTCATCTCTTCCCAAAGGATTGATAGTTCCTAACAGTGCCCTTGAGTTGATTTGATTGACAGGGGCCCCATTTCACAGAGCAGAAGTACCGCCCCTGAAGGATTTGACAGACACAGATGCCCAAGTCTTTCTCCTGCAGAGAAGCAGGGTTGATCAGAAACACCAAGATTTCATTAGCAGCCAAGGAGCCTAACATTTGAGATCCTAGCCTCCTTTCTGGGAACATTTTTTTAAAAAAAACATGGAACACAGATCTGCAGTTCCAGTTTGGAGTGCTAGAGGTAACCATAAGTCAGAATCTACACTTAGAAAAATACAATGTAGTAATTTTAAAAACAAACCAGAACAAGGAAATCACCCTGGAATCATTCAATGCATCTTCCTCTATAGAGGTAGGAAGAGACTGAAGAGTGATTGTCCTGAGGGGACAAGGTTAAGTTTTGAAAGGGACAGAGGCGTGGACTTGTAGAGTCCTGCTGGCACAAAAGTTAAGCACTAATTGGAGGGTTAGTGATTGGAACCCACTATCCACTCCGTGGGGAAAAGATGTGGTCGTCTATTTCTCTAGCAAGATTACAGCCTATAAAATACTCTGGGGCTGCTCGATTACATCCTATATAGGGTGGCTGTAGAATCGACTTGATTGCATCGAACAAGGAGAGTTTTCTGTCAGGTACTTGCCTGACCCCCAGGAACAGTCTTTTTGGCCAACCTGAAAGATCTAAGTGGTTCGTGAGAATGAAATTGGGACAACATTTCCTTGCAGACCCTCCCTACATTGGGTAAGATTAGGGATAGATCTGGGGCTTATATGTTCAATAACTAATGAATCCATGCTGTCTTTTACCTGATTTTTAAAGGTGGCTGTGATTAACTCACTCAGCTGTCATTTCTCTGTTTATTCTTATGAAGTCGAGCGTGAGGTTTGAAAATTCTCCTCAGTGAAACCACAGCAATGGGGGAAGGCCAGATGATGGATGACTTCTTTGTCCTGACCTGGTCGCAGTTTTCCCAGATAGCTTATTTTACATTATAATTATGTGTGTGTGTGTGTGTGTGTGTACACTCATGCACGTGAATTTGTGTATGTGTGTTTGGGCGAGGCTTATACGTTTAATGTAAATGAATCACAGATTACCTAAGTCCTTTTTGGAATTGTCTAGGTAGACTTTGATAGAAATAAAAAGAGCCCAATGCCGCCATGGTTGAGTGCACCTGGATGCTAACTGAGAGGTAGGAAGTTTGAATCCCAGTCCCTTGGTGGCAGTGGGTTTGGTTACTGGTTTGGTCATGCTGTCAGTTATGGATACAAATCTCTTTTACAAGGGAGGTACTACAAGGATGAAAAGAGGCTGGAGCAGTGGGGGAAAGTTGGACAATTAGGAACAGATTAAAGTGTTTGGAATTAATGGAAATAAAAGTCTAGGCAAATTTGCTAGCCACTAGAAGATAGTTCATGACTTGTAAGGGTCATACTCTGTATGCAATTTGGAGACCATCCTATCCAGGAAAGAATATTTTCCTACACTGGTCACACAGGTTTTTTTTTTAAAATAATTTAAAAAATGATTTTACAACTCAGCACAATCCTTCCATATAGCCATTGTCTGAAAAGCACATCTGTATCTTTGATGCCATCAGCATTCTCAAAACATTTTCTTTCCTGATTCCATGCATTCGATGTGTCCTCCATAGGCAGCACGCTTAGTGAGGTGAACAAGGTTCCAATCAGTTAACAAGTTCATTTCTAACAGCTGGCACTCCTAATGAGCACAGGAACCATAGCTGATAACGCTCTGAGACCCAAACTTT
Source organism: Nesogale talazaci (assembly GCA_004026705.1). Lineage (NCBI taxonomy): Eukaryota > Metazoa > Chordata > Mammalia > Afrosoricida > Tenrecidae > Nesogale > Nesogale talazaci. The sequence continues at coordinate 280,096 of PVJH01000444.1, read as the reverse complement.
GCTAGTTGAGTGACAGCCCTCCTAGCTAGAAAAGGTCTGAGCTTCAAATATTTTGATCTGCAGGTTCAATATTCAGGGATCATGTTCATGGTCAGTTCTGCTTGAAGCCAGATAAGTATGTTTATTTAGTTAGGTAGAAGGTGATGTGGACCTTAGACTCCTACTGTCTCTACCTTTCTTTATGTACATACTGGGTTTTAAGGAGCCCAATTGGTATAGTAGTTAACGGCATAGTCCTTAACCAAAGGTCAGTGATTTGAAGCCACTAGCCACAGAAGAAGAAAATTATGGTAATCTAGTTTAACAAGGAATGCAGCCTTAAAAGCCCCATGGAGTCATTCTCTGTCCTATAAGATTGCTATGCATTTGAATTTACTCAATGGCAATGAGTTTCAATTTTGGTTTTATACTTGGACTTATGGGGTAAATGGGCTTGTGAACCTTAAAGCAGTGGTTCAAAGCTACCAGCTGCTCCTCTGGGGACATATGAAGATATCTGTTTCTAAAATGATTTACAGTCTTAGAAACCATATATAGGGTTATTCTTTTTAATATAATTTATTATTAATTGGAGGGTAATACATATATAATATCATTACATAGTTCAATCACATCAAACAGATTAATATAATTGCTACCACAATCAGTTTCCCAATCTTCCTGGATTCCTTGACATCAACTCCCTTTGACCTACACCCCACCTCCATACACACACACACACCACTGTGTGTACACCACTGTACCTCCCTCCCACTTATTCTATGTGCTGTCCCTATAAGCTCATCAATCACAGGTTTCATATACCAAAAACCAGGGAAGCTATAACACAACTTCAAGAGGGTGACCCACAAGGACATAACACCTCTGAGATACACCCTAATATGAACAAACAAACAAAAACAAAACAAAAATACAGAAAATGTTGCAAACAGACCAGATCCAGCATGCATCAGAGGGGGAATCAGCTGATAAAGCTTTGACTGTTCAAGTCAGACTTACGCCTTGGATCTTCTCTGCTTGTCTTTCCAATGGATTCTGTTTAATAACCACTATGCTCCCATTCCTTAATTGTGCATAAAGGAAGCTCACTGGAGACTTATTACCTATGTCATTCTCACAAACAACTCTTGGGCTCCCACTGTGACTCATAGCCTTCTGCTAACCACAATTTAGACTCTGATACTAATCATTCTTTCAAATTTGGATTGTATGATTTATATTCTTTCAGTGAGTGATAATGTTATACTTCTTCCATGTGGATTTAGTTCACCACTTGTTTGGAGAGAAGCCTTTAAGACCCCAGCTGCTATTGTAGCTGATAGCTGAGCACCATCTAATTTCTTCACCACATTTTACTGTAACACCTTTCCTGAAAGGTTGAGCAGAGCCATGATGATATTTCTTAATTTGGAGCCAGGATTTAATGTGTGCCCCAAAGATAGTGTAATTGTGCATCTGACTTGACTTGATGACAGTTGGTTTCCGTGATAAGATTTTCTTCTTTTATGCAGGAGTCACAGGTCCACAACACTCATCTTTCATTGGAGGCTTGTGTTTTATTAAGATGTAGAACAGATTTCAGTAGACGTTCCAGACTAAGGGAGATTAGGAAGAAAGGCCTGGTCATTTAATTCCAAAAATCTTCCAACTATCAACTATGATTCATAGTGGTTTCAGGCCCCTACACTCAAGGATGGCACAGGGCTGAGCAGCATTCTGTGCTGTAGGTAGGGGTTTCAGGAGTTGGGAATAAGACCACAGCAGCTAACAACAATGTGCAATATTTTAAGCATTAAAATAAAAAGGAAATAAAATGCAACTCGCTTGCCATCCCTTCACTTCTGACTCGTGGGAACCCTGTAGGACAGGGTAGAATTGTGATATAGGTTTTCTGGTACTTTTTTTTAAATAGAAGCAGACTGTCTCATCTCTCTCACACAAAGCAGCTGATATTACAAAGCAGCAACACTGTGTAACAGTCAATGTTTGACCTCTGCACCTCCAGAACTTCTTTGAAGTCCTCAAGCTCACTGCCATTGAATCAATCCTGACTCCTAGTGACCTCCTGTGAGTTTCTGAGACTGTCATTGTTTATGGGAGAAGAAACCACAATATTTCTCCCTTGGAGTTTCTAGTGGTTTCCAACAGCTGACCATGTAGTTAAAACCCCAAGGACTAACATTGCACCATCAGAGTTCCACTTTCCTCTTTATTTATGAGGGAGTACCGAAAGAAAAAAACTAAAACTTTCTTTTTCAAAGCTATGAATTTAATTTTTTTTAACAAAACAACCTTATCACCTGTAAAGTACTCTCCATTACACTTAATGCACTTGTAAAGTCTGTGATTTCATTCTTGGAAACATTTTCAAACTCATCTGTTGGAATGGCTGACAATACCTCCCTTATTTTTAGCTGCACCTCTTCTATGGTGTCAAAGCATTTTCATGTCCCTCTTCATTCGTGGACACAAAAATAAGTAGCACAGGGTGAAGTCAGGTGAGTAAGGGGCGTCGGGTAATAGAGGCATGCAATTTTTTTAGCCCAAAACTAGCGCATTGAGATGACTGCATGAGCAAGTGCATTGTTGTGGTGGCAAAACCTGTCCCCTATATGCACAAATCAGGCCTTTTTCTATCAAACACTGTTAGGGAAACTTTTCAGAACCTCAAATTAAAAAGCTTGATTAACATCCATGGAATGACTTCCAAACGCACTATCCCCCTCACATCAAAAACAAGTGAGCATCATATTGATCTTTGATTTCACTTGACCAGCTTTTTTGGAATGAGGTGATGATAATATCTTCCACAGGTCTGATTGATGTTTCCTTTTGGGGTCATAAGAATAGCACACTTCTTGTCACCAGTAATGACCTTGAAAAAAATCTGTGTTGCCTCTGGAGCTGTGCTTTCAAAGCAAGACATGCTTCCATTCTGCATTCTTTTCCCTCGTCAGTCAGAACCAAGGCACAAATTTTGCAGCAATTCTTGTCATTCTCAAATCTTCCATTAAAATTTGTGGAACCAAGCTCTAAGATAGCCCAGATAACTTCTCCATCTCTTCAATAGTCCCCTGGTGGTCTTCAAGCAAAAGTGTACAAATTTTTGTCAAAATTTTCATCTACTTGGGGAAGGTGATGGATGTTTACAACGGGGTTTGCCATCAATCAACATAACACCTTTTTTGAAATGAAAAAACCACTCATGCACTTGAGTTTTTCCCATTGTGCTGTCCTTGTAAGCTGTGTTCAACATCACATCAGTTTCTGTGGCATTATTCCTGAGCAGGAAACAAAATTTCACAGGCACACACTTTTCTCTTAAATCAGCCACCACAAAAAAGAAAAAAAATTCAAGAAAAACTCCTTTTATGAAAAGATTCATTGTGACCAGAGAGAACCTCCCCAGGCAATACCACTGGATGCACTAACTCAGAGTAAGTTGCTGGATGCTCACCCAGTAAGGAAGATGTGTACTACAAAAGCTACACCCAGTGGAGGTGTTTGCTTTGGGGAGGTACCTCCTCATACATGCATCTAACTAAAGCAAGGAGCCCTCATGACACAATGGTTCAATGCTCAGCTGCTAACCAAAAGGTCTACAGTTCAAATTTGCCAGGAGTCACCAAAGAATAAAGCCTATTAATCTGCTCTTGTAAAGGTTACAGGCCTGGAAACCCTATGAGGCAAGCTTATTCTGTCATTTGGTGCTGCTACAAGTGAAATTTTCCTTGAAAGCAGAGTGTAACAGAATAACTCAATCAGCGTGGAGGGATTTCAGCGCTCTAAGTGAGAGATGACCAGGGAAGAGAGAAATGCATCATCCACGGAGAAGGCCTTTGGCTTCCTGTGATACGTTTTTGCCTTTTTTGGTAGCTCCGATGTGCATTAAGGATCCCGGCTGGCACAGTGGATTAAGCAGTGGGTTGCTAACTGAAAGGCTGGTGATTCAAATCTGCCTGCTTCTCCACTGGACAGAGTTAAGACTGTCTGCTGTTAGAGAGACTTACAACCTCAGAAGTCCTCTGTCCTATAGGGTTGCTGTGAGTGAGAAGCAATGCAACAGCATTGGGTGGATGAATATGTACATAAGAAATATTGTTTTTTAGTTAGTTCCAAACCATCAAAACCTCTATATTTCAGGATAGAACTGTACTATCTATACCAAACTCCATGGCTGATTTTTATACAGTATACTCTGACCCCTTTCTTCTAAGATGCCACCGGGTAAACTAAAACCTTTAATCTTTTGATTAGCAGCTGGATACATTAGCTCTTTTCATCATACCAAAACCAAAACAAAAGCTAATAGTCATCAAATTTGTTCAGACACAGACTAGCCTTTTATAGGATTTTCCATATACATCTTTATCAGAACAGATACCCTCATTTCAACTACTGGAAGTTAGCAGCCCAATGTCTAATCCACAGTGTCACCACATGTATTAAGTGCTTCATAGGTACATGAAATCACCTAATTTTTATAAAATTATATGGCTGTATTTCTTTACTTTTCCAACTAAGGAAATCAAGATTCAATTAAATTTGACCTAGGGCACATAATACCTTAAACCTCAGTCTAAAGACAATTCATGCTTTCTTAATTACTGCTCTTTACCTTTGGCCTAGGAAATTCATTACCACCCTACTATTTACGGGAAGAGCAGCAGAAGTAAGTAAGGCCAATGCTAGTAATTGTTGTTATATCCCGCCCTTTCCACTTTGTGGGGTAGAGGGTGTGATTAGTTCAGTGTCCTCTCCAACTTCTTTCTTTCTCAGAACTGATGGATTGGGGAATTCCATTTCAGACTTCAGTGTGAGGACATCTGAGCTTGATGACCTATGTGTGGTCATTCACATCAGGGAGTTATTTTCTTCTTCTTAATTCCCTTTCTTCCCTGCCTCCCCCCCCCGCCCCCCCCGCACTAGCTGAGCAGAGGCTCAATGGACAGACCAGACTCTTGGCAACCTCGTCATATCTATTATGTTCTGATCATTATTTAAACAAATGGTATTCACTGGGGTCCAAGTAAGAGGGACAGAACACAGAGAAGGCTTTTATGCGTCAGTTGGATCGCTCTTCCCGTTTCACATGTCTTCTGTATTCTCTGAGGATCCCTCAAGTGTGAGGCCACTCACAAAGGATGGAGACAGACAGATATTCAGAGCCTTTGTCTGGAAAGGGACATCCAGTTGTTGCCTTTAGTCCCTCTGCAAATGTCTTGAGATTTTTGCTTATTTTCTCTTATTTGATGAAAATACTCAATACTGTTATGGCACTATAGGCAGAACACCTAGAAAGGGTCATAGTGAGGTTTTAGGTAAGACCAAGTATTATAAGTGTCAAGAAAGGTAAAACCTCTAGAAATTATACTGGAGAGGAAGCATTAAGTGGCCTCAAAAAATAGCTGAAACATTTCAGATTTAGAGTCCTCATCAATGGAGTGGGGATAATAGTTATATAAAATAACATTGATTTGAGGATTGACAGAAATAGTATAGCAACTTGCTTATCACATCTGCAGCTTTTATTGTTTTCTTTTCTAAAATCATAGCTGAGGGTGGATTTTTAGAGGGAGATACACTTAGGATATATGTCCAGAGAGAGAAAGTTTCACATCCGAGTTCGAGAATTCTTAGGATTAAAGGAATAGACCAACCCTCCATTGCTGTTATGAAAACTCCTTATAGACTCATAGCAGCTTTATGGATAGGATTTCTGATTGTAACTCTTTATAGAAGCAGAATGTCTCACCTTTCTCTCACAAAGCAGCTGATGGGTTTGAATCACTGACCTGTTAGTGTTAGTCCAGGTAGACTAGAGGAACAAATTTCATAGACATGCATATGGATATAAGGAAAGGGTTTATGTACAAAAGGAATGGAACACTGAGAAAGCATCCCAACCCAGTCCAGTTCAAAGTCATAAGTCTCATATTAGTCCATATGCCTGATACCAGTCTATAATGTCTCCTTCCGACTCACGAAGTCACAGGTCAGTGGATACAGAATACCGGCGCTGGCAGGGGTCTCCCCATGGCTCCTCGTTTCCAGGGCTCAGGGTCCAGCAACAACATCCAGAGGTGGCAGAAGCAACTCATTGCACGAGGCCTCTCCAGCTTCAGAGGTCTGGCTCTATCAGGGCAAAGTCATGTGGCTTCTCTGGCTCCTCAGAAGCTGCCATCTTGTCTTCTCCATGATTAATCATCTCTGAGACTAACTCCCAACAAGCTTCTCATCTTCACAAGGGAAATATCGCAAGATTTCCCAGACTTATGAGGAGAAGGCCATGCACACACAGAGGCCTCATTGGCTACTCAATGGCTATCTCCAGATTAACAGGCCAGACTCCACCCCTACATCTCTCTCTCTTTTTTTTTTTAGGCATCACTGCCCTGGTGGTGGGGTAGACCACCCCTACATCTCAATCATGAAATTAACATAAGTATATGACTGCCACACCTGGTAAACTCACTATGCCACCAGGGCACCTTTTGGGAAATAAAGGGAACTACAATTTATTCTTTCACTCAAGTGCACAATTAGTAAAACATTTCTACAAATCTGATAGATCCAAAGAAAACTACACTTACTATTTTAAAATGTGTATGAACTGTTGGATGTAAAATGATAATCTGCTCTGTAGGTAAATTCTCAGCAAATTCATAATAAATATAAAAAGTCAGGGGAGGGGGAGAGCAGCATTTACCCAGGATAAAGTTCAGAAGACAGGGAGATAACAAAGAAGGACAAATGAACATGGGCAAAAGGTGAGAAAATGAACGGGGAAGAGGTGGGAATAGAGCTGTTGCATTTGGGGGAGTGTAAACAATGTCACAAAACAATGTGTGTGTGAATTGTTGAAGAGGAAACCAACTTGCCCTGTGAACTTTTGCCCAATTAAACCATAGTAAAGAAATGAAAAATAGACTACACTGGTTTAACCTGGCTGTCCCCTAAACATAATTTCCCCAAACACAGTTGTGAAGATTTCTTCTCCCCCAAGGCAAAAAGAAATCTCTGGTTAATTGTATTTGAAAACTCATCATAAGAGTTGGAAATTAACAACAAGTTTCTGAATCAGCTCTCTGAGTAATTATATATGAAAATAACAATTAACAATGATCAACTTTGGCAAATCCACAGCCATCTAGTCAATGGGGACATATAGGATAGAGTAGAAGTTTGTGTGCACTTGAGAAGGGAGGTGATCAAAGTGGGCACACTCACCCACCACTTTGGGGTAGGAATTAAACCCCTCCAGCCTCATGGTCAAATAAGAATATGTTCAGATCTATCAGCAGACATGATGGAGATAAGGAAGGAGTGGTGTACCATATTCCAAAAATTGAAGGAAAATAGCACATGCCCAATAATACTATATCAAGCCAAATTATCTATAGAGATAGATGGAAAATAGTCTTCTCAGACAAGGAGACACTCAAAGAATATGTATAAAGAAACCCAGCCTTGCAAAAGATCCTTGCTGACCCACTATGGGCAGAAGGTCAACATTTACCAAGCACAAATAAGAGACTGTGACATAGAACAATTCCATTCACTGTGCAACAAAGCGAAATCAGGCCCCAAATAGCATTAGCACAATGGTGGAAAGAAAGCAAAAAGGAACCATACCCTCACACGCACGCACGCATGCGCACACACACACACAGATAAGATGGTGGGGGATCTGGAGGTTGGAAAACACCCGACACTAAAGGTACAAGATGACATTACAGATGGAGGTAATAACTCAATCAATAGATTGAACTCGGACATTAAAAGTCAGAGACTAGCAGATTGGTTTAGAAAACATAATCAATTGATCTGTTGCCTACAGGGGACACATCTCAAAATTGCAGAGAAAAATAGGCAGAGAATTAAAGGCTGGAGGAAAACATACCCAGCAAATAGCAATTCAAAAAAAAATCAGGAAGGGCAGTGATACCAAACAAACAAACAAAAAATCAGGGCTTGTGATCCTAATCTCAAACAAAATTGATCTCAATATGCAAGTCCTAAGGCTGAGCCCCGGTGGCGTAAGTAGTTCAGTGCGGGAATGAGGCCCGCCGGCTTGGTGGTTCAAGTCCAGCAGAGGCTCTTCAAGTTCAGCGGCAGCTCTCAGGAGCAGCACTGGGTAGCGCCCACAACCACCAGAGGCAGTAATGTCCACAAAAAAAAATAAAATAAAATAGAAGTTTTAAAAAGATGCAAGTCATAACAAGAGACAAGGAGGAGCACTAGATACTGCTCAAGGGAACAGTAGTTCAAGCCCCAGTGAGTCAAATAAATCAATATATATCCCTCCAATGAGAGACCCACTAAACTTGTAAATCAAACACTCCAAAAGATGTAAAAAGAAATCATAAGCTCGACAATTATAGGTGACTTTAATCCACCACTCTCTGGAAAAGACAGACCACAGAGAAAGAAACTCAACAAGGAAGCTGCAGAGTTAAACAGTACAATTGGATGACTACACCTGATAGATATTTTCACAGCCGTCCATGCAAATGCAAAAGAATTCACATTCTTTTCAAGCCCACAAGGCACATACTCAAAGATAGACCACATGCTGGGACACAAGTGGAACCTGTGTAAATTAAAGCACATAGAGGTTTACAAACGTCACTCTCTAACCATTATGCCATAAAGCTGGAAATGAACAAAAGGATGATGAAGAAAACAAGGGCAAACCTCTGAAGGATGAATAATTTTCTTTTGTAAAAGGTGTGGGTATTGGCCCAGATCAGAGATGGAATAAGGAAGCGTCTAGAAACCAAAGAGAATGAAAATATGATTAATCAAAACTGCTTGGACATAGCAAAGGCATTTATCACTGGAAGGTTGGCAGGAATGCATGCACACATGGAAAAGAAAGAGATTTGTGGTTGATATGAAAGCACAAAATTTAAACCAAATTAGAGCAGACTCAGCAAGACAATCCTACTAATAGCAAAAATAATAAATTTAAAAAAAATCAGACTAAGATACAGAAGAGGGGAAACAGTGGAAAAAATAATGCAGCTAAAAGTTGGTTCTTTGAAAGGATTAACAAAATCAGCAGTTTGCTGCAAACCTAACCTAAGAAAGGAAGGTACATATTTTAGTAGCAAGGATGAGGAATGATGCAGGGCACAGTACAATGGACCCTAATGAAATCAAAAGGATAATTACACAGTACTATGAAGCCCTGTACTCTAATGAAATCACCAACTTGGAAGACATGGACTAATACTTGGAAAAACAATCCCTCATTAGACTATCCCAGATGGATATCAAAAATCTCAACAGACCCATAGCAATAGAAAAAATAGACAAGATTATTGAGGGATTACAAAAAAAAAAAATTCCAGGTTAGATGGTTTCAGGGGAGAATTCTACCAAACTTTCAGAGAAGGATGAACACCAATCCTACACAAACTCTTCCAGAACATAGAAAAAGAAAATTCCCGAACTCTTTCTATGAAACTAGTATATAATTCTGATACCTAAAGTGGGCAAAGATCTCACAAGAATTGAGCACTACACATCACTATCCCTGATGAACATCAATACAAAAATCTTTTTAAAAATTCTGGCCAATAGAATACAAAAGAAAATAAAACAAATAATTCACCATGACCAACTGAGATTCATACTAGGGATGCAGGAATAGTTCAACATATGAAAGACCATTAGGATGTCACCACATTGACATGAAAAATGAGAAGAACTACATGATGATATCAATAGATACAGAAAAAGCATTCAAAATCATTCAATACCCATTCCTGTTTAAGACACTCAAGAAGATAGGAATGGAAGGAAAATTCCTCAATATCTTATAAGATATTTCTTAAAGACCAACAACCAATGTGGTAGTCAATGGAGAAAATATGAAAACAACTCACTGAAAAAAGGAACCAGATAAGAATGTCCCCTGCCGCACTCACTCTTATTAACATTCTACTGGAGTCCTAGCAAACAACATAAGGTAAAGAAAAGATATCAAATGTATTCGTCTGGGTAAAGAAGAAGTAAAGCTATTGTTATTTGCAGACAATATGATTTGGGGGGGTCATCACTGCCCTCTGGTGGTCGTGTCATCACTGCCCTCTGGTGGTCATGGGAACTACCCAGCGCTACTCCTGAGAGCCGCCACTGGATTTGAATCGCCAAGCTCGCGGGCCACAGTCCTGCACTCAACCACTTACGCCACCGGGGTTCAGCCCCAACAATATGATTTTATATATTAAAAATCCCCAAAACTCCATGAGTGGAGTGTTGGAAGCAATAGAGGAATATGAAAGAGTTACAGGTTACAAAACCAACAAACAGAAATCTATCAGACTTCTATACACATCAGACGAAATCACAGAAGAGGTCATTAAAAAGGTAGTACCTTTACCACTAGCCAAGCACAAAGAGAAATATCTAGGGATATATCTGACTGAAAAATATAAGATTTGTACAAGGAAAGCCACAGAACACTATTGCAAGAAACCAAGAGTGACCTGAACAAATGTAAGAATATTGAATGTTCATGGATTAGAAGACTCAATTTAGTAAAGATGTCAGTTCTGCCAAAGGCACTATATAAATTTAATGCTATCCCAATATGATACCATCATCCTTCTTTAAAGAATTGGAAAAACTGATTACCTACTTCATATAGAGAGGGAAGAAGCCAGACTTCTTAGAGAATGCCTCAAGAGGAAGGACAAAGTTGAAGGTATTGGTTTACTTGAATTTAGCAACTCTTGTACAACACAGTGGTCAAATCAGTGTGGTACTGGTATAATGGCAGCTATGTAGATCAATGGAAAAAAGCAAAAGACCCAGAAATCAAAACAGTAGCATACAGGAAGCTGATTTTTGTAAAGGCCACACAAATATCAAATGGGAAGTGGATGCCCTCTTCAATAAATGGTGCTAGGAAAAAACAATTGGATATCTACCTGCTGATCCAGCAGAAAATGAAGCAAGATTCTTACCTCACTCCATACATAATAATAACCTCAAGGTATTTCACAGACCTCGAGGTAAAACCCCAAACTCTTAGGACCACTAATGAGGGACTTGGGACAAAACTGAGACCCTTGGTGCAGGGAATACATAGGTTATTGGAAATAGGAAAGGACACAAATAAAAGGAGTCACAAATTGACAAGTGGTAGACTCTGGAAATAAAACACCTGTGTACATTAAAAGAATGCACTAAGAAAGTAATAAGACAGTCTGTGGACTGGGAAAGCATCTTTAACTATATCACATCATACAAAGGCATCATTACTAAATATACAATGTTTTGCTAGCTTAATTAAAAAAAAGATAATTGCTCCCTGTGGCAGTCATGTATTTGAGATGTCAATTTCATGATTGAGATGTAGGGTGGAGTCTAGCCTGTTAATCTGGAGATAGCCATTGAGTAGCCAATGAGGCCTCTGTGTGGGCATGGCTTTCACCTGAGGCTTCTGGAAAATCTCACGATATTTCCCTCGTGAGATGATAGGCCACCTCCCCAGTTGTTGGGAGTCAGTGTCTGAGACGACAAAGGATGGACATGTCAAGATGGCAGCTTCCAAGGAGCTGGAGGAGTCAGAGGAGAAGCCACAAGGCCTTACCCTGATGGAACCAGACCTCTGAAGCTTTGGAAACCACATGGAAACCCCTGCCAGTGCTGAGTTGCCTCTACCACCACTGGATGCTGTTGATGGACCCTGAGCCCTGGAAGCCAGGAGTCAGGTGGAGAGCCCTGACAGTGCCAGGATTCTGCACCCACTGACCTGTGACTTTGTGAGTTGGAAGGAGACTTTATAGACTGGTGTCGGGCATATGAGCTAATAATATTGGACTTATGACTTTGAACTGGACAGGGTTGTGATGCTTTCTCAATGTTCCATTCCTCTTGTATATAAAACTTACTCTTATATCCATATATGTGTTTATGAATTTGTTTCTCTAGTCTACACACTCCTTGAAAAGGTGGACAAAGAACCTGAACAGAACTTTCATAAGGGCAGATATTCTAATGGCCAATAAACATATGAGAAACCATTAGAGAGTTACAAATTTAAACAACTCTGAGATACTACTTAACACCCTCAAAGATATCCTAATTCAAAAAAATCAGAAAGTAACAATTGTTGGAGGGGTGGTGAGAGAGGAACTCTCATCCAGAGCTGGTGGACTTGTAGGTATGTACAGCCACTCTGGAAATTGATTTGGCGATACCTAAAACAGATGGAAATTGAGTTACTGTATGACCCGGCAATCGCCCTACTAGGCATATACTCAGAAGTGGGGAGAAACAAACCGCAGCCAGACTTTTGTGCTCTGATGCTCATCATAGCACAGCTTGCAATTGCAAGGAGTTAGAAGCAACCCAAATTTCCATCAATGACTGAATGGATCAAAAAACTGTTGAACATATATACAATGGAATACTATGCATCCCTAAAAAGAAGTGATGAATGCATGAAACACATGGAAAGAACTGAAGGAAATTAGCTAAGCAAAGTAAGCCAACCACAAAAGGACAGATACAACATGAGTCCACTGAGATTAGCTTAAAAAATGGAGTCTAGGGGAAAAACTACTATATCCATACATTCCTGTGGTGAGGTACAGGGGTCAAACCCAATACACAGACATATATGGCACTCAGATAAATAGTAGGGGGAAAGAAAGAAGAAGAAGATGAAAGGCATAGGTAGGGAGGAAAAAGCAGGGCACTAATCTACCCAAGGAAAGGGTACTGTTTATATCTCTACAGGAGAGGGAAAGAGACGAGATTGCAACCTGGTACACCAAGACATGAATACAAATAGAGAAGTCTGTAGGGCTGGCCCCACTCTCAACGCTGTGGACCCCCAGAAGAAGGCACTTCAAGGGATACAGCTTGGGAGACGGGCATGTCTGATCAGAGCACACAGGGAAAGAGTGAGTGGAATACATATTGGCCCACCAAGTGCCAAGGACAATATTTCTGCTTAGCGCAACCAATGTACAGAGAAGGCTATAGGGCTGGCCCCACCAGCAGACACGATATCCCTCACTTAACCATAGTGTTACAGAGGACAACACTGGAGACTCATTGTGGAATTCTGCCCTATCTGACCCCAACACACCGGGGCAAAACACTAAGGGCATGCAAGGGGAGCAAAGCAATGAAGTCCCTGGGACTACCAAAAACAGACTTTGGGGAGTGAGTATGACACTGCTTCCAACTCGAATGGAAAATACTCCTAAAGGTCCAAAAACATACCTGGGGTTATTTATAGGCTTTTCCTTTTTTGTAATTGCCTTTTTTTTTGTTGTTATTATTTTTGTTTGTGTGTTTGGTTTTGGTTTCTTAATTGGTTTTGTCTTCTGTTGTTTTGTTTTTATTTGCTTTGTTCTTGTGCTTATTAGTGTCTCTGCATGCCAATCTACAGAAGATAGGTGAGATAAACAAATTAGGAGAATAACACAACAGGACTGATGGTTTTGGGGGGACAGGGGAGAAGGGAAGGTGGGAGAAATGAAGAGGGCATTGAGAAATCCAGGGACAAGGGAACAGCGAGTGAATTAAAATCCATTGAGAGAAGTGCATAGGATGCCTAACTGGGCTTAATCTAAATCAATGTAACCATGAGGAATAACTGAAACCTAAATGAATGCCAAAGGGAATAGATGAAAGAATTAGGAGCCAAAGAGCATTTATAGAGGTCTGAATACAGGCATGTACATATGTGGTTATATTTATGTGTAGTGATAGTCAAATTGATCCATGTACTTATATTTATGTTAGAGGTAAATGTAGCAAATGGACATTGGGGCTTGATTTAAGTGCCCCCTCAATGCAAGAATAATTTGTTCTAATAATCCAGTATTTTGTGATGCTTACCTTCCTGACAAATCACTGAAGATAAAATAGGTGTATAAACAAATGTGGTGAAGAAAGCTGATGGTGCCCAGCTACCAAAAGATATAGCTTCTAGGTTCTTAAAGACTTGAAACTATCTAGCTGAGAAGCAACAAAGTCCACATGGGAGAAACACATCAGCCTGGGTGATCATGAAGTGTCAGTGGGATCAAGTATCAGGCACCTAAAACTCAGAACAAAATCATACCAATGTGAATTGGAGGGGAGGGAGCATGGAGTGGAGACCTAAAGCCTTCTGTAGACCACTAGAAATCCTCTTACAGAAGGGTCACAAGGGAGAGATGAGTAAGTCAGGGTGCAATGTAGCACTGGTGAAATGTACACCTTTCCTCTAGTTCTTCAATGTTTCCTCCCCCCACTATCATGACCTTAATTCTATCTTACAAATCAATCGGATTAAATCTAAACAAGTACGTTGCTACATATAAGAGCTCCAACACAGGGATCCAGGACAGGTAAACCCATCAGGACCAAGAATGATAATAGAGGGATCAGGAGGGGAAGGGGTAGGTGGGGGAAGGAAGAGGAAATCTATCACAAGCATCACCCTATAGCCCCTTCCCAGGGGGACAGACAACAGAAACGTGGGTGAAGCGAGAGAGTGGACAATGTAAAATATGAAAATAAGAATTTATAATTTATCAAGGGTTCATGGAGGAAAGAAGGTTGAAGAGGGAGGAAAAAAATGAGGAGCTGATATCAAAGGCTCAAGTAGAAAGAAAACACTCTGAAAATGATCATGGCAACATATGTTACAAATGTGCTTGACACAAAGAATTAATGCCTTGATTGTGATAAGAACTATCAGAGCCCCCAATAAAGATACTTATTTTTTTAAAAAAGAGGAAGAAATGAAAAAGGAGGTTGAGGTGAGAAACAAAAAGAGCTAGAGAAAGAGAGAATACACAATGCAAATATTAAAACAGTATCCTTATAAATCTGTAGGCATGATTTAGATATATCTAATTATTCTGTTTAATGAAACCTAAAAATTTTAAAAATATTTGATGACACATTCTATTCTAAAATTATATTTCCAGGATATAACTCTAGTCTATAATTTATAACTACACTTTTATCAATGACTTAGTTCCACTGGGGGGTTGCTGGCCAAGAGACCGGGTAACCCAGCAGTTAAGCAATCAGCTGCTAAATAGAAGATTTGAATTCACCCAGCAGCTTTATTTAGAGGAGAAAAAAATGGGGATTTTGTCTGTAAAGAGTTGAAACCACACACTACACCCTGCCATCTAGTTGATTCTGACCCATAGTGGCTGTAGAGGGCAGAGTAGAACTGTCCTGATAGGTTTCTGAGACTGTCACTCCCTTAGTGTGACTTATGCCTTCAGACTATTGACCTTGTGATCAGCAACCCAACATACACTTCAGAGCACGACTAGGGCTCCTTGGTAAAGTCTTACAACCTAGAAAGCCCAGGACTTTGGATCAGTTCTGGTTTCATATTCTGCTCAGAACTTGCATCTCAATCCCAGATATACTGAATCAGTATCTACATTTTAGCAAAAATTCTCCCCTGTGATTCTTATGTATATGAAATATGCTTATGTATATATAAGAACCACGTTGGATCTATAGGCATCCTGTTAAAATATGCACTCTTGTTTAATAAATCTTGGGTGAAGAGGCCAATTCTCAGCAGGTGCTACCAGAATGAAGGGATTGCAAGTCCTGAGAAAGTCACTCAGGATCAGTTCTCCTCTGTCACGTTGGCTATGAGGAGCAAACTCACGTCAAAGGCACCTCGCCCGGTTGTTGGTACGGCGTTATGAGAATGTCCTTATTTGAGCTCTTGCTCTCTGAATTCACCCACACTGTCTGGTAGAATGGGATTTAGGAAAATCACCATAGTGTCCTTCTCTATAAATGGAGAGGAATATTTGCTTCTGTTTGTGTGTGTGTGTGTGTGTGTGTGTGTGAAACTTTAAAGAAATAAGACAGGCAGCCCCAAATATCTGTCCATACACTGCAGTTAGATTTATGACAATGTTCCCCCCATATGCTCTGATAATACATTTTTTAATGTGATCATTGCGATGAGTATTAAAGACATTCTGTACACATTGAAGAAGAAAAGTTTTATTTTGTTTTTTACTTAATTGATTTAAGATGTTTTTCCCTCCTCTCTTTTTAGTTTCTCATTATTCCTCCAATCTTTACTAGTAGGTCCAGGAATCTTCAAGTCCTGGCACCAGTAGCAAAGGCAGCACAAATACAGGGCCCCATACAGTGTTCTTTTGATGAATTCACTCCTCACATGATATTGCTAGCATGCTGGGTTGCAGTTGTTCGCCTAACAGTAAAGACAAATGATTGCTTGCCTAGCAGAGATGCCTATCTGGACAGTCCCCGTCAAGAACAGCGCTTTTTAAATAACTGCCTCACAAAGGTCCTTGTTGCACTGGAACTGAGTAGAACTAATCCCTTCCAAGAGCATGGACCTCATTAGCACTGAACCCCTGCAGAGAGCAACATCCAGTAGGACTGGGAGAGAGCCAGGGGACTTTTAGGTCCAGATGCATCTAGCCACATCACAAAGCTAAATATTACTAATCCTGTTAGTTACTGTTTAGAATTTTCTTTGTCTTTCTCCCCTTTCATGTTCATTTTTACCAGTTTTCATCATCCTTAATTTTCATAAATGAGGAGACTGAGACTCAGGTGGCTAAATGATAACCAAGGGATGGCTAAATGATAAGCAAGGGCCAGTTTTAAGCTAATGGGTCAAAGGAGTTCAAACCCATTCCTCCTATTCCACAGGCACAACATCAAGCACAGAGACAGCCTTTTATAAGAGGATCCTGCAGTGGGAACATCGGAGAGCAAAGACTTTGAAATGATAAAAAAAACCTCAGTTATTGCTTTTATTGTCATCCTTAGTTTGTTGGAATAATTGGGGGAAATTACACTAGATTCTCCCTGTCATTGTTATAATTAAATTATGCACATAAAGCCTTGGAATATAATCAATACTTGGAAAAAAGATGACTGTATAATAACGTTAGTAGTAGTGTTTCGACTGTGAGTTGAGCTGTATGAGAAGATGGAAAATAAATATACATATGAGTTAAAGTAGTGAGTTTGGGAACAGGGTTTCTGGTTGGATGAGAGGCATGAAGGACTGTCTGGCTTGTCCGGAGAAGTGGAGTCAGTCTCTGATTATCTTGGCTAAAAACCCTTCCTCACAATGGTCCAGGAACTGAAAGTTTAGGGTTCCTCTGGCAGCTGCTGACAAGCCCTTAACCACGAAGTTTGAATTTACTCCAACATTGAGTACTAGCTGCTCTGTAAAAGTAAAAGACCTTGAAAAGGAGAAATTGCTATGGAAGAAAATGAAATAATGGCTTTCCCAAGATAGCAGTTAGTCCATATTGAGGCTGGTGGTGGAAGTGTTCTGGTCATGATTCAGAGACACTATACCTTACCATTCTTTATCATTACTTATATAAGACTAGGTCATTATGTAAAAATGCATATTGCGAATATAGAGGATGACCATATAAGATCACACAGTGAAGGCTTATTGCATGATTACATAATGGCCAAATAATGTCATTACATAACAGCTAAACCATTGAGAATTCCATCTAGTTGACGCGCAACCTCAGCCATCAGTCAGTGTTATGCTTGCCTCACAAGTTGACATTCTTTTTTTTATTTCTTCAATGATTTTATTGGGTGCTCTTACAGCTCCTATAACTTTCAATACATCATTTGTATCAAGCATATTTGTACACATGTTGCCATATTCATTTCCAAATATTTTCTACTTGAGTCCTTGGTATAAGTTCCTCTTTCCCCCTCCTTTTTTTTTTTTTTTGTGGGCATCACTGCCTCTGGTGGTCGTGGGCACTACCCAGCCACCGCTGGATTTGAACCGCCAAGCCTGTGGGCTGCAGTTCCACACTCAACCACTTATACCACCAGGGCTCAGCCCCCTTTTTTTTTTTATAAATCATTTTATTGGGGCCTCATACAACTCCCATCACAATCCATACATACATCAATTGTATGCAGCCCACATTTGCACACTTGTTGCCATCATCTCTCTCAAAACATCCTCCCTCAACTTAGACCTCCAATACCAGTTTCCTATATTTACTTTCCCTCTTTTCTCCCCCTCCCCCATGAACCCTTAGTAATTTGCAAATTGTTATTACATGTTCATATCGTACACTGTCCAATGTGTCCCTTCACTCACTTCCCTGTTTTCCATGCCCCAGAGAGGCGGTTATATGTAGATCCCTGAAATTGGTTTCCCCTTTCTATTCTGCCATCCCTCCACCTTCCCAGTATCACCACTGCCACCACTAGTCCTGAGGGATCATCTATCCTAAATTCACCATGTTTCTGACTCCAGTGTACATCCACTGGTGTAGCTGCATTTGTCTGGTGGAATTGGGATCATGATAGTGGGTGGGACGAAGCATTTGAGAACTAGAGGAAAGTTGCATATTTCATTTTACTACACTGTACCTTGACTGGCTAAATTCCTCCCTGCAATCCCTCTGTATGAGGATGTCACTTCACCTATTGATGGACTTTGGGTTCTCAATCTGTATTCCCCTCATTTATAATGATATAATTTTAGTTCTTTGATGCCTGATACCAAATCCCTTTGACACCTCGAGGTCACACAGGCTGGTGGACTTCTTCCTTGTGGGCTTTGTTGCTTCTGAGCTGGAAGGCCGCTTGTTTTCTCAAGCCTTTAAGGCCCCAGACACTATATCTTTTGACATTCGGGCACCATCAGCTTTCTTCACCACATTTGCACACATTTGTCGTCTGTGATCATATTAGGAACATAACGTTCGTATTCTTTACTCCAGATAGACTGTGTTATTATGCAAGACAATCAAATAGTATATTGTCAAGTTATTACTGTAAATACAAAGTACCAGAAATCAGATCATTGAAAAGTGAAGCTATGCTATATTTAATAAGAATTTATACTGGGCAAAAGACTTAGAGAATGTGTTTTGTTTATTTTCACATATTTTCAATATAGAAAAGACAAATAAATGGTGCTATGGAGATGATGAATCCTTTCTGTTTATTTATCTTGGGGATTGCCTGAAAGGACTGAGCAGTAATGACATATCACCCTGGATTTATGGTGTATTCAACTTACAACCCACTGCACTTATGACAGTCTGTTTTTTTAAAATTTTTTTCCTACTTGTTTTTTTTTAATTTTTAAATCATTTTATTGGGGATTCATACATCATTTTTCACTATATATAAATAAGCATACTGTGTCAAGCACCCTCATATGTCCACTTCTATTATTGTTCTCCAATTGTCCGCCTTTTCCCTTAAGCTCCTAGTATTGACTTTTCCATTCCTTCCCCTCTTCCCCTGGTCTCTCCTCCCCTCCAACCCTCAATACTTTATACATTATTATTGTTCTGTCATATCTTACTTTGCCCTACCTCTCCTCCAACCCACTCCTTTGATGCCCGTCCTTCAAATAGGAGCTTGTGTGTATATCCTTGCTGTTGGTTCCGTCTCTCTACCCTCTTCTCTCCACCCTTCCAGTATTTCCAATTTAACCATTGGCCTGAAGGGGCCCATCCATCCTGGTTTTCCCATATCTCCAGCTCCCCTCTATGCTAGTGTGACTTCTCCAGTCTATCTGGATTTGCAATGTAGAGTTGGAACCATGATGGTTGGGTGGCGGGGAAGAAAGCTTCAGGAACTAGAGGAAAGTTGTATGCATTATCACTGCCCGGCTGCCCCTTAACTGGTCTGTCTCCTCCCCGTGACTCCCCTGTAAAGGGGCGACCAATTACCCACCAGTAGGCCTTAGGTCCCCACCCTGCTCTCCTCCTCCTATGTAATGATGTGATTCTTGTTCTTTGGTGCTCGATATTTGCTCCCTTTGGCCCCTCTTGATCACGCATGCTGGTGTGCTTCCTGCATGTGGACTTTGCTGTTTCTGCACTGAATGGTGACTCGATTATCTTCAAGGCTTTGAGACTCCAGGCATTCAATCATTTGTTAGCTGGGTACCATCGTTTCTTCTACTCTGTTTGCCTCTGTGTCCATTTGTCTTCAGCGATATTGGGAGTCAATTGGTCCATTGATTTTGATTTTTGTTCTTTGACACCTGATTGTTTCAGCACCTCATGATTGCACAGGACAGTCTGTTTTTTTGTACATATAATCATCAGTGCCATGTACTATTTACAATTGTGGTAGTATGTAATTTGCTTCTGCTATTATTATTATTATGCAAACCAAAAGTGAAATAAAATTTGGATTTTTAAAGATAATGATAATAAAGACAATAATAGTAAAACTAAGAAAGATATGTATTCGCCTTATTTCAGGTACAACTATGACAGAGTTGACAGAATAAGAACCTATTGTAAGTTGGAGACAACTAATACATAATTTTAGTAAAATGTCTTCTATTTCTCATGAACATATACCTATGTCCTAAAGAACCATGGGCGGCAACAAGGACAAATCAATCCATCTTGGAAGACATATTTTCAGAATGCCCTCTTTGTCTCTGGTACTTCAGACATCTTTCCAGAAGAAACCAGTCCCTGGAAAAGATACATCATGCTTGGTAAAGTGGACAGGGAAAAAGAGAATGATGAGCAGCTGAAACCACGGGCTGAACATAGCGATGATTGTGAGGGCTACATAAGACAGGCCAGGGTTTTGTCCTGTAAGGTCGCTATGAACAGGAACTGACTAGAAAGCACCTACAAAGCAACAGCGAGACTGTTGTCGTTAAGTGCCCAGGAGTAGGCGCCTGCTCATAGAAACTATGTACAACGGAACAAAACATCATCTGATCCTGTGCAAGCCTCACCACTGTCCGTATGCTCCAGCCCATTGTTGTGGCCACTGTGTCCATCCATCTTATCAGGGGTCTTCACTTTTTTACTGCCCCTCTATTCTGTCGAGTGTGATGTCCTTCTCCCTGTGACTGGTCTCCCCTGATAGCATGTCCGAAATCGGTGAGATGAAGTTTTACCCTCCTGTCTTGAAAGAAGCATTCTCCTTGTACTTCTTCCAAGACAGATTTGGTTGTTCTTTTGGAAGTCCATATGGCTTCCAATATTCTCGACCAGCACCATAACTCAGATGAAGTTATTCTTTTTCCAGTATTCTATATTCTATGTCCACCTTTCACATGCCTGGGAGGCAAATTGAAATACCTTAGTGTTAGCCAGGTTCACCTTAGTCCTTAAAGTGACATTTTTGTTGCTAGGTGCCACTGACCCATAGGAACCCCTAGACAACAAACAAAAACTGCACAGTCCTGTCCCGTCCTCACAATTGCTCCTGTGCCTGCACCCATCAGTACAGACAGTGAGTGGATCCATCTTGTGCAGGGTCTTTCTCTTTTTTCCACCTCCTTCACTTGACTAGACACGTTGTCCTTCTTCAGGAACATGCTGAAAGTATGCAAGATGAAGTCTTGCCATCCTTGTCTCACAGGGACAGTCTGGCCTAACTTCTTCCAGTATAAATCAGTTGGCCTTTTAGCAGTCAATGATACTTTCCATATTCTTCTCTAGCACCATAATTCTAAAGCATCTATTCTTTTACAGTCTTCCTTTTTAATATCAAGATAACTGGCAAACCATTACCTCAAATATTCTGATTCATACATAATTAAATCTTCCATGCAATAGATGATTAATTAGCTATGTTGAAAAAAAATGAAGCTAACAAATAACTAAGGTTCCTTTCTGGTCTAAAAGAAATTACTCTCTTGGGCTGAGCCCCGGTGGCGTAGTGGTTGTGTGCGGGACTGCAGCCCACTGGGATGGAGGTTCAATTCCAGCTCCACGGAACAAAGGCTGGGCCTCCGACTCCCACCCCCCGAGGGCAGCGATGATCCAAAAACAAACAAACAAACAAACAAAACAAAAAAGAAATTACTCTCATTGACATATACACAAATGAAAAGTTAAACACTGCATATCTATTCAAATAATACTTGCCTTATATATTTTGTATGAATGCTCACAAAGAGATCAATAATAAGAATGAAATTGTCATGGGCTATACTTTATTTGAATCCATAACTAATGCTCATAGAAACAACAATGGAGCAGTTAAATTACATATTGCATTGGGCAAATATGCTGCCTAATATCTCTTTAAAAAGAAAAAAAGGCAAAACTTTTCATTGGTATTATTTACAACTTCAATACAAATGTTCAATCCAAATAAACAATACATGTTTTTTTATTAATTGATAATCATCCAATAAAAACCCCAATGAGACAATGGGATCATAGAACAAATGCTTTCATACAGGATTTTGCTTCAGCCAATAACACAAACTAGACTAAAATTGATCAAGTACCTCAAGCTTCAGCAATTGTCAACCCTTCTAGGAACTGGTGTTAAACAGCAAAGATGTCACTTTGAATACTAAAGTGAACTTGACCACACCATGGTCTTTTCAAATGACTCATGAATTTGGACAATGACTAAGGAAGATCACAGAAGAATTGACATATTAGAATTATAGGGTTGGCAAAGAATATTTAAAAATGGTGAAGAATATTGTTCTTTGAACTTACAGAAGGATAAATAAATGGGTTGTGGAAGAAGTACATGCAGAATACTCCTTTGAAGCAAGGATGGTGAGACTTCATCCTACATGCGCTAAGGAGGGACAAGTCCCTGAAAAAGGACATCCCACTTAGTAAACCGGATGAGTGAAAAAATAGGAAGACCATAACTAGTTGCCTGACACAGTGACTGCAACAATGGACTTACATATCACAGTCCCTATGAAGATGGTGCATTGTGTCATTCTCTTTCTTGTATCAGTTGCTGTGAGTTAGAACCAATTCCACTGCACCTTAAAGCAACAAGAACACCAACAGCTTCTAAAATAGTTTACCTTAGTCTGGACAGGAAGACTTTGATGTGGGTCCTTCAAATAACAACCAAATACTTATTGCCATCAATTTGATTCTGACACATAGTACAGGGATCAAATTCTTCCACCACCCATTTTAAAAGTACAGATGACTTGAAGAACTTCCCCAAGCCAGTAAGTATGGACTCAATCACACCTCACACCCAGTTAACATTTTAACTTGCGGAATATTACAATAGTCTGTGCCATTTTCAAGTTTCTTTACCGCCAACAAAAATAATGTGTTGTTCTTCCTTGTAAAAAAAAAAGTGTGTGATTCAAATGAAGTAAAAACAATAATGACACATTATTATGAATTGTTTTACTCAAATATGACAGAAGAAATGGAAAAATAACTAGAAACGCACAATTTACTCAAATTAATGCAGATTGTCCATCACAATGGATACATAACAATAAGAGAAAGAAGTTAACAATGAAGAAAATGCCAGGATTAGGTGGCTTCCTAGGAGAAATCTTCCATGTAGTGAAGAGCTGTTACTAATTCTACACAGATTATTCCAACATCTACAAGGAACAAAAGAACTCCCAAACTCATTCTATAAAACAAGTGTAACCCAAATATTGAACCCAGGCGAAGGCCCCCCACACACACAGAAAATTACAGACAAATATCCCTGATGAACAGAGATGCAAAACGTCTCAAAAAAATTCTAGGCAATGGAATAGAATAAGATATAAAAAATAATTCACCATGCTCAAGTGGGGTTCATGCTAGGATGCAAGCATAGGTCAATGTTAGAAAAACAATCGATGTAAGCCACAGTGAATACAAAGCAGTGAATAAAAGCACATGATCATAGCAATAGATACAAGAAAGGCATTTGACACTATCCAATAACAATTTCTGATTTAAAGCACTCAACAAAGTAATAACAATAGGAAAATGTCTAACCATAATAAAGGTCATATATAAAATCGAAGGGTTAATATCACACTCAACAGAGAAAAATCAAAATCATTTTGCCTGAGGATGGGAACTGGGTATAGATGGTTCCTCTCACCACTCTGAAATGCCAGGCTGAAATTCATCGCTAGAACCATGAGACAACAAAAATAATCAAGGAAATATAATTGGACAAAGGAAAAATGAAATTATCACTATTTGCAGATGATGTGACTTTATATATAGATAACTCCAAAGATTTCACAAAAAGATTGTTAGAAATAACTGAGGAATTTGGTAAAGCAGCAGGGAACAAGATTAGCAAGCATACATCAATTGGATTCCTGGTATACCAGCAAATAGAACTTTGATAAAGACCCCAAGAAGTGACTACTTACATTAGCCAAAGTAAAGGAAAAAAATATGTAGAAATAAATCTGATCAAAAAGCAATAGACCTGTACCAAAAAAAACTATAAGAAACCAAAAAAGATCTACACAAATGAAAAAACTCCCGTGTTCATGAATGTTGTTGTTCTTCATGCCATCAAGTCCATCCTTACTCTTCCTGTCTCTATGTACAACAAAACAGAACACAGCCTGGTACTCTGCCATCTTCACAATCATTCTTATGCTTGAATCTATCGCTGTAGTCACTGGGGCGGTTCAACCTCACTGAAGGTCTTCATCATTTTGGATGCCTGTACTCTAACAAGCATGATGTAATTCTCCAAGGACTAGTTTCTTCCAAAGTACATGAGACTAAGTCTCATCATTCTTACCTCTAAGGAGGACCCTGACTATACTTTTTCAATACAGGTCTAGTTAGTCCTTAAAGCAATTCATGATACATCTAATATTCTTCACCAGCATAATTGAAATGCATACTATTTTCTTCAGTCTTCCTTATTCAATGTCCAATGTCCATATGAATATTGGGCAACTGAAACTACCATGTCTTGGGTCAGGTGCACTTTAGTCCTCAAAGTGAATGGGTAGAACCATTTTGGAAAGGTCTATTACACTACCTCAAATAACTATGAATAGAAATACTATCTGACCAGTAATATCTCTGCAGGATACATGCCACAAAGAAGTAAGAGACACAACAAAAACAGACATGTATACTCTCCCATTTTTATTGCAGCATAATTCAGAATAGCAAAAAGCTGGACACAGCCCAAATACCCAGCAGTTGAAGAATGGCTAAAGAAACTCTAGTGCGTACACAGAATGGGATACTAGATACCCCTAAAAACACTATTATGACACCATGAAATACCTCGTGGCATGAATGAACCTGGAATCCATTATGCTGAAAGAAGCTAGTCAGTCACAAAAGGATACATGATGTATGAGACAAGCCACAGACAGCCTCTGTTCTCAGATCATGTAATCTAATTTGTCACCCAACTAAGGGGGTGATAGGCCTTCCTAATAAGCGAACAGTGAGAGAAACTGGAGGATATGAAGAATGAGGTATCAGGATACGAGGTAGACTTATGAACAACCTGTGATGCGCAGATAACACAATCTGACATGCTACAAATGATGAGATCTTCAAGCACATGCTGGTGGAGATGAAGGATTGCAGTTTTCAATATGAATTACTATTCAGTGTGAAAAATAAAAAATTCTTACCCCTTATTTTTGCATCTTATAGGCCGCTTTGTCAGAGAGGGCCTCACTTCAGCTGGGGTTGGTTTCTAATATTTGAGGGAAAGGGAGAAGATAATCCCTGAGGTTCAAATTCTATCCTATGGCCCACGATCCTATGGCCCAGGTGCACCATCCTATAACAAATGATGACAGTCTACCCTGAAGGTTTTACCTTCAATTTCATTTTTGAGCATCCACACATGTAAACCCAATTCCTGGATTTCTCCATCTCTATGCATGAATAAATATAGTGTCCTTCCCACCTAAACACTCTTGAAATCTCTCCTTTTCCCTTGTTTCAAAAGACATGGTTTGTGCAGCCCGAAGGCCCCTCCCCTTCTTCCCTTGCAGAGCACTTCTCTCTTTAATAAACTTTTGTGCTTGCCTGGTAAACTTGTATCCTGGCCCCATTACTCTTAATGGGGGAAGGGAAAGGACCCCCATACAATATGTCCACTGAGCATATCAATGTTCCTGCGGAAAAACTTTGCAGGTCTTCTTCAGAGAGTTCCGGAACCCAGGGAAAGGTTGTGAAGGCAAGGTGCTGGGTTTCATAAGTAACCTCTTAGATTCTTTTATACTTTGTGTCCTGGTAATATCTTCTTACACTTTATCATTTTATATTAACACATTAACCGAACTAATATAGAAATAAAAACATGATTTATTAAGCCTGCTATTTATGGAACACTTACTGTGTTTTTAGAGCCACATATTAAAACTTTTTTGTCCTAACCTTGCTCCATGTCTTGCTTAATCATTGAAACAGCGCCACAAGGTAAATGCTATTATTATCCCTATTTGACAAATAAGGAAAGCCAGGGTTAAGACGGTTAAGTTTCACTCAATGACACATACTTAGGGGCCGAGATAGGATTGGAATCTAGTCTGTCTGCCTCTGATACACATATTGTCTCTCTTATAAGAGGAGAAGATAGCCTGGGCAGTCCACATGATTAACCCCTCAAAGACTGGTCAAAAGGTCAGCAGTTCAAGCCCACTGAGGAGTAGTTGGGAGAGCAGGGCTGGAGATCTGTGTCCATTGTCTGAACAACACACTCAGTCGTGGCACTCTGCACAGAATGGATTGCCATAAGCAGGAATCTACTTGACGGCTGCTGGCAACAAAGAGAAGAAAGAAAAAAATAGGTCAGGAAGAGAAAACAGCGGCACTATTGGGCATCTGCTTTACTGTAACTAAAGTAGATGTGAAGCTCTTGACTTACTTGCACTCTGCTTTCCTACTCTACTGGCATTGGAAAGCAAGGATCCCTTGTCAATTACAGAGTGCTTTGTAAAATGTCCTTTAGGGTGTGGAATGGCAGGCGAATGGAACAAAGTCTTCCTCAGTGAAATTTTGTAAGCACGAAATACATAAGCATTGGCAAATGCTTTTTAAGGACACGTCTATCTTTTAAAAATAAATCCTTCTAAAGAAACAAGGGTTGTTTGGTAACGATGCTGAAAATCCAACGCTATCATCTAAAAAAAAATTCAAGGCAAGGAAAGCTCTAGACACAACAACATGCGTTCCTTTGTCTGTTTTCTGGGGAGAGCTTGCTTCAGAGTCAGAGCGTTAAGGAGTGAATCTAATGACCTGCCTTGACCTCTTTTGTGTGGTGTCTGAGCGAGTCTGAAATATTTGGTGACTGTGTAATCGGCCTCTGAGTTTCCGCCGTTGCACTTTTATACTTGCAAATGAACTCGCCATCTCGGGGAAGACACGACCTCGCTCCTCCGCGTAAGGAGAAACTGACGCGAAGACCAAGGCTGTGAAAACTGGGCCACGGGGGTTGACAAGGCGGAGTGTACTATTTAGGTTACTGCATTCATGGAGACCTGCAAAACCAAGGGACAAAAAGCATCCTGAAAAATCAACTTCGAGCTTTTTGTGAGGACGCACTTTTGCCTAGCGTTTTAGGCAAATGGTTCCCTCATGTGGTCAGACAGCAGAATACAGGGGAGACCTTTAATCAGGAGCCAGGGTTTGGGCTATTTTACATGCGCATATTTCCAAAAAGCCCTCTTGTTAAGGGACCAAATCTTTCCTTCAAATAAAGGAAGAATGGAAGGCTCTAGGAAAAAACAAGAGGGAGAGAAGGGAAAACAAAAATAAATCAGGATCAATAACAAAAGTAATGAGAAGACCCAGTTGAGATATTTCCAGCAGGTACTCTTTGGGAATCAAAACTGAAAGTGAGAGCTTCTTCCATGGTCCAATAGGTAATCAATATATTTAAAATAATGTATTGATATTTCTAGGCATTAGGAACTATGCCCACCTGGGGCATAGTTAGCTCTCACATGCTTACAGAAATAAGCACGTAGTGTAAACATGGAATTTGAGACTGGAGGAAAATCAGAGTCAAATTGAACACAGACAGTAAAAACCAAACCAAACTCACTGACATCTAATCCATCACAAGTCATAGCAACCATATAGGACAGCCTCAAACTAATTGCCTCTGTGTATTTCCAAGACTGCAAATTTTTACGAAAGTGGAAGCCTTGAGACCAGTATGTGACCACCACACCACCAGGCAGTTAATTCTGACACACGGGACAACAAGAGAGGCCGTGTGGAGCTGTGCTTCATAGAATTTTCAATTTGTGATTTTTTTCAAAGCAGATTTCTCTACCTCTTTTTTTTTATTATTTTGCTGAGACACTGGTAGTGGCTCAAACATTCTGTTCATGCTCAGGGACTATCTTACCCATTCCTAGAAAATAATATAACATTCACATTCTCTTTGGCATGGATGCCTATGTTCTAAGGCATCTGTGTGTGCTTTGTCAGCCTCAACAGCATACCTGTATACCTCTAGCTGCACACATACACACAGTCACACACACACACTTTAGACCTTGGCTGGTCTTAAGTTATGTGTCTATAATATCAATTGAATGCTCTGAATTTTGCTTATGGCCTTCATTGCTGAGAATGATATGCCCATTTTTCTTCACCTGAATAAATCTTACTCATATTTGAAGATTGATCATCATCTTCAGGAAGTTGAACAAAATTTCCTTTGGTTGCCCAATGCATTCTTTTCATTCCTATATTGACATTTATGACTGTAGTTTGTAGCATGCTTATGGCTTTTACCCAGTCTGCTTGCATTTCTCTCTCATTGCTCCTGTGCCGTCTATCTTATTTTACTCTAAGTTCCTTGAAAGCAAGAATCCTGTCTTGCATTTCTCAAGATCCTTCTGAATGGCTTTTGAAAAAAAAATGCTCTCATCAAATTGCTAAAATGTTATTCACATAAAAATATGAGCATGTGTCAAAGTTTTATTTCCTTCATTAATAAAGGCAACTTAATTATCCCCTTAATAAAGACTGAGTTGTTTTGAGGAGGATCTCAGGAATGGGAAAAAAGCTGGGATGAAAGTCATATGTTAGAAACAAAAGTAGTTAAGGTGTGAATGGGAAAAAGCTAACTTTTAGTTTTCTCTTACAGACAGATAAACACCTTTGCTGTTTTTTTTTAAATAAGTTATCTAGTGACTTCACAGGGAGATGAAACATCAGGGCTCTTATCAATTGTTGCACTTCCAGAATCAATTGTCTTTTCAATTGCATTTTGGAAATCACTTAAATATGAATGAGGTTAAAAGGTACCACAAACTCTCCATTTTTTCCCTATTTCTAAGTTGTCAGTCACCTTGCTGCTTTTTTTTAATAACACATCTAAACTCTTTAAGGGTCCCCGGGTGATACTTTGTGCTCACCTATAAACCTAAAGGGACAGTGGTTCAGACCAGCCCAACAGTGCCATGGAAGAAAGATCTGCTTTCATAACAGTTAGGGACAAGAAAACCCAATGGAGCGTATTCTGTTCTGGAACACAGAGGCTAGCCCTAAGTCATAATCCATTTGTCTTTCCCCAATTTTATTACATTTAAGAGCTGTGCAAATCTTACCCTTAATCAATGAGACCTTTTTCGATCACTATAAAGCAAAACTCCATTCTCCATATGCAGTCACCGTCCTTTTCCTTGCCTTCCCATTTGCACTATTGTTTTTGTTGTTCACTGATATTTAGTCAATTCCCTCTCATTTTCTTCTGACTTTGGCACCGAGGTGTTCAGATGTCTTTATCCATAGGGCAGGAAGCCTACCTCCATTGTTCATTAGCCAGAGGCCAAACTCCCTTCACTAGCTAGTCTCCTGGCCAAGGCACTCAGCAACCTAGTTGTGCAGGCCAGAAGCCCACTGTCCTGTCTTTCTGTTCTTCTAGTTCTGTAGCTTCTGCTTGGTGTGGCTCCTCACCACCTTCTTATCTACAGCATTACAGCTCTCTCTGACCTCTGGAACATGGAGATACAGCTCCGGAATCTTGGATTCAAAGGGCTCAGTGGTTTCCAACATTAAAGCAATAAGAAGCAACGACAATAAACAAATAGGCAGTTGGTGGCTTTTAATCGGCAGAACTGTTTGATCGTTGCATTTTGTGTCCATTTTCTGTGTCATATTCTCAGTGGTTCTGTAGCTGAGACCTAGTAATCCTCAAAGATATGACCTAATATAATATAATCAGCTGCAGTCAACAGCTAAGCAGTTGTAATAAGGTTACAGAGCGTGTCGGACAGGGTTCTCTTAGAGAAATAAAACCTGGATACTAGTAATCCTCTTTATATATTTATATAGATAGAAGGATATATATATGATAATAAGATAATAAATAGTTAACAAATCTATAAAGCAGTACAATGGCTTGGTTCAACTCACTTGCATGAGACAGCTAGTAGACTGGCAGTCCTTGCAGTCTTGAAGGCTACCGAGTAGTCCTCAGGAGAACAATTCAGGCTATCTGACCACAAGCAGCAAACGGCAAAGCAGGTCACTAGCAGTCAGCCAGATGACAGAGTCCAACATCTCCAACTCAAGAGATGTACATTTCAGGAGCATGGCGAAGCAGGACTTGAAGGAGCCACAACTCACAGCTACACAGTCCACGATGAGGTGCCCCACAGATCATGTTGCTTGGAGGTCGAGGCACAGGACGAACAAGGCAGCCGGCTGGTCCGAAGATCCAAAAGCAAGAGAGCAAGGGCGGAGCTTGCCAAGCCTTTTCTATCTCCGCCTTCAATTGATCGGGTGTGTTCATGGGCCATGTCGTCACAACAGACCTACCTTTTGTCTTTGGCCATGTTGTCACAACAAGCCTACCTATCACACACAGGAGTGACACTCCCTTCTACCACTTGTCTGTCAATTTGTCATACTCTCGTGACTTGTGTGTTGCTATGATGCTAGAAGCTATGCCACTATGATTTGAAAAGTCATCAGGACCACCCAAAGTGAACAAGTTTTGGTGGATCTTCCACACAAAGAAAAGACTATGTATGAAGAAGGAATCAGCTGTCTACTTTGGAGAAATAAGCCACTGGAAAACTAAGGCATAGCATTAAAACACTGTCAGATGCTGAAGGTCCAACAAACAGAGAAAGAACAATGCTAGAGATGGTGTTGGAAGGTGAGCCCTAAAGTTCAGAAGGCACTCAACATGTGACTCAAAAAATGCTGCCTTCTGAAATAAAGTGGGCCATACTGATGTGAATAGTGCAAATTCTGTGGGAGTAAAGGATTTGGAAGCTTTATTTACTGATGGATCACAATTGAAAATGAGAAGAAACAGTTGCACATATAAGTTAACAATTGGATCTTAGAATATAATACAAAAAGAAAGTTGGAAGTTTTCAGAAATAAAATAGAATGAAAAAAGATCAGCATCACTCTCTTCTCACAGTTCTCCCGCATGCTCAGTTCTGCATGATTCATCAAGAGAATTTCTGGCAAGATGGCCACCAAGTAATATGTACCAGAGGGACTCTGAAGAAATAAGCTCAGGAGAGCAACTGAGAGGGACATTCCATGCTGCCGGGTCATAGGAGGAGCATCTTCAAGATAAGTAGACACAGATCCACTATGTTTTTAGGAGCGTATCACTTTGGGCGTATCACTGTGAAGGCTGGCTAGGGTTCAACCTTAGTCTAACCAGTCTTAGCCAGAGCCAGGGTTCTTTGGCCAGCATTAGAGCCCTACTTCAACACAGCCACAGTTTGACACTGCGTCTGGGTAGGGGTTTAACCCCTCCAGTCTCATGGTCAGATGATCGGGACTCAGCTTATTTTTTCTGTAATCCAGCCCCCCCCCCCCCCCCCAGTCTCAACCAGCTCAGTTTTTCTTCTCTTCTCTTTTCTTTTTTCTCAGAAGTCACTGCCAACCTCCAGGCCACTCCCCTTTACCTAGGGCAATTGCACCCTCCATCTACCTAGCTGGGGGACCTCCAACTCTTTGTGTCATAACACGTGGCTGAGGAAATATCACCAACTTCTACCAGAGGGGAACTCACACCTGCTCTCCAAAACCATTTAAGCAGCTGAGGGAACTCCTGCCCGCCTTTTGGGAGCTCCACTAGGATGAGGACCCTCTGCCTGTCTTCCAAGGTGCTCCATGAAGCTGGGGAAAACCCTGTGTGTTCTCCACATTCCACATGGCTGAGGGAACTTTTTTCCCTCCTGCCATTAGGCCTAAAAAAGCCTAAGGCAGCTCTGCTAACACTTTCCAGTGCCCCATACTGCTGCAGGAATATCTGCCCAATCTATGCAGTGATCTAACCTACTGGGTAAATTTCTCCCACCATTCCTGGTGCTCTACACCAAAGTAGGCATACCCATCTACCTTCTGGTACACTCCCATTGCAGCAGGCACCCCTGCATGCCCTCTGAGGCACTCCAAGCAACTGTGTGCCACACCACCATGGCTTCCTGTGAGTTTATGCAGTGCAGCACAATCCTCAAAGGTCCATAACCACCCAACCAGTGTCCCCAAGAGGATCTTCCCACTTGCTCTCCAAATAGCAGAACACTGTTTGGTTAGGGAAATAGTGAAACCACAGGAGGATAAATTGGTAGCCTGACTCCACAGAGCAATTAGTGACAGGCAATTGAAGAGGCATTCCTGCCAGTTTCCCAAAGAGAGAGTCTACTACTCTTAAGTTATCTGAAAAAAATGATGTCAGGCTCCCCTAAAACATGACAGTGCACATAGCAATCAGCCCTACAACTTCAACAGCAACAACAACAAAACCCAAGAAACAAAAGGCAATGCTGGCAGAAGTCCTAAACCTAATGATATGCATAGAAGAAACAGACATTAATCTTCCACAGAAAGAAATCTTTGGAATTTGGATGGAGTCATACAGGATATGAGGGAAGTAATGCAGGAAAAGAGGTGAAATAATAAAGGAGATAAAGGCCAGACACTAAAGGGAAATGCAAGTCAAGAACTAAGGGATGAGAAAACAAAATTCAGTAGCAAATTCATAAGCTTTGCTGATAGACTTGAAGAGCCAAAGTCACACCAGTGACCTAGAGGATTAACCAGGCAGATTTCAACAAACAGGAAAGGCAGTCAAATAAGATAATCAGAAAACCTGAAGAAAATCTGAGAGCCATGTCTAATGCTCTGAAGAGGAACA
Source organism: Nesogale talazaci (assembly GCA_004026705.1). Lineage (NCBI taxonomy): Eukaryota > Metazoa > Chordata > Mammalia > Afrosoricida > Tenrecidae > Nesogale > Nesogale talazaci. The sequence goes on along the minus strand of PVJH01000444.1, from coordinate 247,219 downwards.
ACATTAAAATAATTGGATTACCAGAACCAGACGCAATGAAGAATTCAACAGCAAAAATAATGAGGGAATTCTTAGAGGAAAATTCCCTGCACTAAATGAATGAAAACCAGGCAACCATTCAGGAGGCAAGAACACCCGCTAGACTGAATTCCAAGAAAAAAAAAGTCACCAAGGCATATATCCAACTTTGAGGAGAGGAATAAATCATGAGAGCAGTTAGGGAAAAGGCAAGCAGTCACACATAAAGGCAAGCAGATAAGAATATGCTCAGACCTATCAGCGGACACTGTGAAGAAGAGGAGAGAATAGAGCAACATATTCCAAAAATTGAAGGTAAATAACGCAAACCCAAGAATACTCTATCCAGTCAAATTATCTCTCAAGATATATGGAAAAGTAAGAGTCTTTGCAGAAAAGGAAAACCCAAAGAATACGTTAAAAGAAACTCAGCTCTTCGAAAGATCCTTTATCACCAAGTATGGACAGAAGAACAGCACTGACTGAGCACAAATAAGAGACCACCACATAGAACAACCTCACCCAGAGGGTAACAGAGAGAAAATATCCCCCAAGATAGCATTGACTCAAGGGTGGAAAGATAGCAAGAATGAAACACAAGCACACATGCACACCCACACAAACCCACACACCCCCACAATGTTAAGAAAAGAAGGTAGGAAAACATCCGACAAGAAAGGTACAAGATGACATCACAGAGTCCACAGATGGATGTAGTAACCCTGAATATCAATGTGCTAAACTCAGGCATTAAATGGTAGAGGCTAGCAGACTGGCTTAGAAAACACAACTTGTTGATCGGCTGTCTACAGAAGACATATCTGATGAATATAGACAAAAATAAGCTGAGAATCAAAGACTGGGGAAAATATACCAACCAAAAAAAGGCAGGTGTTGCCTAACCACTATATAATGCTCAAGGGAACTGTAGACCATGTTCCAGTGAACACAATAAGTATATATGCACTCAAGGAGAGACTCGCAAGAATCATCAAACCTTGCAAAAGATGACAAAGGAAAGCACAGGCTCAACAATTATAGTAGGTGACTTTAATACACCACTATCCAAGAAAAACAGATCACAGGGAAAGAAGGCAACATGAGGCAACAGATGTAAACTTTAAGACTAGATGACTTGACCTGATAGATATTTCAGAACTCTGTACTCAAACGCAAAAAAAAAATGCTCACATTCTTTTCAAGCTCACATGGCACATACTCAAAGATAAACTACATGCTGGGATGCAAGTTGAATCTGTATAAATTCAAGCACGTAGAGAATATACGGACTTCTTTCTCTGACCACAATGCCACAAGACTGGAAATCAACAAAAGGACAATTAAGTAACATGGGGAAAGAATTGGAGGATAAATAAGCTTCTACTGTAAAAGGAGTGGGTACTATCCCAGATCAGAGTTGAAATAAGGAAGCTTCTAGAAACCTAAAAGAATGAGAATACAAAGGACCTAAACATTTGGTACAGAGAAAAGGCAGTTCTCATAGGAAGCGTGATAGCAGTACATGCACACATGAAAAAGGAAGATAAATTTATGATTGATATGCCGACACAAAATTTAAAGTGATTATAATGGAACCAATAGGACAATCCTGTTAACAAAAGAAAAATAATAATCAGGTCTGAGATACATGAGAGGGGAAACAAGAAAACTATTGGGAAAATTAATGCAGCTAAAAGTTCGTTCTTTGAAAAGAACAACAGAATCAACACACCTCTGGAAACCTAATCAAGGAAAGGAAGGAACAAGTTTCAGTAGCAAGGATGAGGGATGAAACATTAAAACAGATCCTAATGAAATCAAAAGGATAATTACACAATACTACGGAAGACTGTACTCCAATGATATCAACAATTTGGAAAACATGGTTAAATACTTGTAAAAACAATTCCTCCATAGACTTTCCCAGATGGATGTCGAGATTCTCAATAAACCTATAGTAATAGAAGAAATAAATAAGATTATCAAGGGATTACCAACATAAAAATCCCCCTGGACAGATAGTTTCACAGGAGAATTCTGTCAAGCATTCGGGGAAGAACTGACATCAATCTTACACAAAATCTTCCAGAACATAGAAAAAGATGGAAAACCCTCAAACCCTTTCAATGAAGCCAGTGTAACTCTGATCCCTAAAATGTACAAGAATCCCACAAGAATTGAGAACTACAAGAACAATATCCCTAATGAACATTAATGCAAAAAAAAAAAGTTATTTCTTATATTTCGTTATTTGGTTTTTGCATGTCTAAGTCTTTTTCTATCTTTTTGGTTTAATACTACCTAATTTCATGTTCTTGAGGTTTATTGTAGGGAGTCAGTTTATTTTCTTCTTTTTGTGCGTTTAAAAATTATTTTCTTAGTGGTTACCATGAATATTATACAGAGCGGCTTATATGTATAGCATCTGAGTCATTCTAACAGGTGTGCATATATAAGAAATTCTGGTGGCAAAATGTTCAAATTTCTGGCTGCAACCGAAATATCAGTGGTCTGAACCCATCACTGGCTCCATGAAAGAAAAAAAGAAAACTATACTGTTTCATTAAGATTAGGGGCTTGGGCTGAAAGAGCCCCGGTGGCGTTTAAGTGGTTGAGTGCGGGACTGCGGCCCGCGGATTGGTGGTTCAAATACAGCCGCGACTCTCAGGAGCAGCGCTCGGTAACTCCCACGACCACCAGAGGCAGTGATGCACCCCTCCGCCCCCCAAAAAAAGCAAAAAACAAGACAAAACAAACAAAAAAGATTAGGGGGTGTTTTCGCCTGTCTCAGTCCGGGTGTGGAGACTCGGGAGTCTTTCAACTTTTCATGGAAGAGATGTCAGGACAAAGTGTGGTGGAGCTCAGGGGTGCCGGCGGTTGCGACCCGCACCACTTCCTTCAAGGGCACGAGCCCCAGCTCCAAGGACGTGAAGCTGAACGTGGGCGGGGCCCTCTAATCCACTACCATGCAGACGCTGACCAAGCGGGGCACAGTGCCGAAGGCCACGTTCAGTGAATGGAGGTGCTTGCCGACAGTGAAGGCTGGATCCTCATTGACTAGAGTGGGAAACACTTTGGTACAATACTAAAGTGACCACTGGTAAAGCGGGACACCATTGACAGGGAGGGGGGTGGGTAGTGCGGGTATATTCCCTTCACGTTCTCCTGCTGTTCCCTAGCTTGTCGTGCATTCTTTAAAAAAAAAAAAAATCAGGACTTTTAAAAAACGCTACGAGATGCGGGGAAACATTGTTTAAAATTGGGACTGTTTAAAATTGCCTTTTGTGAGAACCCGGAAGTTCCCAGAGCCAAGCTTTGGTGGTCTCCGAGAAGAGGGGTGAGTGGGTGGGACATGTCTGAGAACTGTGGTTTGCAGTATTTATTTTTGTGGCTGTTGACCTCCTATTTGACCTCTCTTGGGGATCAGGTCTGCACCTTCACACTGTCCTCACATGACGACATGTCCTCACAGTGAGAGGGGTGACTAGACCAGGGGAGCTCTCAGTGGCTTGCTTTGAGGGGCGAGCCTGGGGCTCAGTTTTGTTAATGGCATCTGTCCTTGTGGCTCGGTAAGGACTCTGCCCTCCCGGGCTCAGTGGCCGTCGACAGCTGCCCCAGGGAGCTTTCCTGGCCACACTGTGAGCTCAGCTGTCACTCCCGTCTCGCTAGCTTGCTCTTACACAGTAAAGAGTGGAAGTCAGTCAGCAGGTTGATAAAGATGCGCGTATCCCGTGGGGTAGGCCCAGAGCCCCCCGCTGGTCTGGGACAGGTGCTTCTAGTTACCTACCTCTGGCAGGGCTCAGTGTGGTCACACGACCACAGTGGAGGACAGTGGACAGGTTCAGTAGTTAGAAGGAGGTGCGAATGTGTGTAGTAAGATCGCAGATATGTTTGATCAGCTTCAAGGAAAACGTTACAGTTTCAAACCAAAGGTATTATGGGGGACCCCGTGTCTTCCAGACACCAGGTTTTCTATTTTGGAATGGTTTTTACAGCTTAGACTTTTGTACGCTCTGCCCTCCCTGGGGCAGTTGACTGCCTTTCCTCTATACCCTCAGAGTCTGCAGTAAACACTTGAAAATCATGACCCCCCAACCCATGTCTTGGATGAATGCGGTTTTTAAAGTGTCGTGTGGGAAGGTTTTCTCTAAGGCCCAAGTGGAGATGTTACAAAATAATGTTTTATAAAGATTTTTATATGGTTTTGTTTTAAAACACCAACCCTGCTGTTTGGATTGGACTTTTGTAGGAAGTTTTTTTTTTTCTAAGTGACTCGTGGTCGGTTCCGATGCTTTCCTGTAGGAATGGGAAAAGCCATCCCATGAAGATCTTTTTCAATGTTGGTGGGAAGAGTCAGTCTTGTCACTGATTTGTTTTGATTTCTGTGCCTTTGGAACCAGGCCTGCCTGTTGTACTTTACGGGGACATTCTGCAGTCTCAGTGCCAACAGTGCCTGGAAGGATAGCAAGGAGAGCAGAAGTATTTCAGAGTCATAGCAAAGAAAGCAAAAAGGGTTTTGTTTTTTATTAGCTTCAAAACAAAATAGAAACAGCATTGAAGGGCAGGTGAGTTCCATTTTCTAGACCCAAGTCCTGGGCTGCTCTGTTCCCCAGCCTGGGGTGGACCTGGGTCTGTAACCTGTCCGTTTCTGCACTGGAACACACTCTGTTCCAGAAGCAGCCGCTGTCGTTGCATAAGCATGTGTGAGCTCATGTCGAATAAAAGTGTTGTAAATGCAATAAAAAAAACCCTTCACAGTCTAGGGCTGTGTAAATGTATAAAGTTTGTTATGTTTCTTTCAAAATAAAACAAAATTTCTCCAGATGCCTTATCCCTGAAACCTAAGTGACTAGAAAAAAGAAGAAATGGCTAAAAAAGGAACAAAGGGAAACTAAACTGGAATTGATTGGAATCTTAGTGAGAAAAGATAAATTTCAGCCTAGGAAACTTTATAGGATTTTTCCACTCTCTCCTACACAATTACATATGTTGAAATTGATTCAAGCGCTTCAGCAATAATAGTATAGGTTGGTACCAATTTAACTTCAATAGCATACAAGACCACTGCAGAGATGAAGAAGCATGGGTTTTGGAGGAAGGCTGATTACTTGCAGTATGCAGATGATAAGAACTTGCTTGTTGGAAGTGAGGAGAACTTGAAGCACTCGCTGATGAAGGTCAAGGATTGTAACCTTCAGTATGAATTACTTTCAATATAACGAAGACTCACATCCTCACAACTGAACCAATGGATGCATGGCATCATGACAAATGAAGGAAATATTGAATCTGTCCAGGCTTTAACCTTACTTGGATGTACAACCATAGAAGGTTGCATGGGATCCACCTGTTCATGGAAACTAGCAGTCAAGAATCCAAGGATTCATTACATTTGGATAAATTAACTGCACTAGACCTTTAAAGTGTTGAAAAGTAAGGATGCTACTTTGAGAATTAGGGAATGCCTGACCCAAGTCATGCTATTTTCAAGCACCTTATGTGCCTGTGAAAGTTGAATATTAAATAAGGAAGATCAAAGAAAGAATGGATGCATTTGAATTCGAGTGCTAGAGAAGAACAGACAGATTTATATTGGAAAGAATACAGTCAGAAAGCTCCTGAGAGGCAAAAGGATGATACTTCCTTGCTTGTGCTTTGGACAAGTGGTCAGGAAAGAGAAGTCCCTGGAGAAGGACATCATTCTCAGTAAACAGGGAGGCAGTGAAAAAGAGGAAGGCCTTCACTAAGGTGTATTGGCACAGTTACTGCAACGATGGGCTCAAGCTAAGAACAATGGGGAGGATGGCAAAGAGCTAGGCAGGGTTTCATTCTGGTGTACACAGCTAGGATCACTACGACTTAAAAGGGACTGGATGCTACCTACCACAACAGAAGCAACTGCATATGTGACACTATAGCCTTACTTTCCCCCTCACCACAGGCTATTGTTATCACTGATTACATGTTTATCTTTTATGTCATGTAACATTTTCTTACCTCTCTCTCTCTCTCTCATTCTCCCCCCCCCCCCAGAAAGACACCCAGTGTCAATCATATATGTAGAAGGAAGAGTTTTATACCAAGAAGTAATTATATGTCAAGAACACATTCCAGCCCCATACAGTGCAAGTCCATAAATCCAATGCTAGCCAGGGGACTGGGGTCAGGGCTTGGGGTTCAGACTCCTAGAGCTGCAATCTGATGATGCCCAAAAGTGAAGCAGGAAGCAGGGAGATCACAGGAAACTGCAGAGTCTCGTAGATGCCAGGCCAGTGGAAAAGAGGCAGGATACCAACAGCTCTTAGATCCGAGTGGCTCAGGTGAGGCTGTCCCTGCAGCAAGCAGAGCTCCAGTGAGCAGGAAGGAGAATTGGCAGGGGGAGGGAGTTTCCAGTGTCTCTCACCCTTACACAAAAAGGCTTATGATACCAACAAGATGCTATCACGCTGGGACCCAATTGATAGGTTAGAGCCTGTCCCTACCTTATCCAGGAGTGTCTAACTGAGGTAATCCCTAAATATCACAAATACCTGTTATTAGTTCCTATACTTGTGCATGTAATTCACTTTACTAGAAATCTTTCTTTTTAAGTATGATTTGAATTATTTTCTAGTATCTTTTCATTCACAGCTGATCAACTCCCATTATTATTCTTTGTAGGGTTGGTCTGATTCATATGAACTCTCCCAATTTCTGTTTGGGAATATTTTAATTTTACTTTCTTTCTTAAAGGACAGTTTTATTGAATAGAGTGTATGTAGTTGATGTTTTTTTCTTTCTTTCAATAGTTTAAATATACCAATCTATTGCCTTTGGATCCAATGTTTCTGTGTCCAAAGCAGTATTTAATCTTAGTGAAGCTATTTTATAAGTGACAGCTTGCTTATCTCTCAGTTTCTAGGATACTCTTTATCTTCACTTTTTGAGTGGCTTGTTATACTTTGCTGTAGATCTCTTTGGGTTTATTTTATTTTTGGTTCTTGCTGCTTCTTGTACTTGTAGCTTGAAGTCCTTTGTCAGATACAGAACTTTTCTGCCATTATTTCTTCAAATGTTATTTCTGTCCCTTTCTCTCATCATTTTGGAATTACCATCCTGTGTATATTAAGTTTCCTGATGCTGCCCATAGTCTCCAAATTAAATTGTACTTATCCTTTTTCAGTTTCTGTTTCGTTGCTTTTCACTATCTCTCTGTAATTTTGGCTAGTTTATCCTCTAACTCACTAATGATTTCTCCTATCTGACTAAATCTTTTTTTGGGGGGGGGCGGGGGGGGAACATCACTGCCCTCTGGTGGTCATGGGAGCTACCCAGGCTTGCTCCTGGAGAGCTGCTGCTGGATTTGAATCGTCAAGCCTGTGGATCGCAGTCCCGCACTCAACCACTATGCCACTGAGGCTCAGCCCTAAATCTTTTATTAGATCCTTCAATTTCGCTTCTCATTTCAGTTGCTTGCACTTTTAGCTGCAATATTTCTTTGACTTATTTTTTCTCTTTTTTTAACCCTAATTTGGTGAATCCATTGTTTTTCTTTTTTCATTTGAAACTTTGTGTGTATTTTTCTATAGCTCTTAACTGTATCCAACATTGTTGTATTGCATTTCTTCATTATTTGGTTATAAGATCACTTTGGGTATAAGATCACTGTCAATCATGTTCATTTGAAATGAACATTATTTCTTTTGACTTATGCTTATATATTGTTGTTGCTGGAGCACTGGAAGTTTTAGGGATGTGAATGTCTCAGTTCTCCCCAATATATGGTGTTTTTGCTCTATTTTCTGCCAAAATCTCTTGGGTAGGCAGTCTTCAATTTTTGCTTTGTCTCCCTCTCTGACATACTCTGTCTTAAATTATGATTTCACTAGGATTTGGAATTTCTAGTCCTTGTCTTTCATCATTCAATTGATGCCTGAGCACAACAGAGAATACACCAGAATCTGTCCACCAGGGTTCCAGGATACTGTCTGTTTACTATTCTTCCTTTTTTCTATTTTTCTACTCCCATATTTCATTTGATGACTATCCAGTATGCTTTGTTCAGAGTTAAGCATTGCCTCCAATTTCCCCAAGACTTTCTCCCTGTTATATGGGGAGCATTAACATAACTGCCGTTGACATATGCTGCCGTTCCGGGGCAGCATAGACCAACTTTCCTTCTATTAGGAGGAGCAGAGGCTAGAATTCTTCAGAAGGACTTTTGAGAGAGATGCCTTGTTGATTTCAGAGCCTCAGGGGCTCTGTGGTGATTGAGGGAATAGTCTCCCCTTCGATAACCTGTCATCTGGCTTCATTGCAAGAGAACGTCTGTAAGATGATGTGTCATCAGTCTAACAGTGTCCAGGTACCATGTGGGAAAGGTAATAAGCAAACAACATAGAAGTCTGCCTTGTTGCTATCAGAGCCCCACAAACACCACCCATAGAATGTGATACAGGGTTTGTAGTTACCGCTCATGACAACTGCACCCTACTACCTAGCCGACTCACTCAGTAGTCCTAGTGCTGACGAGAGGGCAGCTGACAGACCCACCTTTACCTTGTGGTGTGTTTGTCCCCTTGGTTCCCGAGGCCCGAGCTAGGCATGCACAAGGAGGCAAGAGCCTGTGGGAGCAGACTTCACTGAAAGAGGCTTCCTGGAGCAATATAGAGCTGCCCTGTACCTGGGCAATGTCTGATGGAGGAGCTGCTGGCACACTGAAGGAGCCCTTTAGGAACTCCACACGGCTCATTTTAGAGCAGAGGTTTAGGGTACTGTCTTTTTTCACAGGCCAGGGAGATGTGGTGGTTAGGGAAATAGGCATTGTTTCCCAGATGTGCTGGAAGTGCTTCCTTTGTTCACAGTCTTCCACAAGCTGTGTCAATAGAGATCTACAAGCTTATATACTGTGACATTTGGGTTCCTTCATTGTTTATGTGTACATAGGCATGCATAGGTATACATACACTGTAAATCTCTGTGGTTAGTACTATAGCAGGCCAGATGGGTATGTCAAGGACGCTTACATAACAGCAGGGAAGTGTTATCAACAGTTGCTGTTAGTCACTATTGTTAGCTGCTACTGTTAGGACCCCAGCTCTGAGTGATACCATGTACAATGAAATGAAACACAGTCAGTTGCAAATCAGACTATTATGATCCACATTGACTAATTTTTGGAAGTAGATCAACAGATCTTTCTTTCTAACCTGTCTAAGCATGGAAGTCCCTTTGACACCTGTTCTGCATTATAGCAACATATCAAACCTCCACTGACTGATAGGTGTTGTGCTCAAGGTAGCTGCAAATCAAAAATTGGTCTACCACAAGTCAGGCAAGAATTCTACCTCTGGACCAGTTCTTGTGCAATATCTGGAATTAAAACAACAACTCACTGCTCTTGAGTCCATTACTGAAACTAAGCAATCTGAAACCAAAAAACCATCCTGTAAATTGCACCTCCTAGGCCAGGGGAAAATTACTCCTTAGAGAAACAGAAAGCCTCTTCTTTCCTCCACAAAGTAGCTGGTGGTTTTGAACTGCTCTTATGGTTAGCAGCCCAATTTGTAACCGCTAGGCCATCATTGCCCTGGCTGTTTCCAATACTGTAAATCTTTACGGAAGTAGAAAAATCTCATCTTCCTCTTGTGAAGTGGCTGGTGGTTTCTAACTGCTGGTCCTGTGGTTGGCAGCCTGGTGTGTAACCCACTACACCACCGGAACTTCTCATGGGATGGAAAACAGCCAGCACCAGCACCTTCCTCAGCCTGCTCACAGGAAACATGCTAACGAGCACACAAACTCTTCCTCAAACTTTATTTTACCATTGTCTCTGGATGAGAGACTGGATTGAGGAGAAACACCTTATTAAATATATAGATCATTTTATTGGGGACTCATACAACTCCCATCATGATCAATACATATGTCAATTGTATGCAGACCACATTTGCACACTTGTTGCCATCATCACTCTCAAAACATTCTTCCCCCATGTAGGCCCCCCGTACCAGCTCCCCTTATTTCCTCTCCTTCCCCACACCCCTCCCCATGAACCCTTAATAATTTACAAATTGTTATTACTTTTTCATAACATACACTGTCTGCTGCCCCTTCACTCACTTCCCTGTTGTCTGTACCCCAGAGAGGAGGTTATATGTAGATCCCTGAAATTGGTTCCCCCTTTCTATTCCACCATCTCTCCACCCTCCCGGTATCACCACACCAACCACAGGTCTTGAAGGGATCATCTATCCTAAATTCCTCATGTTTCCGGCTCCAGTGTATATCCCCTGGTCCAACTGGATTGTTAGTTAGAATTAGGATCATGATAGTGGGTGGGAGGAAGCATTTGAGAACTAGAGGAAAGTTGCATATTTCATTGTTACTACCCTGTACCTTGACTGGCTCACCTCCTCCCTGCAAGCCCTCTGTAGGAGGATGTCATGAGAAGCATTTTGTATGCTGTCCTTAATGGAGAGCATGTTACCTATATCCCCCCCCCCCCCGACAACCCAGTTTGCCTGAACCTACTTTTCAAAAGTAGTCCAGCATTAAAAAAAACAACAACCCATGAACAACACAAAATAAGGTTTTTTAAAAATGCAGCTTGTTTTATTTTGTATATAAATTAAAACACCAGGGTTCATTGATTCCTATATTAAATACATAAATTAAAAAATAACCATTCATACAAGTTTACATACCATAAATCTGTTTCCAACCTCTACTGCAATACATACAGTACATATACAGGGTTGGTGTACTTCGGAGGATCATTCTGGTGAAGCGTAGCCAATTAAAAAATGTTTTTTCCCATTAAGAAACAAGCACTGAAGCAAGATATGGAGCCATGCTAATGAGATGAGACAGGAAGAACCCAGCTGAAGTGGCTGGATGAGGGCTGTGAGCCATTGGCCCCCTGGGGACATTTCACAGGCACCTTCTCAGGGAGCATGTATGCCAACACATCAGCTCTATGTTTGAGTCACCACAGAATTGGACCTTGATGGTTCAAACATGCATGAACTCTTCTTGGAATCAGATTTTTAGCCTCCAACGATATTGGGATTTGGGTTACTATTAATACTGTAGATGGTGCTGAACTTGTTGTTGTTCTTGTCCCAAACCATTGGCATAGTGAAAACATGGTTGGTGGGTCTGTACCACTTGGAAATCATGAACAGTTTCTGCTTCAGTCCAAAACAAGATATCATAATGGACAGAAGGTGGGGCCGGAGGAAACAGAGGCAGGCAAGGAGGGGAAGAATACAAAATAGACTCTAAACAAAACTGAGTTACCCAGCAACATCAGAAAAAAAATCCTTCCTTAAGTCCTCAGTTTTAGGACAGAAGTACACAGTAAGCAGTCACACCATAGTATGTACAGAAAATATATGTGCATATGTACATCCCATCTCTGTAAAGCTGTTTGAATTTTGAATTCCCTCCCTATTGAAAACTGTTGTGGTTGATGTGGCTAAATAGGCACATTTTTTCGATGTCTGTTGAATACAAACCATTGCTATTGTTAATGGAAACTGAGGATCTACTTTTAATTTGGAAATTACATCATCACCTTTGTAACAACTTGGTGCAGTTCTGATTGCAGACACAGTTGGATTCAAAGTTTTCTTGTCCATATCGCTCCCACACTACAGAGCTTCACATGTAACAAAGATGGAAGTTAATTATGCATCCAAAAAATGTCAGTGAAACAAACAAAAAGAAAATCAAACCAAAGTATCTCACCCAACCAACCATCTGTACCTCTGTGCTTGATTCAAGATAAATATGACAAATTGTAAAACCATCTAATCTTTTACATTTCCTCCTTAAGGAAGTGTCTAGTAATTTCTATTAAGCATTGGATTTGGACTCTAGACAATAGATTTATTTAGGAAGAACTAAATTATTAAAGTAAAAGTATGGAAGGAATAAGACTTTTCTCTACATCCCACTAAGGACAAAGAGACTGCACCACCTTTTCAGATGAACTTAGGAGCAACTGGACCCCTTCATCACACAGAAATCCACTTGTCTCAAAATGCTATATTACACAGAGATTCCAACCCAGAACACAGTGGAAGTTTTTCTTCTTCAAGTCCATGTGACAGAGGTTTGACTCCTTCAGAAAGTAGATGACCACTAAATTAATATGGACAAGGGCTTGGGCGCATTCTGGAAGCATTAAGCCATGAAGTAAATAGTTCTCTAAAATTTACTTTGCTTTCTGGTCTCTTTGAGAAGTTATTTTGAACTTTTTCAACATAGTAGAGGAAGATAAACTAATGAAGTTATGAAATTAATTTCAACTCCCCTAAGTGACCATCAAATGATCAGTCGTTGCTTAAAAACTCAGAAAGGGGGTAGTAAGCCATGGAACCCCAAAGCATAGCTAATTTGGACCCATCATTTGTATACATTTCCTGTGCCACATCACAGAGATGAACTAACTATTTCACAAACAAGATGTCCATGTTGTATATCCATTTCCCGGTTATACAATACACAAGATCCAATTGTATAAACATCAATGCAAACTACTTTTTTCTTTTACATTTTTCCGGAAAACTTAAAAGTTTTCTTCTTTTCCAAGCAATCGACATATGAATTGCATGGTGCACAGTGAACATGGATTTATTCAAAGAATTTACTAAAACATTAAAATAAAGAGGCAAAAGTGACAAGTTTGCCAGGTATATTCTAAAATGAAAACAATCAAAGGATGTTAAAATACTGTCACAAATCTATTTGGTAAAATTTCATTTCTTCTATTCATAGGACAGAGCAAGTATTCTCTTTTTGACCAAGTGCTAATTACCCTCCATATAGTCTATATCCTGCTGAACTGGAAGAACTACACCACCAGTATGAGAAACTATTCATAGATACAAGAAAAATCCAAAGTGTAGTATTCTGTTGCAAAAACTTCACTGTCAGTGTGTTACATGCTGTAGTTTAAAAGGGATCTGACTTTTCTTATGTTTTCTTGTTCTCATGTTTTATTTTTTCTTTAAAGTTGGATAGCACTAAAACAGTTAAATCAATGTAATGATGCTTTCTATATAGTCTATCCATTTATCCTGAAATCTGTTTGAATTGTTCTTTTATTCACTAGAACTCCAAGCAGTATCCATTGCACCACGGAGTCTCCCTTTTCCTCAAATATCTTTTTTCCCCCCCTGAAATATCTTAAGGAAAATTTTATGTCTTGAATAATTGCCAAATTGGAACTTTCATTGATTTTAAGTAGCTTTTAATATTGTCAAATTATGTCCTTAACAAAAGAATGAGTATTTTGTAAAGAAACACTAATCTTGGAGAATGTTGCTCTGATTCTAATTCGTTGGTCAACTCTGTCAGGATGGTAAGGATGAATGCATTACAGACCAGTCAGGCCTTTTCACTCTACTCCAGAAGTGGAGCCCGAGCAGATGTACTTCTGCAATTTCACAACACATTTTTACTATTGCTGAACATTATATGTAAAGCAAACATTCATTGATATATAGTTCATTTTCATGGACCCATGAGTGATTGGAACATGCATTTATAAGATTGGCTGATGCTTCTTTAATAATAAAAATGGACGAGAGATATATTTATAAGCACACTTATTTAATTTATTAATGTTGAGAATCATGAGCTGTGTATTTGGTTAAAAAAGCACGTTATTTTCTCATTTTTTAACCTACAATCTGGAGAAATGTGCTAACAAATTATAATTATTTAGTATTTGCATCTCTGGGGGAAACCCACTGGTTGCGGTTTATCATTTTTACTCCAAAAGTTACTATGTAGTATATTTTTACCGAATTCATGAAGCAAAAAAAAAAACAAACCTCTCCTATTGTCTTTGCTGGCAGCACATCTGAAACGGCTGAGATGGCCAGCCTAGCTGCTGCTGCTGCTCTGGCCAAATCTGGGTTTTGTGGCACAATCAGATTTACAGAAGATACGAAACTATTCACGTAAATGTTTTACATTATGGCAGCCACAGTTTGTTGCCATATATAAAGTATATGACAAATATATAAAATTCGAACTCACTTGTTCGCTAGTGGGAGTAGTTAAGACGACAAAGAGAGAAAAGCATTTAAAGAAATAGATGTAGTGTGGATTTACTCAGATGAACCCCGGAATGATGAGTGAAGACTGAGGAAAGAGGCATGTCTGAGATGTGGAAGAGAAAGAGCCTATTTCCTACTTCCCAGCAGAGGTTTGTGAGTTTGATCAGCAGACTCGGAGACTCTGCAGCACCACCTGCAACCCTGTCATGGCCCCTTGAACACAGGCTGGGCTCTGCCTACTTGAACAAGAATCTCAAATTCTGTTTTATTTAAGAGGATAGGCCATCTGACATTCCCCTAAATGAAAATGGTTCACCAGGCGATTTGTGTGAAATATGTTAATTCCCTCCGACAATTTTATGACTTGCCTATGATCAAAGGAGAGTTTTTTTTATGACATGCATACACCACAAGAAGAGCTAGATGTTGATCTCACTGCAATGCACTCTTCTACCTTACTCAACAGCATCATATGAACTACTTGCTATAGATGAAGATTTTTATTGCTAGTAATGTTCCAGGTAGCTTAACGGGAAAGTTTCAGTGCTGCAGTGCTTAGATTGAATCAAACTGAAGCACTGATTTTATTATTCAGGTGATCTTTCTCACAACAACAACAAAAATCAAACAATCAAGCTATCATAGTAATTACAAAGCACTTTGTGCTACTTTAAGCACCGCTTGTTCCAGAATTGCAAAAATTTTATGAAAAAGCATTTTAACCCCATTTTGCAGATGAGGAAACTGAGGCACAGAGAGGTTAAGTGATTGGGCCAAAGATACTGGGTCAGCAGTAGAAAGAACAGAAAGTGGGACTTTTGAGTTCTAATTTTTTTCTTCTACTCTCAATTATTAGCCTGGTTTTGAAAATGCCAGTGCTAAAACCAAAGACTAAGATACTGCACCCACATATGGAAAGATAGGTATAGCATTTTATAGCAAAGATCTCTGGCTCCCACTGCACACTCTCTATGTATGGGAATTCTAGCCCGACACCTAAAACCTTGAAAACTTGAAAAAGTTGTGGTCATTTTAATATCTACACTTATTGATGAGCAAAATGACCTTTTTTGGAGTATAGATTTGCTCTCAAAGTTTAAGCCAATACGTAGGGAAAGTAGCAGCCATCTACTCCTCTCTGGTTGAAGTAACACAATGTTACTTCTCCATAAAAATAGAGAGTTATCTTTTGTCATCAGCTGGCTGGGGAGAAACAGTGATTTTAAAAAGATAAGAGGCTAAAATGATTTCGGTAAATCAGGATACTTTAAAAATCATAATTCAAGTTAATATTCACATCTCTGTTGCAAAGCCAACTTTTGGGAGATGTTTATCAAACATCTCTTTCTGGCTTTTTTTTTTTTAATCCAAGGCATGTACATATCAATTAGCAGGTAATTTTAAGCGGCCACCTGAAAATCAGCTATTTTGTAAATTAACAGATTTAGAGAGGCTCTCTGATCTGTGTTTCCTATAAATGTTGGAAATCTAATAACTAAGGCAGGAAACTCGTGATTTAGAGAATCATCTTCTTAATTTTCAATATGAATGAACTCTGTCTGTCGTTTGTGGAGGGAAGTGGGTTTGAGAGAAGGCCAAGGAAGCATCACATTGGCCTTTGAATACGTGTATGATATGCTCGCTTGGTGCCTTGGCCTGGATTGCCAATTTTGTTGGGGTCCCCTGTAGTCCACGTCTCATCTGTCATTGGTGGAATGCCTTCCACAAGCTCCACCTGTTGCTGAAAGTCAAACTGGATAATGCTTTTCTTCCCATTCATGTTGCAGATGTCTCTGTTCCTGAGTTTAAAATAATACAGACAGAAAAGCAAATCCCTGTAGTAAGAAACCAGACTTTTCAATTAAACATTTTATTGTAAATAGCTCCTCATAGGTTTTCCTCGTGCTTCATTCCCCACCCACCACTTTTTTTTAAGTTTTTAAAATGATGTTTATTATCCGGACTAGTGTTTCCATGGGGTGTGGTGTTACATTAAAATGACCCCCCTGCACAGCAGGGGAAGAAATGTTTCATTGTAACTTTGGTTCCATGCCCAAGACACATCTTTGCTTGATCTGCTGAAACTGATTTCCTTGTTGTATTTTCTTTACACAATATATGTTTATAGCTCTTTTCTTCTGGTCTGACATATACATGTTTCATTAAATGCAGCATATATTGTAGATTTTCGACAGGGTCATGTAGGAACTGTCAAGTAAGAAACCTCAAATAATGGCTTTAAAATACACAGCTGTAGTCCTGGCTACTGAGTAGTTCTTAGTATTTGATCTCCCTTTCACTGGTGTAAACAATTTTGCCATCGTTGAAGGTTTGGAAGCAAATGCCTTGCTAGCGTGTTTTCCATGTTGTCGGTTACTCTGTAAAACAGAGGGAAATGTCATTTAGTCATTGTTTCTCTTAACAGTTGAATCAAAAATGAAATCTGTAAAAATCAATCGTTACTACCTCTTCAAGCTGTACGCTCTTGTGCAAGTTGCATGACCCTCGCTAACGTTAATTACTTCACTCTCAATGAAATAATAGAAGCAACTATGTCTAAGACTGTTTTTACCACATACTTCTTGATTAATAGGAAGTGACAGTATCGATTATGGTTGGTGCTTCTTTCTTTGGGATCCTCCAAGCCTATCCCCTTAAGAAGCTCAGTTGAAGCTCAGCTTCAGGGACCTGAAGGTCAGGTCCCAAATAAGATATTATTTTATTTATTTATTTATTTTTATTTGGGGGGGGCATCACTGCCCTCTGGTGGTGGGAGTAGGAGGCCCAGCCTTTGCTCCTATGAAGCCGCTGCTGGAATTGAACCTCCATCCCAGTGGGCCGCAGTCCGGCACACAACCAGGGCTCATCCTCAATAAGATATTATTTTAAAAGCAGTCCCCATGCCCTTCAACAAGGTTGTATGACATACTTCCTCCCTTGTAGGATAAGATGACCAGACATCTTGATTTTTAACATTTGTCCCACGTCCTGCGGGGTTTTAAAATTAAAATAAATATATTACAATACTATCTTTGGCATTCTATGAACATTTTTGTTGCTCCATATAGACCAAATTTTTAACTAGGAACCCTCCTGCTTCGCACTCTCCCCACCCCCTACTCTCCTCCCCGCCCCAGTCAATGGTGTCCCACTTCAAATCTGGTCACTTTATTGTAGGATGACTACTATAAGACTTTTCCACAATTCTATCTCCTCCAAAATATTAACCCAATATTGGAAGCTGTTTGCCAGCACTTAGGGGGAGGTCAGATGCTTAGAGGTATTCTCTCTGAAGGCTCCACGAATCCAGACGCCATTGTCTCTCCCACAAAAGATATGGCTCACTCCCTGCTGTTAGGATAATGGGTCTCTTCCCATGAAAGCTTTGGCTAAATTAAGTCCTCAGCCCAAGGGCAATCAAGGTTAGGCTACCATCATGAATCTAGGGTCCACCCATCTTGTCACATGTGGGACCCCAGTACCATCCCTTCCTACTGTGTGTATGTCCCTAGAATGTCGCCCTCATTACTGTATAACCTATTGTACATCCCCTTCCCATGACGTGTGGTTGCCTATAATCATGCCCCCCAAATTTATAAACCTGGGTTAGCAAGAAACTGGCTCCACCGGGGTCTCTCCTCAGCCCTCAGTTCCCTGCCTGCAGTGTGCATGGATCTGGCTGTTGAGATCATGGCCGCCTAAGAAGAGAGCAGGCTACCATAAAATGTGCCTGACTCCATTATTTCTCTCTCTCATATTTTCTATGACTTTTCTATAGTTTTGATTTATTGCCATGGTACAATTGTGCTTACTGGACCCATGATGATGTGTTGGGCGCTGGCTCCTCTGACACTAATATTGAGAGGTTTTTCCCACCCTACTGTACTGGATAATGGTTCCCTGTGAATGTAGCTCTGAGTGTACATACACCAATCTATCTCTGAGTGTATTTTTTCCTAGGCTTTGCATGCCAGGACTTCCAAGGCAACCTCTCTGGGTCTTCACGTGGGTAAAATAATAAGGCATAATCCTCTCTTATAACAAAACCTTTAAATTAAATGGTGGAGGGTGTGCTTTTATGTGTTGCATAAGGAATGATCAATAGAGTGTGAAAGACTTGGATCAAGGAAATGAGATTTGCATTTTCTAGTTGTGTTCCCATGGACAAGTGATTCAACTTATCTAAACGTCAGTTTTTCTCATTTTGAATCATGTCCCATCATCAAATGGAGGTCCTCAAAAGTTTACTTCAGCACTGTCACTCTACTTTGAAGAGGTAGCTCTTCCTCAGCTGTATTTTGGGTGTCCTCTGAGGTGCTCATCTTTCATACATAAGTATCGAATTGACCATATTTTATGAAGGATCAGTGGAGAAGTCCAATATCAATAGCTAATATAAGATCAGGGGATGACTGTGAAGTAAATCATCAAATGTTTATAAGTAAATTTGAGGAAGCTAAAGTAAATTAAAACAAGCACACAGGAGCCAAAATATGATGATGAGTAAAGCCTACCTTAATTTAGAGAACATCTCAAGAACATATTTGACTTGCTGAACGAACCTGATGAACTGTGGGATGACATCAAGAATATTATCCACGAAGAAAGCAAATGTCACAAAAAGACAAGAAGGAAAAGGCCAAAGAGGATGTCAAAAGATAATCTGATATTTAACTTGCTTTTTAATGTACAGTAGCTAAAATGGATGGAAGAAAGGATGAAAGAAAAGAACTGAACAGAAAATTCCCAACCATCGCTTAAGATAGAATATGATAGTAAAATATGCAAAGGCCTGGAGTTAAAAAGTCAAAAAGAAAGAACATGCTCAGCATATCTCAACCTGAAAGAATAGAATAAGAACAAAAAAATCAAGCCTCAAAATTTGCTATGTTGTAAGGGCAAAATGTTAAATGTAGGAAGAATAAAAAGAAAATGGAAAGATCACATAGAGTCATTGTACCAGAAAAGAGTTGATTGGCATTCAACCAATTTAATTCAATTCAATTCAACCAACCAAGAACTAATGGTCCTGAAGGAAGAAATCCAAGATTCACTGAAGACATTAGTGAAAAACAAGGCTTCAGGAATTGAGCAGAGTATCAACTGAAATCCTTCAACAAGTCGATGAAGCACTGGGATCTTCTACTATTTTATTTCACAAAATTTGGAAGACAATTTCCTGGTCAACTTACTGAAAGAGACCACATATGTACTCATTCCAAATAAAGGTCATTCAAAGTTGATTCATCCTTATAGAAATTACACTTAAACAATATCATTAATAAAACAAATAGGTAAAGCTTTGTTGAAGATAATTAAAAACAACTCTAATAGTGTATCAAAAGGAAGCTGCAAGAAATTCATGTCAGGTTCAGAAAATGATGTTGTTTAAGGGTTATCACTGCTGATGGCAGATCTTCATTCAAAACAGAGAATACAAGAAATATGTTTACTTTTGTTTTATTGACTGCGTCGAGGCACTTCACTATGTGGATCATAACAAACTAGGCATATTGCTAAGAAGAATGGGAATTCCTGAATTCTCCAATGTGCTGATGTAGATGGTTCATTGTCGGTGGAAGATAGGACTTTTCCACAATTATATCTCCTCCAAAATATCAAGCAAATACTAGCAACCATTTGCTAGCTCAGAAGCTTAGAAATATTCTCCATAAAGGCTCCAGCTATCAGTGGCCATTGTCTCTCCCACAAAAGATAGGGCTGACTCCCTGCTGCTCGCCACTGCCTGGTCCCCAATCTGTAAGCTCACACACTATACTGTTAATGATCTCTGAAGAATCAAAGTTTACTTGTCAATTCTGTTCTCCCACTTTCATAAGTGTGCAGTCTGCTTTGTCCCATTGGACCCCAATAACCTCCCTCTCCTATCACGTGTATACTCCTAGACCATCCCCCTCATTACTGTATAACCAATAGGATAGTTCCATCCTGTGATGCGTATTTTTACCTGTAATTAGAGGTCTTGTATGTCCCCAAAGATATGTAAGACTTGGTCAGAATAAAGGAGCTCTCTTGCTCTGGACTCTCTCTCAGGCACCTGTCCTCCCCCCACTCCGGTCCCTCTCCCCTCTGTCCCCTTTCCCTTCTCTCTCTCTCTCTCTTTCTTCATATTGACCACCAAGTGGGGCTGAGGTGAGCATGCTACCTCAGCATGAAATGTGTCTGACTCTTCTTTCTTTCTAATGCTATTACTTTCTTATAATAATTAATAGTTATCACCGTGTAATTGCACCTGCTGGACCTGTGATGTATATGTCAGAGGTTGGCTTCCTCTGATAGTTTACTTGGATGGAGAACAATTGTTCAAACAGAACGACAGAATGAATACTGCATGGTTTAAAATCAGGAAAGGTGTGTATCAGAGTTGTATTTTCTCACAATATTTATTCAAGCTGTATGCTGAGAAACCGGACTGTATGATGAACACAGCATCAGGATTGAAGGAAGGCTTAATTATGACCTTTGCTATGTCAACGACACCATTTTGCTTGCTTTGCTAAAAGCAAGGAGACTTTGACAGATTCACTGATGACAATCAAAGACAGCATCTTCAGTATGGATTGCAGCTATGTTGATGATATCAAGATAAATTGAGAAAAGATGGAAGTTGACATTATATGGTTGGGCAGATTTTATATACACACGTTATGTGTTAAAGAGCAAATATGTCACTTTGTGGAATAAAATGTACCTGATGCCAGTCACTGTGTTTTCAAGCAGGGCATATGGGTATGAAAGCTAGATAATGAACAAGGAAAATTGGAGAGGAAGTGATTCAGTTGAATGATAGTGTTGACAGAGACTACTGAAAATTTCTACTGATGGAAGGACAAACACATCTGTCTTGAAAGAAATGAACTCAGAATTTTACTTAGATGTGAGGATAGTGAGACTTTGTTTCACATGCTTTGGAAAATTCTCACCATACACCAATGCCCCAAAGAGAGACTAATCCCTCGTCAATCTTAAAGAGAAGGGTCAGCACGAAAGAAGAAAACTCTCAGTGGCTCTATGCATAGTCTCAAACATAAGCAGTGTAGAGATGGCACAGGAAGGAGCAGCATTTTGTCCTGTTGAAGACGATGCCACTCTGAGTTACGTCCCACTAGATGACACCCAGCAAACCTCAATTTCCCTATGCATAAAATAATGCTACTCATAGGTAACTAGACTTTACTGGAGCCATTTAAATGCTGAGCAATATCCAAAGCTGAAGACATTAGAGAAAAAACTGAGGTATTTTTTCTTTTTTGGGGGGGCGGGGGCCAGGGGGAAGGAGGCCTGTATGTTTGAATCCCAAGATTAGATTAGATTGAAATGAAAAACGTCATGGGGCCACAAAGAAGAATCAAGAGGAGAAAGCAGCACAGCCATTGGCATTTGAAGGGACTCTGTGGGACAGAGTCATCGATAGCCTGGCAATAGTAGGGAAATTCAAAGATGCAGATGATATGTGCATGAAGTCTCACCTGAACTGTACTTCTCTAACAGAAGCGTGCATTCGTCCTTTTTCTACTGGAGAAGGTCATTGGAGAGTGGTGGGAAAGCAGGACAGAGCACATTATGTGCAGTCAATCATCTCTTGTGTAATGAAAATTTAACCTTGCTCAAAGAGAAGTCCAGTCCTTCCGCCCCACTCCACCCCAAACCCGGTTACTAGAGAGTGATCTTAAAGCCCCTGGAATGTTCATTCTGGTGAGTGTCTTTGTATGCCTCAGGATTCTGATTACTGGAAAATATTAATTATTTAGGACAGGGACATAGGAGCATGTACTATTCATTCTAATATTTGGAGTACAGAAGATGAAAGGTATTCACCCACCTTTCTGAAGAGACCGGAGACTCCCTCTTAGCCACGTGGCTGTATGTGATGGATCACCAAGAAGAACTCTGGGTATTAAAGCGTGGGAGTGCTTCCTTGATGGGAGTGCATCATGCATATTGTAATATATCACTATTGAGAGAGCGCTGCTGCTCAAAGCCCATGCAGAAAGCACAGTGGAAGGTCTACGCTTGCCATTTTCCTTCTGAATTCTCTCATGCATCTCTTTCATTAGCTACTTTTAATCTGTATCCTTTATCCTCAATAAATTAGAACTTTCTCCTCAATAAATTGTAACTCTGAGTATAGTAATTTTCAGATTGAAGTAATGTCTTCTAACAAATTACTGACTGGAAGATGGTTTGGGGAAATGCTCATAACCGGAAATTTGTGCCCGAAGTGAGGGCCATTGTATGAACGAATGCTTCCATCTCCTATGCCCAGCGTGCATCCTGGAGGGCAGCTGTAACTTCTGGGGAGTAGCTCCTACCCCAGTAGCACTGTAGACTCACAGTGCAGGCAGAAGAAACTGGTCCTTGGACTGTTAGGGAATAAAGAGCATGCTCAGCCTTCTGAAGAACTCACAGGGATATCTTCTGGAAGAGCCGGTCTTTGGTCCCCTCTCATAAGGAAGACATAAAATAAAGTCATTGATAAATCCATCAACAACCAGAGGGTCATACACACTGTCAAGAGAATTAAGAAGCATGTATACCTATTATCTTTTTCTCCTCCCTGCCATCCACAGGAATTGAATCCTGAATAAGGAAAGAAAAGAGCGTTCTCAGAACCAGACCATGAACCCCTTCCGAAAGGATACTAGATTCAAGTGTAAGGTGAGAAAATAGAGACCATAAGTTAAATTTGTAAACTAGGATGGCCTTTCCATGATGGAGATTAAATGAAAAGTTGGGGAAACTACCTAAGATGTAATTGTAAGAGAAGGAAATAACATAAAATCTAGGTGTGAGAGAGAGATAGATGATAGATAGATAGATAGATAGATAGATAGATAGATGATAGATAGATGATAGATAGATGATAGATAGAGATCATTGAAGAAGAAGAAAAAAAAGAATGGATTCACATTTGTATTTAAACCCCAAAGAACTAGTTACAGAGACTAGTTCCAGGTCTTCCTGTCAGAGGAAGTGGTGACGCAATGGTTAAACTCTTCAAAGGCACCGATCAGCAGTTTGAATCTACCCGCGCCTTGTGGAAGAAAAGCCCTGGATCTACTCCAGTCAACCTTCACAGCCTACAGAACCACCGGGGCCAGGTCCGCTCTGTTCCATTGGGTCATGGTGCATTGACACAGGCTTCATGACCAACAACAACAGCATCAGGGGAAGGAAAATAGTGGATGTAAGAGATCGCCACATTGCTAACCCATAAGCATTGCTAACAATGTAAAATTATGGCCACGCATGCTATTCCTCTATTCCGTAGTAACTTTAAGAAATAATTCGAATGTATAAAAATGGCTCTGTAAGGTATGTATATACGTGTACATAAAATAAATAATTTTTTTGGAGGTGGGGGGGCATCACTGCCCTCTGGTGGTCTTGGGAGCTGCCCAGCGCTGCTCCTGAGAGCTGCCACTGGATTTGAACCACCAAGCCCGTGGGCTGCAGTCCCGCACTCAACCACTTATGCCACTGGGGCTCAGCCATAAAATAAATAGTAAAGAGAAAAATACCTTTTAATTGCAAACTTTTCCATTGATATGGCATCATAATTTAAAGTCCAACTTCTGTGTAAAACACATAGGTATTTATTCTAGTTCTGTTCATCATGACTCAGGTAAAATCCATCATTTGAGTAAACACACATTAGTCTTAAAAGCAAGTGAGAAACCTTTTGACCAATTTTTAAGTTATTTCTGTTTTTTATGTTTACTGCTTGCACTTTGAAGTTTTTTGTCAACTTTTTCTGGTCATTGTTATTGGGTTTTTCTTTTGTTTGCTTGCTTTTTATGATTGTGTTTTGTTTTGTTTGACTTTCTCTATATGAAACCCGGGATAAATGAATCTATAGATAGAGTAACTGGATTAATAATTACCAAGAGGCACAGAAAGGAAGGGTAGGGGAACATCAGAGCTAAATGCAGTGAGTATAAAAAGAAAATATTCTGAAGACTGACTGTGGTGGTGATTGCTCAACTTTCCCTAACATGAATTAATGTATGATATATGGCATCTGCCCATAAAACTTTTTTTAAAAGCAGGTTGTTAAAAGCAATCTCTCAGAATGTTAATTTTTTAAAAATTTTTTTGGTTTTTGGGGCATCACTGCTCTCCGGTGGTGGGAGTAGGAGGCCCAGCCCCACTGCTGGAATTGAACCTCCATCCCAGTGGGCCGCAGTCCCATGCACAACCACTGCGCCACCAGGGCTCAGCCCCGAGAATGTTAATTTATATAAGTTAAAGGATATCTGCAAAATGAACTAACATTTCTATAGACTGATTTAAATTGATGTTCTAAGTAATTATGAATGATCTGGCTGGTCATTCATTGATCACCAAATTTCAGTGAGCTAAACGCTTTACTGACCACTGCCTTTATATTAATATTTCCCAACTCACAGAAACCTATAAGACAGATCCTTAGGGTTTGAACTCCCAACGATTGAAGTTATCACTTCTGAAACTTTTCTGTGTGCTAAAGGATTCCAGGTGAATGAGCAAGATGTTATCATTACTTAACACACTGGATATGTCACAGCATATATTTGTTTTTGATATATATTGATGTGTTATGTTTTTTCACTAGGTTTAGGTAGCCCTGTTTGCTAGAAAGTGATTTAGAATCTTTTAAAACCGTGTGTTCAAGAACCTATTGATTAAACACCTTTAGTGAACTGTTATCCAATTACCACAACAACCATTCATCAAGAGCAGCAACCATTCTCTCTTTCAGCTTCATATCTCTCTGTAATACCTACCACTATCCAATCACTTCCATTATTGGGAAACTGAAGGACCACCCAGAACACTCTCCACTTCTTCAAGCCAAATATACAATTTATACTCAAGAATCAGAATTGACTTGACGGCAGTTAGTTTTTAAGTAAAGGCCCAGTAGAGGGCATCAGAGATTCAGAAGTCGAATTCTCATCCCAGCTTCAATTCGTGCCCAGTGCTTAACGACCACCTGTTTGTCAGTTGAGGCTTGCTTGATTGATTCTTTAAAGCTGAACAGATATGCCAGAGCTTTTCAACTAAGACAAACTAGTAAATAAGGTTTGATCATTAACTACCTCCTGAAAATCAGCCCCATGCATCCCAAGGGCAGTCTGCAACCCTTCCTGAGGCTAGTGCTAGTACAAACAACAATTTGTTTTGCTGTGCCTTGGCAGCAGCTAATAACAACATTTTTTATATAATATACATTAGTTTGGGGATTATTCTCATAACATAATCATTCATATAACAGAAAAAAATATGGTTATTTTCTAACAGACAAAGCTTTTCTCTTACCTCTTCTCTCTTTTGCCTGCTTTAGATGGACAAGCAGCTTAGGTCAGCTCCTCCCAAATGTCCTAACCCTTCTAGATTATCTTAATATTAGACTATCCCCTGGAAGGGGGATAGGAAAAGGCAACTGCTTGTTTAGAACAGAGGCTACAGATTATTGATACTACTGGAAGTTATTAAAAATGTATATACTTTCAAATTCAGTAAATGTGAAAAAGCTTTACAATAACTGTGAATTGATGATTATTTAAATACAAACCAGTCGATGCGGTACATCCTTTATATTGTTAACCTTATCTAATTCTCACAACACAATTCTATGCTGCACGCACGTAATACGATGATTACCACTTCATGGCATAGGAAACCTAATGTCAGATACATTAAGTAAATCACCAAAAGTCATACAGATAGGGCTAGGCATAAAACTTAACACTGTAAAACTGAATAAACTCTTTCTCCAAACTACTCATTTTCCTGAACATATTTTATACTCTCTAAATTTATTTTCACATCACCACTGCTATATTACCATTCAATACATAACTTCTAGTTGTCACATATCTGCTCCCTTTGAATAAAACAAGCTAGATTACAACCTTGTACATATTCCCAGGAGTTCGGTCAAATGGGAAAAATATACAGAGATGAGTACATGTGACTCGTAATACCCAAGAGCTACCTAGTCCGGCACGAGTAATAGGAAAGCTCTCTGATTCCTCATGTTAGATGAACATAAATGTTTCTCCAATTTGAGAGAAACATTCTCTTTCATTAATGACCCAGTTATGTTAATTAGAGCTAGATGATCTTGAGTGAGTAACATTCTCCAGTTTCATGCAGCCTGTGATCTAAGAATAAAAGCTACACCTTTCTCCTAGGGGATTTTGTGAAGACTCAACATATTCATTCCTTCTCTACCATTTGGCACTTATGCATTGGTTACAATTGTTGGAAGGACTCAGCTCTGGTAATTGCCCAGCTAGTACTCAGGAGGTCAGTTATGCTTTAAACTACCATGTAGCACCTGTGCTCATCACAGAGCCTTAGTGGCTAATTTCTTCTTGTCTTTGAGGGAGGAGAGAAGATGGTTATACTGAGACCCGTAGACCCTGTGATCCCTCACAAGTATTATCACCATTCACAGCGAAGCCGGTGAGAAGTGGACTTTGGCGTGACCATCTCTAGCCGGGAGCAGTCGCCATCACTCTCTAACAGGGGCAACATTGGAAGCTTCCTCCCCTGACAGATCTTCAGGTTTACACAGCTCCAGTGCAGCAGGAACACAAGTCAGGTTAAGCCCCACAATTCTCTTTTCCTAGCATGCTTCATCATCAGCTAGTATCTTAGTTGTTACTTCATTGCCTAATCAAATGGGTTGAATCTATTTATTATCTTAGGAGAGGCGAGCAAATCAAGGGCTCCTGTTTGTGTTTCTGCTAGACCCAGGCATGGTAACAGCACGCAGCACCTTCCTCCCCATTATCCTGCAGAAGCAGATTTTGAGAATGAAATGGCATCTTACCTTTAAGAGGCACCTTGACATCAAGGCCATAGAATAAAGGCAAGAGAGAAGAACAAGAATAGAAACAGAAACTGCAGAAGAAAAAGAAGAAGATTATGTAAATCTGAATTTCCATCGTGCTATTCAGGTAGCAAAAACCTCAACTTTTCCACATTGATCAAGTCCTATCACTTCTTATAGAGACACCAAGTACCTTCATGCCTAAAACAACAAACAATAACATACATTTATATGGTGGGAAAATGATACACTGAATACCCGGTGCTTAACCTAACAGTGACGTATATACTTTATTATTGTGAGAAGGTGTTACAGACAATGGGTCTAAGAATCTAATTTTCTAGTAGGGGAAAAAAAAGGTCAGGCCATTAAATTAATGATCTAATTTCATTTAACCCCATGACATTTAGAGGACTGGAGCTCAGACTTCCTCACTCCTACCCCACTAGCTTTCATTGTCTCTATCTTTCATGGGCATTATTTCAAAAATCACAGAAAATGAGGGAGGCTTCAAAAGGTTCATGGAAAAAATGGAATTGAAAGATAATCTATTTTCAGAAAGTCCCTTGTATGATCAGAGCATGGACCGAACTCAAGGCTGGAATGATGGGGGATGAAGTTACAGAAGGGTGAGTGTTACTATCTAAGCTAAATGGTTATCTAAGCTAACCATCCACAGTGCCACACATCTGAGAGGGAGAGGATATACTGTTAGTTATGACAAGGGGCAGCACGTGCAATTTGGGTTGGCTCTAGGCAATTGAAGAAGGATCACCATCGTGTGGATATGAACCATGCTCCCACTCACTGAGTATTTCTGAGGAAGAAAGCACGATGAGCTAGCTCTTGTATGGCTGAGGCAGGTTTCTCCTCCTTTAGATGAGGAAATTTACATGGAATCCAATTTATTTCTCTTCACCAAGAATATTCATTAGAAAAGAAGTTAATTGGTTGGACAAACCATTTTGGTAGTACTGGTATAATCAAATCCACAGGTCACAGGTCAGGCCAGTTTTGTAAAATATTGATTTCCTTAGTGATTTACACAGAGTAAGTCACTGGCTATCAAAAAATTCTTGTGGATATTTTATCTCTGAATATCCTTATATTGGCCATGTCATTTACATATTTTTGTTATCATCACTGCTTATAAGACTGTTAGGTTACTATGACTGAATTGTACTGTTGCGTAATAAATATATGACTAGAAGCTTTGTACTAAAAACTTATTATTTTGAAAAGCAGAGATGCTAGGCTTTTCTTCCATTCTTTGAAGAGGGAGAATGAGATAAAAATGTCATTCCAGAAAGAGAAGCCGAAGGAGAAGAGAAATGGAAGGCTTCTCCTATGAATTGGTCAGATACCAGAGTTGCCTTTCTGGTCATGCTTAGTGGATATAATGTTGCAGCTGAATCATGCACTTGGGTCAGAAACCTTGAAATATTGTTTATATAATGTAATGCAAGTGGTTTGATCTCTCTGAACTATCACATTTTTATCTGTATAAGAAAGGACTGTAGTGTGCTTCATGTGTCTGAAGAATGATTAAGGGAATCAAGTGAGTAGATGATGGTGGAAGGGAAATGCATGTGGAAAAATGGCACACACAATTTAAGTAGTTTCCTATTTTCTCGATATTGTCTGATTTACGTACTTATAGAAATCAGTAATAGAGAAAGAATTTAGATGGCTCTTGAGTGAGTGATCCCGTGCCGCAAGGACAAAATGAAATGCCGTCACTGATCCAAGCGCCCTGTAGGCTGGTAGGAAGTTAAAACCAAGATCAAGTCAGTGGCAAATTTGGCAAATAAAAGGTGTGCAGTGTGACTCTGGGGGTGTTTGCAGGGAAGCGTTTGGTTGCTAATTACAAAGTCGTAGGTTCAAATCCCAGAAATCCTTGAAAGAAAAGGAACTGTGGATCAGTATTTTAAGTTTTCAAAGCAGGCAGCTACTTTCAGTTGATCAGAGTGGGATTGCAGAGAAAACCCTCTCCTGTGTTTGCTGAGTTTCCCCACAGGGAAACTTGGGATCGTTGGCATTTTGTGTGTGACCATTTATAGTTGTGTAAAAGTCTTGAGCTCCTTGAAGCATGTCTGGTCTCTGGCTGAGTCCTCTCCCTTCTTCTAGCACACACATTTCCAAACATACTCTTTTATAATGACTATGTTTTAGGGTTGGTCTATGTAGCAACAGCAGCAATGTTTGGGTCCTGTTGGATGACTTGTTCTTTCAGACCACTAAGGGCGTAAGAGGAGAGGTTAATTATGCTGTGCCAACCTGAAATTCTGTACTCACACTTGTAGTACAAGGAAGAAGGGTTTTTATGAAAGATAAAGGAATTATTAAAGGTGCTATAAAGGTTTTTTAAAGAACAAATGATAAAGAGCAAACTAAAAAGAAGAGACCTTTGAGAAACAAATGAAGTTGAGGCAGGGGGAAATGAGGTAATAAAACACAGGGGAAAAAAGATCAACACAAAAGACACAAAGTCAAGCCCTGATGTTTAGATCCTTTCTCAGAATCCAGGTGCAGGGTTGACCAGGGACTTAAGCACCTGCACCTGGATAAGTCAGACACACAGCAGCTGAGATGCAAAACAGAAAATACAGGAACTACAATCAACAGTATATTCAGGTCAAACAGCTGATGGTTACCATATATATCCAATTTAACATACCTTTTCTTCTAAGTCCTTTATCTGCCTTTTCTGGATATCTGTTTTATCTTCTAAATCTCTAATTCTCTGAAGAAGAAAATAAAAAGCCATCAGTACACAGAAAAATCACTGGCTAACTACACCACATAACTTTTATGAGGTCGTCCTTGTCTCACGACAGGGTTCTATTCCCATAACTCTGTCAGTGAACATCTAAGAATGATACCATCAGCAAATCTCACATTGCAACTGTATATGCTACACATCACCAATGAGATGCACCAACAGACAAACAGAGTGGCAGTTCAATGTGGTTCTTCATAATACATCTTAAGTCTGGCATTACTTGTATATGTGTTACTGTTCTTTAAAAGTTAGTTGCTTGCTCCAAAAGATGCCCATCATTGTCATGCACAATCATTGTAACCGATTATAATTTTAGAAACCACTTGCACCTTTTCCCACTGGGCCTATCCCTATAGGTCTCCTGCCTAATCAAAGAGATGTAGTGGGATCCCTATCATCTGACTTGGAGGTATAAATAGAAATACCACAGAAGAAAGTTAAAGTTCATACAATGCGAACTATGCCACTTAATTTTTTATTACCTTTCTTTTCAACCTTATTTCAATTGCAACATCCTTTTAGACAGAAATGTCTTCATAAAACAACATTGGGGAATTCTCTAAAACAAAGTAGAAATTATATGTTTAAAGGTCTAGGGAGTGAACTGATAAATTCAGGGACAACAACATCAGAGTGTAACAAAAACAGCACAAATAATCCTGAAAAATCAAACATTCTAGAATTGTGTATGAACTCATCTGTCAGCTATATAATAAAATGTTACTATTTTAATAGCACTAATTTAATTGATTTGATTTATATCTGGCCATCCGAAAGCTTTTTCTAATTATTTCACATGGCTATGAATTGGAATCAACTCGATGACAGCAAGTGTTTTTATTAATAAATTGTAAGTTTGTTATTCAATGTCACCTGCTGGGAATGATTAGAATGTAGGGGATAATCTGAGAAGGGAAAAAAAAAGGCAACTCAGAAGTTAAAGAGTTGCTAACAGAGAAAGACTTCTGTACTGCCATATATGGAGAAAAAATGCAGGAACAAATATTCTTGGAGTTGGAAATCACATCCCCTTCTTGCTAAAGCAGTAGTTTTGCACCCAAAAGACATTTGGCAATGGCTGTCTGCATTTCATTTACTTGCTCTAAAGTGTTCAGTCTAGGGTACATTCAGAAGCTGTGCAGCCATTGCTACTATGCAATTGCCCCGATGTTCTTGATGGTCATGAGTGCAGAGGGTGGAGAGGCTGGCATCTTGCAGGTAAAGGACGGAACACTGGTGAGCAGTCTACAAAGAATTAGCTGAACCAGGGTGTCAATAATGCAGAGGCCGAAAGACACTGCTGAGATTTAGCCAGGGGAAGATGCTGCGTCTTAGTGGGAGTGAGGCCTTGAAATCATACAGGAGCAAAAGCTGGAGAGAGGATAGACACACAATGCTGGTGTTGCATGCGAGCACACGTGTATGTTTCTATATTTCTTTAGAGATGCCCAAGCGTTAAAATGACACACAGTATAAAAGCATGCTGCACATTTTCACTTGGATCATACAAGTAATCCATCAGTATCTCCGTGGAATGTGGAAGCAAATATTATAATGAGAAACTCAGGGGCATGTTACTTGTCGGATGTTCTTTTCAGCAGTGAAGCTGTGCTACTGGAGACCTCCTTACACAGTCAGGACTGTGTTAGATTTGATGGATGTCAACGCTCCTCTAGTATCTGACCTCTAGGCACACTGAGAACCAGATGGGAAGAGAAGCTTAAAAGCACAAAGAACAATACAATTGTCTACAAGGTGTATGCAGTGTAAAACTCATGAACCACTTCCTGGAGACCCACCTGCTGCCATCCAGGTGAGCCTGCCTCTCCGTGAATCTATCAGACAGTGGAGAGCTGTACCCCAGGATCTCCGAGGCTGTAAATTTCTATGGAGCAGATGGCCTCCACTTTTTCCTGCTGAGGAGCTAGTTGGTTCAAACTACAGCCCTTTCTTTCACTTACCAGCTCCATGATGAAACTACGATACCAGCAGGACTTCCTTTGGCATGAAAAAAAATACCCATACATATTTATTAAATGAATAACTTATGCTACATTGTATGAGATACATTTGATCTATTTTGTCTTCCCACCCCATTAGACTTCA
Source organism: Nesogale talazaci (assembly GCA_004026705.1). Taxonomy (NCBI): domain Eukaryota; kingdom Metazoa; phylum Chordata; class Mammalia; order Afrosoricida; family Tenrecidae; genus Nesogale; species Nesogale talazaci. Next base: position 215,418 of record PVJH01000444.1, on the reverse strand, counting down.
AAACGGATACCTTTCCATCAATGTCTTTTAATTTCTACTGCTGCCAAATATGCTAAGTCACCATCAGCTCCTATCTGGTTGGTGCGATAATTTACTAACGGGTTTTCCTATTTTGTCTGCCCTGTGCCCTTGTACAACAGTCAGTGTGAACTCTGACAATCATATTGCTCATAGAGTCTGGAGGGAGTGAGCAAAGGAAAGAACAAAGGGCAAGCCTGCTTGAAGAGGTGGCGTGATTTGACCCTCTCAACTGTGCCCCCCATCAACCTCCTTCTGGCTGATGCTGTATTCTCCTGTCACACTAGCCTTCGTTCTATCTTTGAAGACTTCAAACTTACACTCATGATAGAGACTTAATCCTGCCTGTTCCTGTTCTTCATAACCTTGGCTAAGATCTTTTTATTTAATAGTCGTTTTATTGGGGGCTCATACAAATCTTATCAAAAAGTATACATACATCCGTTGTGCCAAGCACATTTACATATTTGCTGCTGTCAGCATTTTCAAAACATTTTTTCTACTTGAGCCCTAGTATTTCTTTTTTCTTGTTTCGATCATTGTATTGGGGGCTTATAGAACTCTTATCACAATCCATACACAGATCCATTGTATGCCAAGCACATTTGGTGCCATCATCATTCTCAAAACCTTTGCTTTCTGCTTAAGCTCTTGATATTAGCTCCTCATTTCCCCCTTCCCTCCCGGGTGCCCCCTCCCTCATGAACCCTTCATAATTTATAAATTATTATTGCTCATGTCTTTATGTGTATGCTTACTTCTCATCATTTGTGCTGTCCATACATCTTCTGAGAGTCTTCTCTCACCAATCAATCTAAGGTTGCCAATTCTACCCCTGAGAGTACACACCTAATGTACAAGTTTCTTCATAGAACCCTTGGACACTACCTCAGTCATTTGGGTCTTTGCTGTGTTCTTTTTCATCTGCAAGACAGATGAAAGTAGTTCCCTTTATGTCTTTGTTCAACAGTACTTTCCTAATACCTGCAATAAACTGCAGATTACTGATAAATGGTTTGAAATGCATATATAATATGAAATGGGAAATAGTCTTTGTCAGTAATGTGTCCTCCATTCTAACTGAAGGGAAGGACAGGTAAAATGAGAAAACTTTGATAAATGCAGCAGAATTGAGGGACATGTTAGAATGAACAATTGTACAGAAAATGGCTTAGAGGTATAGCATTCAAAACCCAAATCATACCAGAACGTGCCCTGTCTCAGTGGGAAGGACGGCATGCTATGAAGAATAAGCTATATCAGGTTTTCCATTTTTAAAAAAAGTTTTTTTTAAAGACAATGTCCAGCTAAGAAAGGGCCTGAAGAGAACTATGTAGGATTCAACTCTAAATAATATTGTGAGCAGAAATGTAACTTGAAGAAGGCAAAGAAGAATTGGTTATGGTCACACGAAAAACTGAAGTGTTCCCCATCAAACGGTCTCAACAGCACAGGCTCCCTCCTCAAACGTATTAAGTTATGTCATCACCAGCTTTCTGTGTAACCATGACTCAGAATTGATGCATGACAGTGAGTTTGGGTTGGTGTCTTCGATAAACTCTTGGCCCTGTGTGTGCAAGATCTATCGATGCCTTCTCTATTTCCTGTATAGTAGTAAACATACAGGAATTAGGTTTTTTGAATGTTTGATTGGGTGAATGTGCCAAAAATGGCTTCCCTCAGCTAAGATTTGATAACACGGAAAGTCCTTATAGTAAGTAAAGTTCCAACACATGATTGGGATAGCAAGCACAGAGAGGCGGGAACAGTTACAAAAATACTTCAGGTGAAATGTCAGTTTCCTCTACGATGCCAACTAGTAGAGGTAAAAGAGCAGACTCTAGTGGTTCTGACCCGAGTGATTTGGGTGGTTCTGAGTTGAAATGGCTTGATGGCACGCAATAAGAAGGCAGAGAGGGATAAATGCGATAAGGATAAAAATGCATATTTAGGTTTAATTTGTGTTTGCTAAGTGCCAGCAAAGCACACATTTCTAATGGTTAGTGATATACTCTAGAATTTAACACTTAACTACTTCTTAGCACGTGCCATGCCTTAGCTAGTATTTTCTGGAATAGTTCTATGAAATTAAACTCTGGACAAAAAGGTGAGGGGAAGAGTAAAAAACACCTGGACTAATTTTTTAGAGCACCTAATTCTAATGAACATATGTTTGTGAAATAGAAAATGTCACTAGGACTCTGTGAGGCTGAGAGAGCATGCCTATCATCTAAGACCGAAGATCTTAAAACAAAACTAATGAGCAGAAACAATTTCTTCAGTTTTAATCATTTAACTAAGGTTAGATCTTCAGGAGCGATAAACCTAAATATATAATTGTATATAATCAGTTTAGCTAAGGTTTGTGGTTCCTAAAGACATGCCACCAGAATTCCAAATACCAGCAGGAACACCCAAAGTGAACAGGTTTCAGTAGACCTCCCAGACTTAGAACAGACTGCAAGGAAAGGGATAGCGTGTTCACATCACAGGAGTTAGCCACAAACAAATCTCATGGGTACCACCTAAATATTGTGAGACATTGAAAAGCTGACAAATTGTAGCAGAACATTGTTAGAGATAGTACCCGGAAACTAGCATTCAGAATGTGACTAAGGAAGGGCTGCTTTCCCAAAGTAGAGTCAAGCATAATGGTGTTGATGGAGTATAGCCTTCAGGACTTGCATTTGCAAATGGGACATGCCTGGCTCAAAACGAGAAGAAACAGCTGCAATTTGCTGCTAGTAATTGCAACTTGAAACATGTAAATCTAGAATTTGGAAGTCAAAAAGTAAATGGGATGCATGAAGACCAATGCCCTCGGCATCAGTAAGTGAAATAGACTTCATTTGGACATTTTGAATCAGTAGTCCTTTAGTTGAATGTGTAGAGATGGAGTCGAAACTATCATTCAGGGTACAGCCTGATGATGCCTCTTTAGGGGCGTGTTTTTTATAAGAGAAATCCTGGGAACCCCCACCCCCAAGCTCATTGTGACAGTCATGTGCTTATATTAATTTCATTATTGAGATGTAGGGGTGGAGTCTAGCTTGTTAATCTGGAGATAGCCATTGAGTAGCCAATGAGGCCTCTATGTGGGCATGGCTTTCTCCGGATAGGTCTGGGAAATCTCGCGATACTTCCCTTGTGAAGATGAGAAGCGATCTTTCTAGTTGTTGGGAGTTAGTTCTCAGAGAAGATGAATCACAGACAAGACAAGATGGCAGCATCTCAAAAGCAGGAGGAGCCGGCGAAGAGACCATACGACTTTGCCCTGATGGAGTCAGACCTCTGAAGCTGGGGCAGCCACATAGAGACCTCTGCCAGTGATGAGTTACTTCTGCTGTTGATGGATCCTGAGCTCTGGAAGCGAAGAGCCATGTGGAGACCCCTGCCAGTGCCGGGATTCTGCACCCACTGACCTGTGACTTCGTGAGTTGGAAGGAGACTTTATAGACTGATTTCGGGTATATGGGTTAATATCAGACTGATGACTTTGAACTGGACTGGGTCCAATGTCCTGTTCCTCTTGTATATAAACCTTTTCCTTACATCTATATGCGTGTCAATGAAATGTGTTCTTCTAGCCTACCTGGACTAACACACCCATCTTCCTGCTTTCTTGGATTCTACCTCCAGGAGTGACCCATGTAGCAGCCAACTTGGAAGCTGTCAGCTATGTTGACACTGACCTTGGAGTCACACAACTCTGTAATCGCCAGCTTGTGATCTCCATGTTTCCTGCTTGACCCTCTGCTTCATCATCCTGAAGCTACTTGAGTCTGAAGAGGACTCTGGTTAGTGTCAACTCAAGAACTTGAGTGGGATTGGGTTGAAACATTCTTGATAGAAAATCACTACTTGATATAAAGTTCTTTCTTACACATATGAGTGTTACTGTTTTGTTTCTGGAGAAACTCAGCCTAATATACCAGCAATGACAAACTCAAGAGGTACAGCATCACATTCATTGTCAAAAAGGACATTGCAGGATCTATCATGAAGTCTTTTTAAAGAGGAAAATATTTGCATACAAGAAAATTCAGTCAATACAATTTTATTCAAATTCATGAACCATCCACTAAAGTAAGTGATGCAGAAATTGGAGAATATTACCAAAATCTTCAGTCTGAAATTGTCAAAACATGCAATCCAGAGATACTGATGAATTTTTATGGCTGGAATGCAAAAGTTGGAGGCAAAGCCCCGGTGGTGTAGTGGTTGAGTGCAGGACTGCAGCCCACTGGCTTGGCAGTTCAAATCCAGCCACAGCTGTCCAGGAGCAAGGCTGGGCCTCCCACTCCCACCAGAGGGCAGTGATGCTGCGCCCTCCCCCACCCCCACCCCCCCCAAAAGAGAGGAAGGAACAGTATTTGGAAAATATGATCTTGGTGATAGGGACTCACCTGGAGAGTACATGATAGATTTTGTAAGACCAATGACTTCTTCATTGCAAATACCTTTTTTTCAACAACATAAATGGTGACAGTACACATGAACTACTTGAGAGATAATACACAGAAACCAAATTGACTACATTCGTGAGGACAGGTGATGGAGAAGCTCAATATCAGCAGTACAATGAGGTCAGGGACCTATGTGGAACAGACCATCAGTTGCTCCTAAGTTCAGGTTGAAGCTGTAGAAAATCCAAACAAGTCTGTGAGAGCCAAAATATGTCCATGAGTATATCTCACCTGAATTTCAATAACATTTCAAGAATAGATTTCACTCATTGAATACCAGTGACAGAAGATATATTAATGAGCTGTGGAATGACATTAAGAACATCATACATGAATAAAGGGAAAAGGTCATTAAAAATACAGGAAAGGCAGAAAAGATCAAAGTGATGTCAGAATAGACTCTGAAACTTGCTCTTAATTGTAGATCAGCAAGGGCAAATGGAAGAATTGATGAAGTTGAAAGCTGAACAGAAAATTTCAAAGGGCAGCTTGAGGAGAGAAAGTACAATATTCTTAATGGGATGTACAAATATCTAGAGATAGAAAACCAAAAAGTAGGATATTCTTGAGTTATAATACTAAAATATTATGTGGATAAAATATTGAACAAGTGCTCGCTTCGGCAGCACATATACTAAAATTGGAACGATACAGAGAAGATTAGCATGGGCCCTGCGCAAAAATATTGAACAATTCAGGAAATATAAAACAGTGGAAATAATGCACAAAAATCACTGTACAAAATGAATGGTTGACATTCAACCATTTCAAGAGGTAGCATATGGTATTGAAGAAAGAATCCCATGGTGCACTGATGGCATTATCCAAAACCAAGTTTCCTGGAGTTCAAAAATTATTCAATTGATATGTTTTAGCCAGCTGATGAATTACTGGAAGTCTTCACTCATTTATGTCAAAAACTTTGGAATGCAGCTACCTGGCAAATTGATTGGGAGAGTTCTATATTTGCAACCATTCTAAGGTAACATGACCCAATAGAATGCACTACTTTTAGAATAAGATTACCAATAAGTAATATGTTGCTGAAGATCATTCAACAAAAGTTACAGCAGGACACTGAGAGGAAACTGCCAAATATCCAGGCCAGATTCAGACATGGAACAAAAGATATTACTGATGACTTCAGATAGATCTTGACTGAAAGCAGAGAATACTAGAACAATGATTACTTGTATTTTATGGATTACGCAAAAGTTTTCGACTGTGTGTATCTTAACACTATGGATCGCTTTGAGAAGAATGGAGATTAAAGAACACTGAATTGTGCTTATGCAAAACCTGTATATGGATCAAGAGACAATTGCATGATGAGAACAGTGGAATATAGTATGGTCTAAAATCAAGGGCGGTGTGTGTCAGATTTGTATCCTCTCAACATATCATTCAATCTGTATGCTGAGAAAATCATCAGAGAAGCTGGATTGTAATAAGAAAAATAAGGCATCAGGATTTGAGGAAGGCTTAATAACAACCTGTTACATATCCCTGACACAACCTTGCATGCTGAAAGTGAGCAGGACTTGAAGCACATGCTTTTGAAGAATCAAGGATTGTAGCTGTCAGTGTGGACTAAAACTAAAACGTAAAGAAGACCAAAATCCTCACAGCTGGACCAATATATAACACCAGGAAAATGGAAAAAAGATGAACGTTGTCAAAGATTTCACTGCTTGGATCCACAATCAATATTCATGGAATACCAATCAACCAATTGGTTAAACATTCTGCACAAGACCTTTTTTTCACTGTTGGAAAGCAAGGATGCTACTTTGAAGCTCTGAGTAATCCAGGGTCTTTTCAATCACCTTCTATGCATTTGAAAATTACACAATGAGTAAGGAAGAATGAAGAAAAATTGATGCATTTGAATGACAGTGGTGGGGAAGAATATGGAAAATACTATGGACTGCCAAAGAACAAATACAACTGTCTTGGAAGAAGTACAACCAGAATATTCCTTGGAGGCAAGGACAGTGAGACTTCATCTCACATACTTTGAGTATCTTATCAGAAGAGGCCAGTCCCTGGAGAAAGACACCCTGCTTGGTATCGTGCAGGGACAGTGAAAACGAGGAAGCCCCTGAGTGAAATGGACTGAAAGAGTTGCTGCAACAATGGGATCCAACATAGAAACAGCTGTGGGGAAGGTTCTGAATTGGACAGTGGTTTGTTTGGTTGTACTCAGGGTCACTATGAGTCTGGACTGACTGGACAGCACCTAGCAACAACAACAACAACAACAACAACAACAACAACAACAGATTAAAGAGGCTCAGGAAGACAAGAGCCTAGAGTACTGTTTGCTCGTTGAAATGAGCGAGTTAAAAAGGGGCAAATATTTTATGAGCTCAATACTGTAAAAAGTCTTAAAGACTTGAAAGTAAACAAGCTGGGAAGGAACAAAACCCACATGGAAGAAGCACACCAGCCTGTGTGAAGATGAGGTGTCGAAGGGATCAGGTATCAGGCATCCAAGACCTAAAAATTATATCATTATAAATGCAGGGGGGAACAGATTGGGGAGCCAAAGCCCATCAATGGGTGATGCGACATCCATTTATAGAGGGGTTGCAGGGAAGAGATGAGCCAGTCACGGTACAGTGTAGTAACGATGAAATATGCAACTTTCCTCTGGTTCTCAAATGCTTCCTCCCATCCACTATCATGATCCCAATTCTACCTGACAACCTAGCTAAGCAGGGGATGTACACTGGAGCCAGAAACATGGGGAATTTAGGATAGATGATCCCTTCAGGGCCGGTGGTGAGAGTGGTGTACCAGGAGAGTGGAGGTATGGTGGAATAGAAAGGGGGAACTGATTTCAGGGAGCTACATTTAACCTCCTCTCTGGGGTACAAACAACAGGAAAGTGAGTGAAGGGCCACATCAGACAGCGTACAATATGAAAAAGTAATAACAGTTTGTAAATTATTAAGGGAAGGGGAAAGAGCTTTATTAAGGGTTCAAGTAGAAAATGTTTGGAAATAAAGATGGCAACATGTGTACAATTATGCTTGATACAAATGATGTATTGAATGTTATAAGAGCTGTAAGAGCCTCCAATAAAATCATTGGGGAAAAAAAAGTCAAGAAAAGATTTTCATGCTAAAAGAAACAGTTTTGATGGCTACTAGGATGGTAGGGATAGGGAAGGAGAAGGCACAGGGTAGAGAGTAAGAAAGTTTTGAGTGAAGGTGAAGTCAATATAGATTAAGAGGAAGGTTAGGGGAAACATTAAGGGAATATGGAAGACATAGGGGTGGGGGAGTGTTCAGAGTTAAAGGCAGTAGAGACAAATGCTGCTAGACATACAACCCTTCATGGAACAACCATGAAGGTGTTCCATGAGCAAATGCTTGGATAGACATGCAAGGCTGAACAGTTGTGGGGAGGGGAGGGGGTTTATACCCATAAATATAGAAAGACAGAAGGCATTCCATTTTACTGCAAATATACCTATGGATATGGTGGAGCATCCAGGGGATAAAGTTATGGCAACTTCTTAAATATAACCAAGCATCCTGAGGGAATGGATCTCTGGGCTTGATATATCAGAACCATAGTCTTGGGGGACACCAACATCAAGTGGCATAGAATAATTCACAAAGACAATCTTGGACATTCTTCATTGGTGACTAGTAACTGAGGTCTTCAAAGTTTGCAAACAGTTGTCTAATGTGCACACGTTGGCTTCTCTATGTCTGGAGGAAAGGAGAGTGTTGAAGATCAAGAGATGTATGGAAACAATTTGTCCAGTGGAAACCCAATTTATCCATGCAAGCAGCAAGCTCCACAACTCTGAGACCAGAAGCAAGAAGACACCTTGCTTCTCTTACTGACTGCTCTGAAAAGGATCATATTAAAAGGTTCTGAATGGGAGAAAAATGTGGCATTGAACCTAAAATCATAAAGGAGAGCAGGCTCACTAATTGTTTAGAGACATGGGGAACCCTTTAAGTCTGCAACTGAACTCACCTCCCTGTTGGGAAAATCAACCACTTTAGACAAAAAGGCAGCATTTACCCAGAGGCAGGGAGTTAGCAAAGAAGGAGGAATGGAAACAGGCAACAATGGGAGAAAGTAGGAAAAAAGATAGCTTGATGCAGGGATTGCAATGGATGAGCAAACCATATGTAGAATGTAAAGCTGATGATCAACTGTGCAAACCTTCAGCTAAATTACAATAAAAAGTTAAACCACACACACACACACACTCACTCAAAGCGATGTGAAAGTTTTAATCGTAAATAAATTCATTTTAAAAAGAAACACCTCTCGGGTTTTACAACATGACCCCAATTTGTTAAGATAAATAAAATATCATTGCAGTGAAAGAAAGTTTTAGGGAGAAGACATTTCCAAGCTCTGCTCAAGAAGTGAGTCTCAATAATGGCATGGTCTATTCTTAGTGATTTTAAAGACTCTTTACATATGTTGAAGCCCGAACTTTTGTGATGGAAGATGAAGAGTTGTTAATTTAAACAAGCTTGTATTTACCATCCCTGGGTCAGATGTCTCAAAGTTTCCTGCGAACTTAAATAGCCTGTTCATCCATAAAGACTCACACAACTTCTAGCTATATCTGAGCAGCTATCACGCTTCTCATGAGTTACTCCCATTGGTGCTATTCAAAGATCCCTGTTCCTTTCTACTGCCATTGATCTCTGAAAGGTATATAATGTTTACCTCCTAGCTAGTCCATCTTGATTTTGTACTAGTTGCTTGTTACAACTGGTCGGACACTTTCACTTCTGGAATTCTGATTGGCATTCACTTTTAAACTTGGGTCCAGCCCGTCACTTGTCAAGCAATGACATGAAGAGTTAAAATTAAGAATTTTGGCTGTCAGTCAGTATTAGGTGTCCATTTTGAATCTTGCTGGTCTAGTTGGGTCAGAGAAATCATAGATGACCCCAGCTATGCAGGAGGGAGAAGTTAGCGCCAGGTAGACCAGGGTTATGATCCTGGTTCTGTGGTTCAGTATCAGTGTTATATGGGACAAATTGCTTTCGCACTCATATCCTCAGTATTGTTAGCATCAAAATTAGGATAATAAGAATACTTATTTTATAGGGCTATTGTAAAAGTTAATTGAAATTATGGAAGTAGAGACCTCATTTTAGTTCCTGATATAGTGAATGCCAACAAACAAACAGCAGCTTCCAGCCTGTGTGATGTTGCTGTTTATTCTGGGAATACAGAAAAAGGCCATTGTTCTTGTCTATACTAGTCAGGGTTTCTGATTAAACTAGGTGATTGACAAGGATGAATAATAGAAAGGACGCATGATTTCTTCCCTGGAAAGAATCCTGCTTCCTCGCATAGGGGAGGTGAATCAGCTCTCCCAATATAGGATGCCTCTGAAAAGCCAGCCCTCTCAAGATTGATTACAAAATTGTCACCTAGAATGTGAGTGAAGGTTACTGATGAAAATGAGTGGAAAAGTCATTTCTTTATTCTTTGAAAGAGTGTACACTCTATCATGTGCTCACCGTGAAAAGCTAGGACCATGTTCCTTGTTCTTAGTGCCAAGTCCAATTCACTTAACACTCTCTAAGCTTATGCAGAAAGAGTGACTCCGTGCTCACCTGATGGGCTTGCTGAAGGAGCTCCATTCGCTCCTGAAGAATCTGACAGTCATATTCTCTGCTCTTTCTCAGCATCTGTCGCCGTAATTTCTCTACTGCCGTCCTCAGCTCCTCTTGCTGTTTCTCACTTAATAATTCACCAAACTTGATGACGGTTTCTTGCTGCAGTGCATTGTACAAAGTGGCTTCTAATTCCTGGATCCTCTGGCAAATAAAATTACACAGGTCTAACTTTGGCACTTAACAGCACTCACGTGTGATGTTTGAGTGTTATGCGTAGGTATGCACATTATTAGTGTATGCACAAGGCGGTTTCAAAAAATCGGTGGAAAAATCCTATCATCTTTGCACTCCGTTTTTCAGTCAACTCTTTGAAGACCCCTCGTATTACTTTAGTCTTACAGTTTTTAGTAATAGAAGAAATTTCAAAAGTTGTGGTCTAACCATTCCTATGGCTCTTCTTTGTAATATGCCATAAGGGACACCCAGTTAATATATGAACTTCCCTCATGATGGGGAGGTGCTTCTCTTTTAAGGATCTTGCTCATTTCAGGTTTAAAGGCATCTATATCTGTGATACTGTTGGGTAGGTAATGGACGGCTAACCCCAAACTTGGCTGCTTTTAAGGAGAAAGTTGAGGCTCTCTGCTCCCTTAAAGATTTACAGCCCCGAAAACTATGTAGAGGGTCACTCTGAGTCAAAGTCAGAATTAACTCAGTTGTGGCCTATGTGAAGAAAAACAAGCTCGGGTGGTAGTTCAGCAACGCAGTGCCCCTTCTTTTCTACATGATAAACATCTGAACTTGCTAGTGACTTCCTGGTGTCCACGTAGTTCCCTGAAATAAAACCTGGGAACAAGATCTAAAACAATGCTTTAGATATTGCATTTGGACCAGCTAGTATCTGTTGGGATTTATGGATATTCTAGCTACTGGGTGTCCCGTGAATCTTTTCTCTTTTGAATAGAGGTCAACTGCTCCTCATTTAGTCATATTTTTAGTCCTCTCCCTGGCCCACTTTTGGTTTATTTTAAATAGAGTTCAATACTGTTGCTGAAATCTTCTCTCCTATAACTTTGGCAGGGGTGACTGAAAACAACCCACTGGGGGATATTTTCTTAGAACTTGTCCTGGACTAAATAGATATCATACTTTCAAAGTTAAATATGGCTGTCTGAATGAGTATTGAATGAGTAGTCTTGGGAATCACATTAACAAACCAATTCTCTCTTATAGGAGGAAGAGGAACAAATGAAAGGGTGGGAAGGAAGGGAAAAAACACATTCTTTCCATCTTTATTCTCAAAGTGACCAACTCTCATTTTCCCTTTGCCCTTGAAACAATGCTCAGAACCTCTTCCTTGTTTTCGATGGGGTCTACCAAACCTTCTTTGTGTAAAGCATGGGCTAAGTGCTGCTTTCTTTTCCTCAAAGTGACTCCGGCCACTTCCAGGCAAGCATTGCAAAATCCTTTATGAGAAATCCTTTAAAATGCTACTCTTTTCAGTTTACTCCCCCTTACCCCCCCCCTCTTTTTTGAGTCATGACTGTGAATTAATGCAGGGCACAAGAAGAGATGAAATTTAAGTAAGCTTCAGTCCACCATTAAAAATTATGGGATATAATTTTGGTAAAATCCAGTGAATCAAAAATGCTCCTCAATCTACCTAATCTTAAATAAGAGGGAAGAAAATCGCGCCCATTTGTTGGAACAAGTGTGTTTGCCATGGCTTGCTTGTAATGGCTAAGACAAAATTCCAGCTCCTGGAGTCAGAACGAACACTACTTGCTTCTGAGCTCTGGGAAAGTTCCCACCCCCTCTATCTGTTTCCTCATGTGTAATAGAAGAATGGCAAGATTTTCTATACCTCATAGGGTTGCCATGAGAAGTAGCAGAATTATAATATGCAGAGAAGACACTGCATAGGGATCATACCACTAGATTAGCATCCCGGATTATTTTGGTTTGGCAAAATTGATCCTTAATTTCTACAGTCAATTAATCTGTTCATTGACATATTATTTAACAATAGATAATTAAGTTTTAGGAAAGCTAGAAAGGAAAGCAGTGGAAATGACATACAATGAATAAATATTGTAAGAATATTCTAAGAACTCAAGAACTGGGGACAGATGTGTTCTACGATTAGCACTAGAAACCACTGGTAAATGACGGAGATGTCTGCCTTCCTTCATAGTGTAGAACCACAAATATCTGGGTAGCGCCCATGTTTCTGATACCTACCATATAGGCTTGGTCGAGAGCTTGTTTTCTGTAGTCTAGTTCTTCCTCCAGGTAGCCTTTTATTTTGCAGAATTGTTCCTATAAGGGTATCATATTAAGAAATATAAGGAGCAACTTATTAAGTAAAAAGTGGTTTCACATACATATATTATATATACACACATATATGATAGAGAGTGATTAATGTTTTCTCTAACTCCACTGTAAATCACTCTTTGTAGGGTCCGAGACACTGCTTGTTAGATGCACAGTTGTACTTCTCCAGGCTCATGCAGGGAGTGTAGAAATCAATAGAAAGCCCCATCAAAGCTATATTGAAATATCCCTACGGAATGCCCTAAAAGGACTCCACACCCATCTGAGTGCGTGTGATTAAAGATAGATTTTTAGCCAGATAAATGGCAAAAATATCTGCATGAATATGCTGTGATGTATTTGTGCCTAATGCAATCAAATGGATATAGCCTGGATCTATCATAATCCAATTTAATGTATCAAAATTCATCATCTGTGTACACTTTGGAGACAAATGACAACTTAGTGGTGTTGATTGGATCCATAATGATACTCAACAAGAGAGTATGCTCTTGGCACAAAACCAGCCTGAGAAAGGAGGTGTAAACTCGGTGTTCACCCGCCTGTCCTCAGCACCAATGTGTGTCTCATCCTGGGAGCACCACGGTGGGTGGAATTGTAGCATTTCAAACAAGAATCATATGTACAATGTGGCTGCAAATATATGTTTGTTACTTGGGGAGAGTCCTTAGTTGAACAAACACAGAGCGCTTCCAACACTGGAGGAAAACTTGATTGTATTGATGTTTGAGAGACTAAATCTATATGCAAGGATGATGATAATTATTTTTGGGGGGAGGATGCATGAATTTCTGGTTTATTTTTAGTTATGGACTTATTTTTTCCCATTTGTTTTTCAATTTATAAAATACCTTAAATCCAGGCTTCTGAAACCAAATGAGATAGAGCTGGAGACATTTAAAGATTATGCTTATCGTATGTTGCCATTGTCTTTATGTTGCGACTTTTCACTTATTCTGATATTGATATATACATCTTTCTTCTTATGTAACGGCCTGAACACAATGCACGCCTTCACATTTTTGTTGGTAACTTTTATCTCTAGACTTTAGTGTCTAGAACTGATTTTGGTGCTAGTTGGCTGTTCAATTAGTGTTTGTAAATATGGATCATTTTCTAGGGTGATTTTTTTTCTAATTCAAAGAATTCTTCTTAGAAGTCTCAATATTAGCCTCAACATTCTTGTAAAATGTGGACCCTACATAAAATATGTAGAAAGCTAATACATGCTGCATGAATAAGATTTGTTCTTATAGGATCAACTAGAAGAACAATGTAGTCAATTGGCTATAGCTAGGAAGGTATGTATCTTGGAAGAAGTATAGCCAGAATGCTAATTAGAGGCGCAGAGAGAGGGAAGTAGTTTCAGGTACTCTGAACTTGATACCAGAAGAAAAAAGACTCCATGTTTGTGAAGCAAGGATCAGGGAAAAAGAAGAAGGAGCTCATTGGAAAGGATCAACAGAATGATAGTAGCAATGAGCTCAGCGGTAGGCATAATTATGAGAACTGTGCAGGACCAGGCAGTGTTCTGTTGGGGGAGAAGGCCACCATGAGTCAGAGGTGACAAGACAGCAGCAACAGCCCTGAGAGGACTCCCCTGAGAGTTTTAGCATAGCAATGATGCCCTTGGAAACAAATATTACTAACAAACTCCGCAATGATACAAGTTCATAATGGCCTTTCTCTAGTCTTGGGAGTGTAAAAGTTAAAAAATATATCCATAATTTCTGTAATGGTCATTTGAGTATTACATATAGTAGTACAACTTTATTGGAAGTACATATACACACACCATACTTCTTTTTGTGGAGCATTATATTTAGAAAGGTTTCAAAAACATAACACGCATATTTGGAAGCATGCAACTTGAACTCATGGAACACTTATGTGGTTGTCTTCTCATAGTCTGTAATAGAAGACTATGAACTCTCCGCAATGGGAGATGTGACTCTCATCTTCCGCTTGACTGTCACAGTTTTCTTCCTTTAGCTGAAGTCCTATCTCTGTACTCACCATGTCACTTTCCAACTCCATCATTTTCTGGTGCAAGGCAGCCTCTGCTCCTTCGATCTGCTGGATCCACTAAGAAATAAACACGATAGAAATGTTTCACTATCTCCTGATATGGGACACACGGATATCATGTGTGTTGTCATCTAAGGTATTCAGTCTTTCTACCTTCCACCTCAGGGAGAAGGCTAACTAAAGGGAAAAGGTACTGACATCACTTCCTTGGAAGCTAGACTACAATTATAATTTTCCATTAGTTCATTTATTATTTCAATAAATACATTCACTGAAGAATACGATGTGCTTAGCTAAGGCTAAGATTGTGCACAAGAGCAGTGAGCCTTTCATGATCATGTGAAATTATCATAAAGGAAGTAGCATTTGATCTGGGGTCTGAAGCAAGACTTGAGAAGGATTAGCCCAAACAAGCAACCAAATCAAGGAAAAGAGTGTCATAAGAGACCCACTGGTTTCACAATTGGAAGGGCATGGTGAAAGAAAAAAGTCAGGTGAAGGAGGAGAAGGAGGTTCAGACAGAACATGGAAAGCATTTGCAGCTGAGTGGTGAAGAATCCATTTTTTTAAATGGGCAAATTTTAAATCATATTATAAAACAAAATCAAATGTCTTATCCTCCCTAAGACATAAAGGCAATCGTTCTGTACCATTGCATCAATAAACAGATGAGTGAGTTCAGACCTTATAATAAATTATTATATAGGGGCTTTAGTCAGTTAGGCAGTAGCCTATTCCTTAGTGAGACATATAGGATAATCATTATACGGTGGGTTCTGGAGCCAGAGACTACCTTGGCTCTAATCCTAATTCTAGCTCTTCATGGGTATGCACATTAGCAAGGCTAACTGATTTTATAAGCCTAAATGTTCATATAGGTAAAATGGAGTCAATTCTAATATGAAAATTAAAAAGAACAGTGCATGTTAGGTACATTTTCTAGTAAATTAATGAATGAAACATCTTATAAAACCTAGATATTTTTTACAATTAACATTTATTTTTGCTATACATCAATATTCTTAGGAAAGTATATCAATACCAGATATGTCTTTCTAATTTATCTGTGATAAGTTAAGTGGTGCACTGGACATTTCTATGTACTAGAGCCTTGATATTCCTGATGGGACACATAGTCAAATGACTCCTTGACTAGAGAGAACACATTGAATGGAAAAAAGCACTAGTCAGCAGAGGTAGCAATGCACCGTTGCATGTACATATGGCTTCCCCTTGAAATGTCATAAATTTCTAGCTTCTGATCAGGATCACAATAGACAGATCACAGTAAATGGATCCTGATAGGATGAGAGAAAATTTTCAAGAGACCTCAAATTAAAAAACAAATGTATTGGACCAAATGAGATCTGGAGAGTTTCCTGAGGGGATTGTCCTGAGAGACCCTTGACATGAAAACAAATCTCTGAGGTCATCTTTTAGCTAACCAACCAATTGGCTCACAAAATAAAGGAATTGCAGTACTCGTTTAAGAAAATCATCTGTGTAAGACCAAACAGTCATCTTTTAAATTTAAAATGAAGATGAGAAGACAAGGAGACAGGGAGACAGAACAACTAGAATGAAATGAGAAGACTCAAGCTTTGTGGTGAATGATAACCATTTTTAAAGAAAAAAATTGTATGCATGTACACACATGCTTACAGTCATGGGTTTCTAGCAACTTGCCTCATATTGCAATTGCATGTTATCAAATTTTTCTTAAAATCTATTGCTCTCCCTATTGCTGGTCACTGGTCATCGGGAAACAAATGACTTTTTTCAGTCTTATGTTAAAGAGTCCAGTGAGTTGAAGTTGTAAAGGGCTTTAACATTAGCCTCCTGCCTTAGCTCTGATTCCTTACTACTTGTGTTATCTAAGTTAGAATTTCTAACTTTTGTATTCCAATCGCCAATAACTACCAATACATACTGAACATATTTAAGCCTTGAGGTGAAATATTAAAAAATTCTAATAGGCAAAATACTTAATGATGCAGAAAGCATCAAAAGAAGATGGAAAAAATAGACAGTAACAAGTAAACTAGTTCACTTAATCATTTTATTTTGTTTTTGTTTTTGTTTTTGGGCATCACTGCTCTCTGGTGGTGGGAGTAGGAGGCCCAGCCCCACTGCTGGAATTGAACCTCCATCCCAGTCGGCTGCAGTCCTGCGCACAACCACTACGCCACCGAGGCTCAGCCCCACTTAATCATTTTAAAAGGTAGCATATTAGCTAAAACCAATGGCACTGAAAGAAATCCAAGCTGAAGAGGAAGAATTAACCAAAGATAAAGCTCCAGAAACGGATAGAACACCAATGGACATATTCCAATAAGCTGCTGAAGCGCTGGAAGCACTCACTCATCTATGCCAAGACATTAGGATGACAGCTCTCTGACCAATTGACTGGATGGGTTCCTTATTTGTACCGTCAGAAGAAAGATGACTCAATAGAATCCTCCAACTATAGAAGATTATCATATATAGCTCATGCAGGTAAACTTTGTCTGATGGTCATCCAACCACTGTCGCAGCACTTCATTGACAGGGAGCTGCCAGAAATCTGGGCCAGACTGGAAAGAAGACAGGGATTGAGGGATTTCATACAGCAGAATTGGTGCTAGAGATGGTGATTTCTTGGTCATTTATGATTCTTCTGTGTACTCGAACTGTGTCTTGAGGACATGTCAATTTTACTCTCTTCTTCCTTTAATAAATCCAAGGAGGTTTCAAAAATTTGCTCACAAAAGTTATGAAAAGATAAAGGACAATTTCCTCGAGCCTTTTGAAGTTCTCTCTTATTTACCAACCCTTGTATTTATAGGGCTGGTGTGAAGAGCTAGGGGAACAAAGCAAAAAACAGACATCATATTTTCCCTAATGGGCTTATATTTTATTTGTTGGGTGGACTGAGCAGCAGGAAGTGAGTGACATAAGAAAAACGAATTGGTAGTTATGAAGTTGTTTATTTTTAAGTCATGGTAGTAGAAGGGCTGATCACATGAGAGCAGAGAAAGGCCATCAACAAGGGAAGACAGAACAACTTCTCCACGTGTGGAGGGACGTAAAGTCTGAGCATGAGCTGTCACATAGAGTACAGAAAGACAGGGGAGAAAGAGATCTTCTAGCAAGAGAAAACAGCAGGAAGACCCTAATGAGAAGGTGTGTGTGTGTGTGTGTGTGTGTGTGTGTGTGTGTGGGTAAGAGAGAGAGGGGGAGAGAGAGAGAGAGAGAGAGAGAGAGAGAGAGAGAGAGAGAGAGAGAGAGAAATAAGAGAAGAGAAGCGAAAGAGAAGAGGGGAGGGGGAGAAAGAGAGAGATTATCTATAACTTCAGTCTATATAGTGATCATAGTAATCAAGGAAGAGGTGATAGGTGATTCTGGAGATTTAGAAAGGAAGCAGATCTCTAAGAGTGTGATGCGTGATTCTGGATCTGAGATTCAGGATAGTGAGGCCTGATAAATTCTGTTGAGCAGGAGGGAGGGAATGATCTGTAATCTGATCAGTACAGTCATCTGTATTAGGGCTGGTCAATTTAAATTGTAAAAGAAGCATGTTTTTAAAGATCAGATTTCCATTTTCATGTAATTTTCCATGTAAATATTTCAAAATGCACCTCTAACAGACAAGGTCTTTTATATGGTTTGTTAGCAACAGTGTAAAAAATAGAATGACTGCAGTCTGCCACAGTCCTCCTGCTTTCTTGTCCACTAACACCATGGTATTTAATTCGAGCAATTAACTGAGTGACCCGACAGAGAGGATTCTGCCCACCCACCCTTCATTCTAGATTAGAGAAAGCTTGCATATTGTTTTATTTAGTTTACAGCAGATGCTTTATATCTTTGGGAATTGAGCAAACAGCTCAAAAAACATAAAGTTTCCATTTCATATAGCCCTGATTTTGAACTAAGCAGCAATTTGCAAAGCCCCTTTCTATATCCCACTATCTGCCTTCTCTTGTGAGCCTTTCTGCTGTCTCTTCTTGCCATTTACCAGATTTTGACACAAGGGGGCACGAGCACACTCCATGTTGTGTTTTCCTGGCATTCCTCACACTGAGCTCAGAGTCATTCTGGCCTGAATTGCGCTACACCACCACCACCACGACGCTGCAGAATCGGCTGGGAACACGTGGTATTTGCACACCAAGGAAAAGTCTATAAAAAGAGCAGTGCTCCAGTTTAGCTGTGCTCAACAAAATCCTTCTTAGAGGTGGTTTCCTGGCTAGGTAGGGATTTCTTGAATAATGTTATCCAGAAGGTTTTTAATTGTATATTTGTGGGTCTTCAAAGCTAGAATGTATTTGTCACCTAAGATCAGTGTGGAGTATTGTTGGGTTGTGCTCTTTCTATCTGGGTTGGACCATATTTACAAAAATTTTTTTTTTCTTTAGCATGTATCCAATTATATAAAGCAAAGTGCAAAGACAATGTAAACCATTGCCTGCCTATCCTGCTCCTTCAACAAGGAACAAGCCAGATACTGTGGTGACTTGAAGTGTTGACACAATTCATTACCTTTTCTGCCAGAGACAGCACAGTGCTGGCCTGGATTATGGCCACTTGCTCTTCATTTCGTAAATTCTGTGACAGGAGACAGAAAGAATGAATGAATGTAAGTGAAAGACATTCATAATAGCATTTACACTATCAGAAAACAACAACAAAGACTGCCTTCAGTACCTGCCCTGGACATGGCCTTACAAGGGACCATAACACGTGTACTCTGTGTTCACTACAGATTCCTAACAAAGACAAATGCAAAACCTGAAAATGTACATTACATAACATTCTTAAAACATATCCAAGATTGACTAGTTTGAATAGTGTCATGGAAGCACGCTTCCTTATTCACCACGTTGAAAGAAGAAGCCACAAGGAAATGAAGAGGAGTCTCGTCTTCGGCAGTTTGATGTGATATGAACAGATTCCGTTCTCTCCTTTTAGTATTTCTCAAGGGGTCAAAAGAAAAAGAAAAGGATGAGACTCTTCAACTCTGGAGACTTATGAGTGTCCTCCATCTTGTATCTCATTGAATGGTGCACCCACTGAATGAATACACTGGACCTGCCCGGGGAGGTGTTTTCAGAAAGAAAGGGGATTGCAGATAGTCTGTGGGTTCAAATTGAGATCTATTCCAAAGGCTGTTTTTGTACAGGGGTACAAATGTGCCTTACATTAGTGCTGAGGCTTCCAGAGTTGGCTGCACATTGGAATCAGCTGGGATCTCATGAAACTACAGCTATGTGAGATCCATTTGGAAGCTAGCGAATCAGAATCTGCAGTCCAAGGATCTGCAGTTTCTCTCACTTGATCTTCAGATGAGTCCAATCATGTTCCAACTCTGGGAACCTACGTTTTACAGCAAGAAAAGTTCTTTTCAATCATTTAAAAGTGGGATGGGCTCAAAAATGAGTTGCAAGTGGGAAGTGGCTCAATTGTCTGTAAGTGAGGATATATTTTCATAATAGCAAAGGGCAAGCAGGATTTATCCTTGAAATGAAGCCCAAGGACTGCCTGGGTCATTTTCCGGTCCATTTCTATAGGGCTGCCACCAACCCCACTTTTCACAGCATTTGCTACCGCATGACAGATTCATTCCATGCAGGATGCCTGCCAGCAACAACAGTCCGGTGATAATTAGCTTGAGTCACTGCAGATGTGGCCAGTCAAGAGACAAATTTGAAATGTCCCCACAGACAGACTTTACCAGCCCATTTCCATGATGACCAGAGATCCTCGGGACATTTCTTTAGCCAGGTTGCTTGATAACCTGCTGATGGCCTCCAGAGAGCACTTCCCTGAGGCGCCCCCGGCCTGTTTCACTTGCTTTTAAACTACCAGTGAGGCTTTGACAAGTATTTCTTCCTCCCTCCCTATGTAGGTAAGTTGACATCTTTCCTGCATTTCATCCATGCCTTACTTACCCCATTATCACCCAAGATATCAAGTTGCTTTATGAGATCAGGGATATTCACATCCTGCAAGATAAAGCAATACATTAAAATGTAAGCCACAAACAGGGCTAGCATTTCTTCATCCCCCAAACTCACAGGCATTTATGGCCTGTACTCCCTTGGCTTGTTTTCAAGTTTTCTACTCTCCTTCTTCTTTTTTTTTGTGGGCATCACTGCCTCTGGTGGTTGTAGGCACTACCCAGCTCCGCTCCTGAGAGCCGCTGCTGGATTCGAACCATGGACCACAGTCCCGCACTCAACCATTTACAGCACCAGGGCTCAGCCCCTCTACTCTCCTTCTAACAGAGTTGGACGAACTCAAGCAAACAGCTTATTTTCAATAGTCAGTTGCTGGATGGAGACAATAAATGGCTCCTTCACAGGCTGACCTTGAGGATAAAGATACTGGAGATGGAAGAGTTAAACATTTGAAAATGACTTAAAATATGTCCACAATTTTTCCCCCTTATAGTCATCATCCAACACTTTTTTAATGGTTCAAGCTTTTAGGCATAAAGCCCAGCGCTCTCAGGTCAGCTCAGGCTCCTGAGGACAGAGAGTCAGGAACACTGCCAGGACCTGTGTCCTCCCCACTGCTGTTAGGCTTCTGTGTCCATCCATCTCGTGGGGGTGTTCCCTTTCTCCTGATCTTCCACTTTTCCAAGTACTCTCCCAGGACTGTTCTTTTGGAGTGCAGGTCCAAAGTATAAAGAGCTTTGCCTTCTGTCTGGTATACTTCCTCCCAAACATACATGGTTCTTCTTCTGGCAGTCTGTGGTACTTCCAATAGTCTTTGCCAGCATCATGACTGAATGTACCTATTTTGCTTCAGTCTTACTTATGTATTGTTCAACTTTCACACGCATAGAAAACAATAAAAAATACCACGGCTTGGGTCAGTTACACCTCCGTCCTAAAGTGCTGTCATGATTCTTCATCACCTTCAAGAGTGCTTGTGCAGCAGATCCACTCAGTACAATACCTGGTTTGATTTCCTGATAACCTGGCTTGATTTACTCAGCTTTCTTGAGTGTTGGTTATCCATTTCCATGTGAAATGAAATCCTGGGAACTTCATTCTTTTCTTGGTTTATCACAATGTGGTTCACTGCTTCAGTTGTGGGGATTTTTGTCTTCCTCACCATGAATTGCAATCCAGATGGAAGGCTGCAGTCTTTGAACAAACTCTTTCTGGTTAAGGACATGTTGTTGACCCAGTTGAATTTGGAGGGTCATGTTCAAAGCCATAAAGTCATTCCATCTGTTTTAGGTATTTGATGTTCCTTTCAGGAGTACTGGCGGCACAGTGGTTTCAGTGCTTGGCCTTTAATCGAAAGATGGGCAATTCGACAGCCCCGGCCGCTCTTTGCAAGAAAGATTGGATCATCTGTTCTGGTAAAGCTTCCTAGCACTGGAAACACTGAGCAGATCAACTCTGTCCTCTGGGATTGCTATCACTCTGAATCTGCACAATAGAACTGGGGTGGCACTCATTTGATCTGATGGGACACAGGTCATTTTACTCTATTCCTTGTGTCTCACTGAACCAGCTGAGCCCCGTCTGAAAGAGTTCCCCCGGACATGTGTTCCACACACGGAAGGAGGCTGCCTGTGATTTAGCTGAGAACAAAACAGGTAGGGAAAATGTCAAGTTCATTGTTTTGCATTTAGTTAGAGGGGAGTCAAAAATTGCTTTCGTTTACAAAGGTCCACGCAGTCTGGGAGCCCAGAAGTTTACACTCCATAAAAGTGTAAGATAGGAGACCAAACAGCACATTTTGATGGTCTCATTTCCCCTCTTTTGCCTCAATAATTCTTGTTCTTGTTTAAACAGCAGCATAGCAAAGCCCTACCATCAAGGAAAGGAAAGTCTAGTGTTCTAGGTCAAAACAAGGTGGCGATAGCAGGTGGGTTGGCAGCTCGGAGGGGGCAGGGAGGGCCATGCACAGGATATTTGGGAGCCCTGGAATCCCGGGGGCTTTCAAGCTTCACCCCCAGAGCAGAGTCACACTGGGATTTCCTTATTCTGCTGCAGTAGGATGCATCTGCTGGTGCAAGGCACCATCTGAATTTCACATAAATATTTAAAATGCATCTAATACCACTAAAAATAGAACGATATGTTGTCTATATAAGAAATATCATAAGGCTGTCAGTTTCTCTAGGGGAGAAAAACCTTCCTAAATTAAGTATATCAAAAGACATGGTCGATGGGCTAAATTACTTTAAGGTCTCCTTGGTTTAAAATTTTTCTAATAGTGAAATTCCACTGGTGTAATTCCACAGTAAATAGGATGGAACTTAACAAACTCCTTTTTTTAATCTGGGGTGACTCTAAACATGCTTACTTCCATAATGAATTAATTTGTTATTTCCTCTGCATTCCTGAAAATAATTTTCTTCATGTGTGTTTTGACTCTGAATTGTTTATTAGGCTGTCTTGTTCTAAATGATCAATATTGTCTGGGTTTTTCACTGTTACTATTCACACATATGCCACATATTAATTATGTTCTCGTTCTTTTTGATTTTCCAAGAGATGCATTTATTTTCATTTCCTAAGTAGCTTGGATCAAAACAATATCCACAAACAGAAAGGTAAAGCAGTCATAGCCACCCTCCCCCATCTCCAAATCTAAATTTTTCTAATTTCTACAAACATAAAAAATGGAATCTCTGCCTACCTTGACACCTTCTTTCATACAGTAGATCTGTAGAGCACTCACACCATCTGAGAATGGGTGAATTTGTAGATTAAATGGAGGGGATCGTCTCTCTCTTTCCTTGAAATACAGTGAAGGACACATGGGAATTAAAAAAAAGGCAACAACTGATTAAACACTACGTCAGTTGTTTGTGTATTCTCTTTATGTTCTTTCAGCAGTTTATCAATATGTCATTTGGTCAAAAGAATTAAATTCAGAGATCCACATTGAAAGTGGATGGAAAAGAATTGACTTGTCAATTCAGAGGCAAGGGAGAAGAATTTATTGACCTCGTCATTCATTCTTGCAATTTTTTAATTCAGGGAATGTAGGAAGTGAAGCTCCAATTTAAACTATGTAAATATTGAGAGCTTTCAGAGATTGCGAAGAGTGGTCTTTCTATGAAGTTTTATGGCAGCTCATAGCCTTTTGCATATTCAATCCACTCAAGTTTGATGCGTAAACCATGTGGGCTATGAAAGATGACTTTCTCCTATTCTCCCCTAGCCACGCCAATGGCTCACTTCTAGTCCAGACCTAACACGCCATCCTGTCAAGAAGAAATCGATGACAGAAGAGCAAGAAAGTCAAATGGGAGGTTTTCTTTATCTTTTTTTGTTTTTTGGGGCATCACTGCTCTCTAGTGGTGGGAGTAGGAGGTCCAGCGTTTGCTCCTGTGGAGCTGCTGCTGGAATTGAACCTCCATCCCAGTGGGCCGCAGTCCCATGCACAACCACTACGCCACTGGGGCTCAGCCCGGGGACGTTTTCTTATCCATTGTCTAGGACCCTGAGTTCAACCAGAGTCTAAGCCCGCTCCCAAATTATACATTCAAATTCTGAATTGATTTATATAGGACATTTAAAAAAAAAAAAGATGAAAAGTCATCAAATTAACCAAGGTAGTTTCTACAACAAGTGAACTTTGTTTCTCAGCAGTCTTTTTGTATAAATGTCTGTGGACTATAAGGTTTACTTACAAATCCAAGCAGTCCCCAGGTTATGGACGTCAGACTTTTAGGAACAACTCTTTCTTGCCCTTTAATGTCATGCAAATTTGCCCTCATTCAGTGGGCTGCTAACTGCAAGGCCAGCATTTTAAACACAAGTGCCTCTGCTTGGGGCTAAGGATGAGGCCTTATTCGCCTCAGAAACATGGAAGGGTAGTTCTGCTCTGGCCTGAAGGATCATAAGTGTTGGAATGAGCTTGCCCTGAGCAGGCTTAACAACTTGTTTGGGTTTTGAATCCACCGGCTGAATCAGTCCCTAGTTGCTTGACTCCTCCTTCAAAACAAATTCTTCATCACCATCACTGACTGCAGCTTTCTTATTGAAAAGGTTTGAGCCCAAACAAGGCTCAGATGAACCTGTTCTGACTCGCCTGCAAGACTGACATCGTGACTTCAAGAGATAGGAATGGAATTTAATCATAACTTGGGGACCGCCTGGATACTACAAAGTATTTTTACATATAGCATATATTGGAATACAATTTTTGAAATACTATTTTGATGAGTCAAAGTTCAATGAAAGATGAGATTGCTTATTTAAAAGTAATGAGATATGGATGAAGTTTGAATTCAAGTAGTCAAATAACTTTTAAAATTACGCACTCTTTCACCTTCATGAAGATAACTGTCTTAAAAAGTACATTCTCTGACCATACAGTTTTGAGTTGCATCCAGGTTCTTCCACCTGGACTCAAATAAATTATTTAATGTCAGTTGACTCCTCTGCCTGGCTGGCAGAGTGGCTATCTGGTATGTTTCAATAGCAATCTCTAGGTGAATTACTTCATTCAGCAAACAGCACAAAATGAGTGCTTAAAGCAGGTTAAGAGCTACGCTCATTCATTTTGATTTTTATTACTATTTCCTTACTTCTAGCTCTAGGTTTCGAAACTCCAGCAGCTCATTCTGGTCTCTGGCATCCTGCAGTTCCTGCTGTAACCGGTGATTTTCCGCCTCCTGCTTTTCTATCTAATAAAGTAAATCCTTAAGTTAGGTGAGCATTCCAAAAAGCACCTATAATGTTGCCAAGCAAGCATGGATAGCATTCAGTGAATCAAGTATCTAGACCTCAAAAAAATAAAACCCCAAGTAAATATGAATAGGCTAAACCATGAGCTTTCTTCCAAGGTATCCTTTGGTTGAGTTCTAGTCACAGGAAAATACAAGAAGACATCTCCATCCTTGGGGATCAAGTCTTAGTGGTGATGGGCAGAGTGACTCTTGTGATGGATTGAATACATAGATTTTCATCTGTACATAATAGTACTCTCACATGCAGTCACAAATACCTTGAAATCTAGAAATCTTGACTACCCTTTGAACAGTTTTCTCACAAACTCTATGCCTGCCCACCACTATGTCTCCAAAGGGCTCTCTTTCTGTCTTCTAAAGGCAAATCCTGAATTCCCTTAAACATAAAGCGGTAACATGTCCGATTGTGCAAACCTTCCTCTACTTACTCGATCAGAAATAACAACTATTTTACTTTATTTTTCTGGTAGGATATATATACTTGATGATGTCCAGAGTTACTTTAGTTGCATGGACATTTTCCTCCCTATGTAGACTTAATCTGTCTGACTTATCTTTAGATTAGAAAGGATTAGGGAATATTTGTGAGTTTTAGTTGGTTTTAAGCTGCTTTTGATATTAGCAGCATGGGTAGGTTTGTGGTAACTATCTAAAATATTGAACTTAGAAATCGGATTTATCAGAGATCAATATGGTTTAATGAATTGTACTTCTCTAAAGATTTATTTATTTTCAGTCTGTTCTTTTAATTACACTCAAAAACTTTCCCTTTAACCAAAAAGTATTCAAACTAAAGAAAATCAGGCAGAAGACATGGAGATTACATATATGATAAAACATATAGTATAAATTAAACTAGGTAGGCTCTCTGAGACTATAAAATCATACTAAAAAGCCTTATGATAGTGGTAAAAATCATAATAAATGGAGAAATAGAAATCTGGTGATGCTAATTAATGTTGCCAACTCAAGTTTTTCTTTTACTAGATATCTGTGATCTAGTAAACTTTTAGAAGGTTTGAGAAGATTGACTTTGGTCACAAAGAACATTCTATTTTCTAGACTCTTAGATGGAGACCAGTGGTGAGATATTTGGTTCTGTTGAGTAACATTGAAGATTAGATCAGTGATTCCTGGATTGCAATTTATAAGGTCAATGCCTGTTGAACTTCCTTTACAAGAACCCTTAACCATCTCAAGAACCAGTACCCCATGCTAGAATATCAACCTTCACTTACCACCTACACTGTACATATTAGCTGTCTTTTGAATCAGGTAGAGGGTGAAATAAGATGCCCTAGCTTTGTCAGACTAGAGAAAAGGAATTCAGATTCATCTTTACTTTATCTTCCTCATGCCTTGGATGGTTTGGTGGCTATTTATTAATTTTTAAATTATAGAAGATATTTGTATCAATAATCCTAATAATTGGTATATAATTTTAAATTGAACCACAGAATAGTTTCCCTTATCCAAATGGGCTTTCAAATCCTATTTCTGCCAAGAATAATATAGGGCTATTTTGTAAACTTGTAACGTGTGGAAGGTAAACATCAAAGGAAAGTCGCCTTTCAACTTCATCTGCTATATTTAATTACCCCAAATCCAAAGCCTATACCCATATTATAAAAATTATATTTCCTTTTCAAGAAGTCTTCCAGAAGTTCAAGAAAAATGACTATTATCTTTTCCTTCCATTTCTCTAGGGTATTTTTAAAGCTCTTATCTTGTGGAACCTACGTTACTCTTCTGGATATAATTTTGCTGAAAAAACATCCTAGAAATGTTGTTTGGTTGCTTGGATGTGTCTAAAAATGTTTTAAAATTGGGTAGACATATATATAAAGAGTCAAGCTTAGCAGAACGAATATAAGTGAAGCCACGGTCTGCGCTATGGAATCACAGCTATGCTCTATCATCCTTGTACAAAATAACAAGGGCTACTTATCGAGCATTTTTTGCCAATGGACAACCACACATGATGTGTGCGTGTGTATATATACATGTATGGTAGGGAGACAGTGTATATATACATATGGTTAACAAATCCATTGGTGCCAGGGACCACATCCTCTCAAGTCTGCACCATGCCCAGCGCAGAGCCATGCACACGTGCCACTTAACGGATGGTGATGGCGGTGACGGGGATGCGGTTGAGCTCTTAGCAAGGAGGGTGCAGCGCCTGCAAAGCTTCCCCTTCCCCTGGCCCCGTGCCACTCCTGAGCGCACCCCCTGCTGCTCCTGGATCTTGCATCCTTTTCTCCTCTGCCCCACTAGGGTGTGGCGCCCCACATACCTTTTCTAAAAGCTCCTGGTTTCGCTTAATGAAAAGCTGCTTATCTTCTACCCAGTGTGAATCCTGTTTGACAAAGAATATCGTGCAGTCAGCATTTCAGAGCGGCATGAAAGAGCATGTGTCGTCAAACCACTTTGCCAGAGCCGGCTTCGTTTCCCACTTTGCTCTTCTGTTCACGCCTAGCAAATGACACCCACCCTTTCCGGCTCTCTTTTCCCAAGATCCTGGGGCCAAAGTTGCCAAGGAAAATTTAACCCCCTTTCCATTGTCACTCCCTATCACTGCCTCTTCCAGTTTGAAAAATCCAGGACCAGCCTTCTGGGGACTCAGAAGTGACCACACAGGCAAGAAGTGAAAAGGGTCAGAATGCACACAGGCCAGATACATATGGATGGAGCACATTAAAATGCAGAGCCGTAAATGTAGCGTAGAGGCAAAGAATGCAGCTGGAGGAGTGGGTCCTAGTCTGAGTGCTTTAGACGATGTTAGATGGTTTGTACACAGTTTGGGTATTCCCATGCTAGTCCAGCCTCCTTTGTTATTGGGGCTGGGTTCACACTCTGGCTGGAAAAGCATCAGGGACAGAAAGAGAGAGCCAGACCTTGAATACATTTTGGAAAAGGTCACTGTGGAGCACCGAGTCCAGTCTTGGGTGTTGCCCCACGCGCAGGGTGACCCAGTGGGAGGTAGATCGCAGTGTCTGTGTCTGCCCAAGTAGAAACTGGACCAAGCAAGTGCCTACCTGCCCTTTCTGAGCCAGAGTCGCTTCCAGGTCTTCAATTTTGGCTTTATATCTTAGTACCTCTGCTTGGAGTTGTTCTTGGGCCTGGTGAAACCAAAATTCCAGAATTTAGCAAGTGAAATGATGAAGCTTTTTATAGCCCCTTCCCCTTCAGGCCCCTGAGGAGCCCAACTGGGGCAGTGTTCAGCTGTGAACCAAAAGGCCAGCAGTTAGAGCCCAGCTGCCCCATGGACACAGATGCGGTGGCTTGCTTCTGTGAAAATTTACAGCTGTACACAATCTGTCCTCCAGGGACTTGATGCATTCAGTGTCTACTCGTTGGCAGGGCCTTTGTGAATGTCCCTAGAATTTAGACCAGTAAGAAAAAATAGGAATTTTCTTATGACAAAAGACTCATTGGAAACCATCTTTCTGGTTTGCTTTTTTTTTTTTTTTTGGGGGGGGGGTGCGGTGCATCACTGCCCTCTGGTGGCTGTGGGAGCTACCCAGCCTTGCTCCCGGAGAACTGCTGCCGGGCTTGAACTGCCAAGCCAATGAACCGCAGTCCTGCACTCAACCTCTACGCCACCGGGGCTCAGTCCGGAAACCATCTTTCTGTGCAAAATCTCCTGAAGTATTCACTGGCTCACTTTATCATTTGGCTAAAGTTCAAACTTTTTAGCTTCGTATGTGCAAGTGCTTATTATATTATCAATCTTTCCTCATGATTCTTTGGCACAAAGTCCACTCGTATCTTCTGGTGATCTCTTTGTCCCCTAAAAATGTGACTCCACATTTTTCTTTGAACCAATTCCCCTCCTAGAATGCCTTCTCTTATTTTGTCTTTAACAAATCTTTATGTTTTTCGCAGTCAACTTTATACCCCAAACTGTCATCTTTTCCATGTATTACAACTCACGATTAGCTAAGTCATCTATGATTTCATGAGGTGTCTTTATCAAATAACTGAGTTTGGACAGCATCAGCCAGTAACCTTACAGATGAGGAAACAAGCCCAAGCTTGGTTGAATAATATTGGGTGGGGGTGGGGGGGGCTTCAAAAAGTTTATAGCAAATGGAGTAAAAACACAATGATGGAATTGTCCACAAACTTTTTGAAGTCTCATCGTGTTTCCTAAAGTTACATAGCTCTTTTTGTTTCTACCACTCTCTTGGGTTTAATTACTTAGGACACATTAAATCCCAGTCAAAATAGAGATATCTTCTACCTGACAGAGTAAGCAGTATGATTTTGGGTATGAGTTCAAACACCATTCTTTTGGTGCTATTCAAGTAAAATGAGCTAAAATGATTAGAAATTTAAAATGATGATAATTAACCTACTTAATTACACCTAACAACAGTTGCATATCCACCAGTTTTACAAAATAGTAACATGTATTTTCACAATTACTTCCTATCTATATATATTAGACATCATATGCTAAAATTCAGTTACCAATCCTATGTACCGCTTTAGAGTTTGTAGTGTACCGAAGTTCATCCCATTCCTGAGTTGGGTAGCTTTCCTGTCTGTGCATGATGGAAGATGTGTATTTATGTAGCTATTCGACAAGAGGGCTTCAAAAAGTTGGTGGAAAAATTGTGATATCATTTCATTCCATTTTTACATGATTTTTTGAAGCTCTCTCGTGCATGTGCACACGTGTGTGCACGTGTATCTGTGTGAACTTTGGTGAAGCAATGGGTTCAAAAGCACTGCTAGCTCTGCAGTTCAAACCCACTAGCCATTTCTTGGCAAAGAGATGAGGCAGTCTGCTTCCATAAAGATGTGCAGTCTCAGAAACCAGGGGGTGGAGTTTTACTTTGCCCTCCAGAGCTGCTAAGAACTGGAATCTACTTCCTGGCACTGGGCTTGCGTTTCTTTGTGGGGCCCGCATATACACATCCATGCTTAGACACACACACACACACACACAAGGGTTTTAAACTCTTTTAAGCCTTTTTATCATGTGGTATATGATAAATGATTGCATTTTTCCAATTCTACTCTATATGATGACTTATTGCTATACATGAATAATAATCTTTGAGATAAATTCTTGAGATTTCTCTCTCTGTGAATGTATTTGATTCGAGTCTGTTTATTTGTCATCTGTTACCTATCTAGCTTAACTCCCAATGAGAAAAAACAAACAAAAACCAAAAACTTGCCACTGAATCTAGTCTGACTGCAGACAACGCAGGTGTACCAACTTGGACCTATGAGCCCTCACGTTTGGAAACAATTGCTGATGTTCTGGGAACTGAACTGCCAAGCTTCTCAGGTTATTTGAAAGGACTCCAACCTCCGACCTTTTGGTGAGGGCGGCCCCGTCTGCCCCCTCCAGAGATTCCTCTACAGGATGAGGGAGGCACAAGTTCTTTCTTCACTCCAGGACTCAACACCCGGAAATGGCTTGCATTTCTTTTGCTATTATAAACTAGGCTTCACAGTATATTCCTAGATGTGTCTTTCTATACAGACGTGGATGCTTCTCTAGAGTATGTTCAGGGTTAAAAAAAAAAGAGTTATGCTATGAGATATGACACACCTTCATATTTATGA
This sequence comes from Nesogale talazaci, assembly GCA_004026705.1. Lineage (NCBI taxonomy): Eukaryota > Metazoa > Chordata > Mammalia > Afrosoricida > Tenrecidae > Nesogale > Nesogale talazaci. Next base: position 184,666 of record PVJH01000444.1, on the reverse strand, counting down.
TTAAATAATGCCATTCTCCTAAAAGATGATAGAATGTATACTTTTTCTAGTCACAGTGCTCCCACACTTAGTATTCTCAGATTTTTTTTCTGCTGATGTGATAGCTATCTCACTCTTATTTTAGTGTTTCCTTGATAATAAGCATATGCATTTTTACATGCATGTTACACGTTGGGTTGTTAACTGCAAGATCAGCTGTTGAAACCTCTTGCCAGCTCCATGGGAGAGAGCCAGGGCTTTGTACTTCCGGAAAGAATTACCATCTTGGAAACCCACAGGAACGGTTCTACCCTGTCCTCTAAGGTCACCGTCGGTCAGAATTGACTTGCGGGCAGTGAGTTTGTTTGAATCATTAGTCTCTTCAGGAAACTATATTTTACACTGATTTGCCAACTTTTCAGTTAGAGCAGACTTTTCCATAAAATACTGCACTTGTTTAATTTTGTTGGTGCCTACCTCCCTACCTCCCTACCTTATATACATGCTTGCATGTATGTATGTGTTTGTTTGTAAATACTTTTTGACACTGAGCTTATTATCAAAGCTGATTGGACATACCATTTGTTCAAAATCATCTCATGCATTTTTAAGATTATCACATTTTTCTGTGAAAAAATGTTTTTCTTTCCTGTCTTGATTTTTTGGGGGGGTTCATCTTAAGACCTGGATTAGCACTTAATACATGGTTAAATAAAATCATCATTGATAGTCATGCTTTTATTACTTTTCATCTAAAGAGAGTATTTTTGGAAACCACTTGCGTACTATTTCACTTACATTGACCAGCTTTAGAAGCCCATTCTTAATTTTGCTAATATTATTAGTATTGGCCATATAATCTTTTTTCTGTGAATTTATAGAAATGATTTCATACTTTCATCAAATTACATTGGATTGATAATATTGACTTATTCATTATTCACTTATTTATATTTTTAGGAATTCCAAACATAGTCATGGCATGTGTGTTTTAATGAATTTGATTTGTTAATATTTTCTTTATTTTCGCATATGCATTCATGAGTAATAACATTTAATTATTGTTCTAGTTATAATTTATATATATTTATATTTTAAGCAAGTATAGCTTTTACTATTAGGAAGTTTTTACAAATTGGGAAGCATAACTTCATCACTCATTATCAGAAACACTTCTTATTACATTAGTGCTATCTACTTCTGTTTTTTTTGTGGCATCACTGACCTAGTGGGAGTAGGAAGCCCATCCTTACACCTGGAGACCTGCTGCTGGATTTGAACCATCAACCCTGTGGGCTGCAGTCCCGCACACAACCACTACACCACCAGGGCTCAGCTGTTATATACTTCTTGAATATTTTCCAGAACTCAGTTATAAAAGTCTTTGGTGGTAGAATTTTTTTTGTAGACAGATTGCTGATCTAATGGTTAGTGTATTTAATTGTCATAGGTCTCTAAAAAGTACCAAGTTAACTTAATACTTTAATTTTATAGATTTGAATATTTATTTTTAAAAAGATATATCCATTGGATTTCCAATTTTATTGTTATAATTTTTCCAATATATTTTCCTTTTGAAATAGTTCAATTGTTTTAGGAGTTACAGTATTCTTTTTCTCTTTTTTTTTTTTTGGGTGTAGGGGGGCATCACTTCTCTCCGGTGGTGGGAGTAGGCGGCCCAGCCCCACTGCTGGAATTGAACCTCCATCCCAGTGGGCCGCAGTCCCGAGCACAACCACTATGCCACCAGGGCTCAGCCCAGTTTTCTTTTTCATTCCTAATATTTTTTTTTTGCCTCTTTTCTGTGTTCCTTTTTCTTTCTAGAATTTATCTATTTATTAAAATTTAAAATTTACTATCTTGTTTTCAGGGATGATCGTTTATAAAATTTCTCATTTTACTCTACTGTCTTACAATTTCCTGTGTTTTCTGTTACATCTTGATCTGTGCTTGTGTATTTTCAGATAGTAAAGCTTCCCCCCCCCACTTTGACCACAGCGCTTCTACAGTTTCATATCATTTTTGTTTGCAGTGCCGCTTAGTCTACATGTAGGAATTCAATGAGGAAAAGAGGACTATTATTTTCATTGCTCAGAGCTATCCTGGTAAGCATACTTAGTAAAAATTGCTAATGATAAGCAAGACGACTACCATATTTCAAACATACACAAGGAAGGCCCAGCTGTGTACCCCTTTAGAAAAATCTTGAATGGCTGCTTGCCCACAAATTACAAATCAGTGTTTACTTTGAACACATCTACTCCCTGTGGGTGTGTTTGTATGTATGTCACCATTAAGAATACATAGCTGTGAAATCTGCCCTTTTTCACTAAGTAACTGACAGAGGCTCTTATAACACGTCAAAAAGAAAGTGGGAAAAAAGCACCAGGTGGTAACACCCTCCCCTCACTCTACATATATTAAACCGAGACTGTTATGGCCCAGGTGTTAAGATTCCGGAGTTAGAAAGACTAGATTTATAGTCTTGCTTTGTGACCTTTGATTGAAGAGCTGATGAGAGCATCATGGCTTAGCGTCTTGCAAGGAAGTTCTATAATGCTCTTAATCAAGAGTTTAACCTCACTAAAGCACAACAAACGTCTCCTGAGCTATTATTGCCTCTGACGTAAAGAGAATGTAATAATAATAATAGCATCTGTTTTATGGAAATGTTTAGGATACCATGAGGTAAATCATGTCCAGTGCTCAACATAAGGTAGAATTGTGAGCGTTTCTCTCTTTTTCTATTCAAACAGGTGGATGCGGGGAAGCTATGGCTGAGTAGAAAGCACACTGGCTGAGTCAACATTTGACTTGGAGTCCTAGTTTTGCCACTTCATAACTATTTCATCTTGGGCAATTCAATGAAATGCCTCCTTTATAGAGTAGCTTCCTTTGAGGAATGTAAGGTAAATTATATGAAATATATTTGAGAAAACCTTCAGTAAACTGTCAATAAGTGCTGCATTCTTATTATGTAAGAAACCGGCTAGCCATTACCTTTTGAAAACAGCAACAATGTTTTCTACTCCATTCAAGAGAGTGAAAAAAATGGATTATCGAAATTCAATACTATCTAGCTTTGAAAATGTAAGTTTTCAAATGGCAAGAATAAGAACTATATACTCAGCCAGCTTTAACGGAAGAAAAGCATTGAGCAAAACTGGTTTTAAAGTTTTCAGATCCAAGCAGTGTTCACATAAAAGACTCAATAGTTCAAAAGCAGCCGAGGAGTGAGGAGTGTGGGGAAACTACCGTGTTGGTATTTTTATAGCCATGGTACTTCAAAGCTGTGACTGCTGCATGTCAAATATGCACTCACCTTGGCTTCTCTTTCAGCATCGATTATGCCTCCAGTTTGTTCCTGCAGGAGGGCATATGCTCTTTGGAGTGCCTGGTATTCCTTTGTTAACTGTCGAAATCGTAACTCAGATTCTTCAGCTGCTAAGCCCTAGAGTTTAAAAAAAGACAAAAAGAACATGATGCTATATTTAGGTCCCATTCTTCCAGATAAACTAATCATAGCTGCTGCTAGATAGGGGTGCTATGAGTTGGAATAAGCTGGATGTTAATGGTTCTCTTTTTTCTTTTCTTTCTTTTTTTGGAAAGACATTAAAAGTACAGTTTTTTCTTACCTTGATGGCTTTTATCAAGAATTTGATGATCATTATAAATTAATAAATCAAATAATGTCACTTTCTTTATTATTCAGATTTTTATTATAGTTTCTATAAAAAATCACTTCAGATTTTCTAGGTGCAAGTCAGTCATGTTATATTTTCTCTTGAAGATATTTCAATAAAAATTATATTAGTGGGAGATCAATACACTATACACCCAAATAGAATGTTATAAATAACATTCTCTTTTGTTTTGTTTCTAAAGAGATATTAATGGTTTGATTCTCATTGTGTTTGAATTCATTTGAGTGGTGTTAGGTGCCCATCGAATACGTTACAACTCAAGTCACCCAGATACAACAAAACAATGCACTGCTTGGCCTGCCCACCCTCCTGGGAATCCATTGTTGAAACCACCTGTGTTACAACCAGTGTGTCCACCCATTCTCTTTTAGTAGCATCCTCTTTTGTTCTGTCCCTCTGCTTTACCAGGCATGATGCCTTTTTAAAGGTACATGTCCATTTTTCACATATGTCCACTTTGGACATATGAGACATATGTTCACTATCATCATTTATCTGGAGCATTCTGGTTGTACTTTTTCCATGGAAGACTTGCTTATTCTTCTGGCAGTTTGGGCATCTTCAATAATTTTTGCCCACACATTTATTCAAAGACATCAATTCTCCTCCAGACTTCCCTATTCATTTTCCATCTCTCATAGGCATATGGTGCATATGACTTTGAGCAAGGACACCTTAGTTCTCAACAGCCTTCTTTCCTCTTTAACTCTCTAAAGAGGTGTTTTTACAGCAATACTTTCCAATGTCTGGATTGTGTCATGTGCTTTTCTGACTGCTGATTCCTTGACTTTGGATTGAATTGTGGATCTAACTACAATAAAATGATTGGCAACTTAACTATGTTTTCTATTCAATAGGATGCTGTTTATTAGTCAAATTGTGAAGGGTTTTTTTTTTTATGTTGAGGTATAGTCCATACTGAAAACTACAGTCTTTACTGTTCATTGGTAAGTGCTCCAGTCCTCTTCTCTGTCAGCAAACAGGGTTGTTCACCTGCAAATCACAGACTGCTAATGAGCCTTCCTCCAATCTTCATGCCACTATCCTCTTGTCATAGGGTCGTTTCTCAGATTATTTGGTCAGCAAATAGACTGAATACGGATGGTAACAGGATAAACTATGCTGATTTTGCTGATTTTAAGCCAGGTAGTATCCCCATGTTTTGATCAAATGACTGCCTCTTGATGGATGAGCACCCTGGTTCCACATGAGCACCATAAAGTGCTCTTGATTTTTTTGTTTTAATATTAACAATAATTTGTTATAATCCGTGCAGCAAAGTGTCTTTGCATGGTCAAAAAGCTCAACTAACCATCTTTTCAGTGTTGTCTGCCTTCAGTCAACAATGAGCTGATATCAATAGATATTCATTCTTCCAGGACCTCTTCTGAAGAGTGTTTCCTGCAGTTCACTGATGAGATCGCTACAATTGTGTTTTCATAATTCCCAGCAGACATTTACTTGTCTGTGATAGTAATAGTCTTGTTCAGTAATGTCTGCATTCTGTTGGATCATTTCTTTAGAATGGGTGCAAACATGGATTTCTTGTTTGTGATTTTCAGCGGCTTCATGGGGAAAAGGCAAGGCTGTCTACATTGGTAGAAAGTTCCAGTCTCGGAAACTCACAGGGGCAGTTCTGCCTTGCCCTTGAGGGGTCTCTATGAGTTAGAAGTGAATCAGTGGCAAGGAGTTTGAGTACCATGGGTTGGCGTGGTAGCGGCCTTCCAAATTTCTTGACATAAGAAATAAGCAACTCCAGCGCTGTATCAGTGTATTGAAACATTTTGATTGGCATTCCGTTATTTCCCAAAATCTCAGTGTGGGGCTAGTGTTCTCAGGGAAGTGTTGATTTCATCTTTCAATGTCATTGAGTCTTGGTCATATGCTGCCTCATGAAATGGCTGAATGTTGACCATTTCTTTTGAGCACAGTGGTTCTGCGCATGCCTTCTCTTTTCAGATGCTGTCTATCATTCATCTTCTGTCCACAGAATCCCTCAATGTTATAATTTAAAACTTGACGTTTTCCTTCTGTCCTTTTAGTGTGAGAAATGCACAGTGTGTTCTCTCCTTTTGTTTTTCTAACCTCGGGTCTTGGCACATTGCTTTAGAAAACTTAACTGTCTTCTTGAGCTGCACTTTGCTTTTGAAATACTTGTTCAGCTCTTTTCTTTCATCATTTCTTCCACTCTCTTTAAAAATCTACATGCAACAGCAAATGTCAGGGTTCTTACTGAGATCTCTTTTTAGTAACGGTAGAAATACACTTAAGTATATATTAATATACTTAACAAATTAATGAGGTAGCTTTACTTACTTATGCATTTGATTATTATATATTTGGCCTTAGATTTTAGTTAATTTTGAAATTTAAGCTAGAATACTGGGGATTCTGGTTTTGAATCAAAATTTGGAAGATAAGATACTCAAACTTGTCATCACTCTTTCAAAAATATCAATGCATACATATAGCGCACTTCTTCCCCCAGAAAAAGTTTTAGAAAGCACAGTTTTACGATTTCTGGTTTTAAGCCTCCAGCCTAACAAATCACTGCATAATTAGGTGAAAATTACAGAATATTCAGGAGGAGAGATCCAAAGATGTGGTCCAGGGGTTTTCAATTATAACAGAATCCATCGAGACAATTCTGATGAGTTGACCCTCTAACCATCTTAGTCTGTATTAAAAAGCTTATGTTTACTCTTTGGCTCCTAAAATTCATAAATGAAAAATTTGAGGACAGTATCTTATTTTGAAAAATAATGAAATTATAGAGTGAATGAGAAGAGGTCTCTGAAAGGGTTCCCTGACATATGTAAAATTATTCTCCCAAAGGTAAGGACACCAAGAGCAGCATCAAAATTGGTCACGATTTTAAAATCCCTTTACATTATTCAACAAGAAAACAAAAAGTTCAACTCTTCCTTTCCTTGGGGACTGTGGCAGTCATGTGCTTATGTTAATTTTATGATTGAAATGTAGGGGTGAAGTCTAGCCTGTTAATCTGGAGATAGCCATTGTGTAGCCAATGAGGCCTCTGTGTGGGCATGGCTTTCTCCTGATATGTCTGAAAAATCTCACGATATTTCGCTCGTGGAGATGAGAAATATATCTCCCCAGTTGTTGGGAGTTAGTCTCAGAGATGATGAATCAAGGAAAAGACAAGATAGCAGCATCTGAGAAGCTGGAGGAGCCGGCGGAGAGACCACATGGCTTTGCCCTGATGGAGCCAGACCTCTGAAGCTGGAGCGGTATGCTGTTGATGGACCCTGAGCCTAGAAGCGAGGAGCCATGGGGAGACCACTACCAGAGCCAGGATTCTGCACCCACTCACCTGTGTCTTCGTGAGTCAGAAGGAGACGTCATAGACTGATTTCGGGCATATGGCTTAATATCGGACTTGGGACTTTGAACTGGGCCAGGCTGGGATGCATTCTCAGTGTCACATTCCTTTTGTATATAAACCCTTTCCTTACATCCATATGCGTGTCTATGAAATTTGTTCTTTTAGTCTACCCGGACTAACACAGGCACTAACTCAATGACAAAATCTTGTAAGACTAGAGAGTGGAGAAAGCTTACTTCCTCCAGGTCATCATCAGGAGTAGCTGGTGTCCGGTCTGTTCTAAATGAGGCCATAGAAGATGTTTCTGAATCCATGGAGTCTTCATCGTAGCCAATAAATGGGTCCAAAACAGGCCGCTGGTAGAGAGGAAGTAAAATCTGATTGACACAAGTGCAATGGGGGAAGTACCTGGCATCTTACTACAGCACTACCAACTGGCATACGTTCAAATGACGCATTTCTGCTTTTTAAAAGTAAAGTGAACAGATGAACACGATCCCAAAAATTTCAAGAAACACTTGTGGTATGTTGAAGGGAGATTCATTAATATTTAACTCCTTTCATGGAAATATTAGAACATTATGAACCTTACATTTTATGGCATGAACTTATGTAACTTAATCTTCCCATATTTTAAAGTATAATCAAGTCACTCTGAAAGCCCAAGCATGTGTGTGAAAGTAATTTTCAGACCTTATGTCTTGTCATCTAATATAATGTCCAGATTTATTTTGGGAAGAAATAACAACAACAAAATAAAAACTAACAGAAAAACTAAAAATTCATAAAACTGCGTGAATCTTAAGAGGTTGGAGAGAAATTGGTAGGATAAGAATATCATTATCACTGATATTTCACTAAAAATATGAAAATAATTTATAACGTGGGCCTCAGACCCTACATTTATTCCTTAGAGAACAGTTTGTCCATATTGCTTGCATGCTTTCAGTGTCACTCTAATTTGTCAGGTAAGCTTTTCCACATCATGTCAAGAGACTTCTCTCTTCAAGAAAAACTGTTCCGTGAGGTGAACCCTTAGAAGTTAAGATCCACAGCAAATTTGTTGAGCGTCTGAAAAGTGACAAGGAAAAGTGGATCTTCTAGCAAATGAAGCCCATGGTTCGCTGCAGTTCAGGAACATCCGACTTATCATCTCTTCACAGGAAGATTCCTTGGCAAGCCTCACTGCCTGTGTTTGTGGCAAATGTGCGATAACCTAGTTTTCTCCTTACCTTAATTGGCTTGGAACTTCTTCTATGCTTTCTTCTACGAATAAGTTTTTCTCGGTCCTGGAAAACAGATTAAAGGGCAGTTCAGACATAGGCTTGGTACATATCTCCATAGAGTGGTTTTCTAAGGCAGAGTGGTTTTCCCCCTACGGCATATGTCTGGTGAAAGCAAGATGATGTTTTGTATATTTTGGTTTGGTATTTAAATGCTATTCAAATAAGAATGCTCTATTGAAAACCTATGCAGATCGGAGAGTCTCAAAACAGGAAGTACACTGCATTAATCTAATCAGAAACCTTTATACTGCAAAATCATCCAGTATCAAAATATTCTCCCCTACAAGCCACCTTCAACCCCACCCCCCAGCACAGTCCTTCAGTTTTCAGAGATCTCAAATTAATTTGGAAAAAGATCTCATGTTACAGTGACATAAAACGATATTCTTTTCATCTGATCATTTAAAAGACATCAAGGGTCAACTTTGGACAATTCTAGATACCTGCTCTTCCTTAGAAATGAGAATAGACAGAGGGTCTACTTATTCTTCTGAGTCACTTAACATTTTGCTTTACTTTTTGGTTTGCATTGGAATTTTCTAGACCATCAAAATGAATACCTAGAAATAATTACAGAGTTTTGACTCCTTGTTGTTATAAATAGAGATACTCTTGCTAGTAAGGTTTGATATGTAACATACAGTACTTATTCCATGTGGTTAGTGTACGCATTCCCAGTTAGAAGGAACAAAGCTGGTCTCTGTCTCCGTGAAAGTCTTGTCGACACACCTAAACCACCTGCACTACTTAAGAAACTACAGCTTCTTCTCAAGATGCTCCAGGCAGGCACAGTCCTGGACTAGTACATCTTTGAGATGCATAAATTAACAAGATGCAAAATTAATTGAGGAAGATACATCATGAGGATAGCAAATAGGATATAAAATTTAGTTTCATTGAATCAATGGGACTGAAGCTTTTTACCTTTATAAAGTCAAAAGATTTTTATCATGCAAGTTAAATACTTTTGAAACTTTTAAATTGTATCCATATGTGCTTAGATATCTTCTTCAATATATGCATTAAAACATACATGCAACATAGATAACTTAAAGGGTGTCATAAGTAATTACCTACAGAAATATGGAAGTTATAGTGTGTTCCTCCTTGATGGCAATGAATCTACTTGCTCACCCTATGCTGAAGGTCACTGCCTAAAGCTCCCTGTGATTTGTTTACCATCTCTAGGTCTTGTCTTGTTCCTAAAGTGTCATTTGCAGAATAAAGACAGAGAGGCAGAGGGAAAAACCTAGAGGCATCTAGATATTTAGTTCATTTTTGTTGGCAACACACATTTTGGGCACATTCAGATGACTGCTCTAGCTACTTTAGCAGGTACTGAAGAACTGGTCAGAAAAGTTGTACTGGAATTTTTCTGCTACGTGTATGTGCTGTTGTTCTTAAGTCTCTCAAGCCACAGGCTCCTGCTAAATTCAAAATATCAAGTTGCTTGCTGTTGAATTGATATCAACTCCCAAAGTCCTTGTAGAACAAAGGAGAACTGTCCCACTGGATTTTCATCACCGTAGATCTTTAAGGAAACAGACTATCACAACTTTCTCCCATGGGAAAGTTTGAACCATTGACCTTTTGGTTAGCACCCAAGCACTTTAGTCACTTCACAGGGTTGCACAGGATACCGCTCAAAACAAAACTCAAAGTCATTTTCATAGAGTCAATTCTGACTCACAGCGACCCTGTAGGACAGAGTAGAACTGCCTCTGTGAGTTTCTGAGACTCTTTATAGGAGTGGCCATTCTCCTATTTCTTCCCAAGAATGACTGCTGGTTTTGAACTGCTGACCTTGCAAGGTATAGCCACTACACCACTATGGCTCCTAGGGTACTGAGATTGGAGGGCAATTATAATATACATTCACTGACATTCCATCTTTCTTTTTGCATAATAATGCATTTAGACGTTCTTGGTAACATGTTTTGCAATTATTATTTGTGTTATTAAATTAGTTAACAAAGAGTACAATAAAAAGTTATAAAGCGGGCTGAGCCCCGGTGGCGTAGTGGTTGTGTGCGGGACTGCGGCCCACTGGGATGGAGGTTCAATTCCAGCAGTGGGGCTGGGCCTCCTACTCCCACCGTCGGAGAGCAGTGATGCCCCCCCCCAAAAAAACCAAAACAAACAAACAAACAAACAAAAGTTATAAAGTAGTTCAGTACCAAAATAATTTTGGTATAGAATCTCTTGAACATATTTACATTTTAAGCATACAAATCTGGGTCTCTGGGAACCAATGAAAATTATTAAGTGCATCTAGGCTGCGTTGATGTATTGGATACTTGTCCTTGGAAACAGTCTAGAGTTTATAGATTGACCAAGACCTACCCTTGTGAGTTCATCAATGATGTTCTGTTGTTCGATGACCTGAAGCTTTAGAAACTCTGTCTCTTGTTCTTCATTAGCTTGGTCGAGATCATTCAGAGATTTTAATTTCTTTAACGGTGGATGGGATGTGATTTTTTCTCTCTGGATTTGAAAATCAATTATTTGGAAAGAAAGTAAATACAGGTGGAGGCTTAAAAATGTCTTGCGCTTTAATTGTTCATTATGTATTTATAGAAATGATAGGAAGTGCCTGCTAGATTTGGAACTTTCTTTGCATCAAGGCACACATACCAACCCAAATCCTCAAAATACATTTCCTCTCCTGTAATCCATCAAAATCACTGGGGACTCTCTGAAGACCTGCAGAGTTGGACATCCCCTTAAGAAGTACATTAGCATTTCACATGTCCATGCATAATACAGGCGATAGTATCTATTTCCCAATGATTACGCAAGACCTTGGAAGGGAAAGGACCACCTACCATGCAACTCTGTAGAGAGCATGTTAATGTCATTCTTGGAAGGCAATTTCTGGGGTGAGAAGCTATGGGGAAGCTCCCCTTCCTATTTCCATGCTTTGGGAGAGAGAGAACAGGTTCCTGGAAGCACTCTAACTGTTCGACACATTTAGAAACCCTACACAATTTAGAGCAAGCAGCCTGCTTTCTTTCTTCAAGGATCCCTGCTTACATAAGGGAAAACTCAATGTATCATAAATAGCACTGCACTTTAAAAATGTGCAAAGAAATAACAATGTCAGGCTACTGCAGCAAGCTAAAGAAGGGGGCTACGATTCTGCAGACGCTGATACACACCATTTCTGAATTTTCCTTGGTAATGGCTTTTAGTTTCTCTTCCATCCGCTGCAAAGACACCATCAGTTCATCATTTCTCTTGGCGAGGCACTTGTTCCTCTCCAGGAGAGGTTTACATTGTTTTTCAGTTTCTCGGACACGTTTTAACTGGGAAGAAAGAAGTCATCATTTGTCTCCCGTCTGTGAGGAGAGGTGGGAGCAGGGGAAGTGAATGGATGGGAGAGAAGCACGTCTCAAGGCTTTACTAACAGGGCTAGAACATTACATTGCAATACATCCTGTAGACTGCTTTGCTTTCAGTTTCCTCTACTGTCTCCTCAGTTTTCATATCCCTTTATCAATATTACAGGGCTTTCTGCAGAAAGACTACTTGTGGAAACGTAAGCCTGGATTCCTCTTGCTTCCTCCACTCAAGACACCTCACTGTGCTCAGTTCCAATTCCTCACACTTCTCCTCTACCTGGGAATGATCTCTCCCCAGTTCATCAAGACAAGGAGCTCATCAGGACCACATTCACACCATCACTGCCAGTCTGCTCCTGCTGGATGAAGAGAGAACTTTCCCACAATTATTATACTCCAAATATTAGGCAAACTGTTTACCAGCATTTGTTATAGAAGTTGAACTAGCTTTTCTCCCTGAAACTCCTAGTTATCTAAGACTTTTGTGTTGTCTCACTACAGGCCAACTCCTCTGCTGTTAGGCTGATGGTTCCCTGCCTTTGAAGCCTGTGGTCGGATTCACATGTTGATATTAATGATCTCAAGCCTAACTTGCTTAGCCATATCCAGGAGTCTGGAGTCTTGTCTCCTCACATGGCACCCTGATAGCTCCTTTTCCTATGTGTGCATATGGCACAACCCCTTCCTGTGATGTATGCCCTTGCCTTTAATTAGGGGTCTGGCTTAGCTCCAGAGGGTTTATAGGAATGGGATGTAAGATAGAGGCTCTCTCTCGAGCCAGCCTCTCTTTAGTCTGCTTCGTACCAGTCTGCCGCTCTCCTGTCTCCCTCTGCATGTGGACCATCAAGCGGGGCGGAGGTGAGCATGTACCAAGAAAGGATATATATGTAACTTCTAATGCTCTTTTCTCTCTCCCGTGATCTCTATATCGGTGTTATAATAAATAATAATTATTACTACACAACTGCCTGTTGAACCCTTGTTGTGAGTATATCAGAGGACAGATCACCCCCTGATATGCTCCCAAAGCTGATTCTTTTGATTAGAATGTCTGCCAAGTCTCCTACTCCCACTCAGGTTATTTATATGTTCAGAACACTGTTGTATTTTCAATGGAAGTTGGCAAATCAAGGTAGCTTCCCATCCAACAGCTTTATGTGAATTGTTTCACACACAATACCACACATATGAAATCAAACTGACATTTGCGGTGAAGATCATGTTGTTCACCAAATGAAGGAAAAGTAGAAGAAGGCTAGTTGCCACTTGCCATTAGTCAACCATGACTCAGGTGACTCCATCCGTGTAAGACTAGAACTGTGCTCCAGAGTGCTTCAATGACTGAAGTTCCAGAAGTAGACATCCAGTCCTTTCACCAGCTCTGGATGTACTTGAACTGCCAGCCTTACAGTTCACAGCGGAGCATATCAATCATCAATCACACAGCTCTAGGGCTAGCTATTACATTGTTAGTCATTGGCATTAAGTCGGTCTCAAATCATGGTGACCCCCGCGTGTGTCCCAGTGGAATGGCACCATAGAGCTTTCAAGGCTGCGACCCTTCAGAAGGTTCCAAGGCACCTGTGAATGTGTTTGGAGCACCAACCTCGAGCCCTTACTGGTTTGTACCCTCCATGGATTCGTATTATCTCCCCATCACGAAGAGGAGAGTGAGCCCTGGTAACATGGTGGGTAATTCGGTGAGTTGTACCTACAAGATCAGTAGTTTGAACCCACTAGCCAATCGGTGAGACAAAGACGCAGCCGTCTATCCCTGGAAAGATAAAAAGTCTCTAAAATCCACAGGTTTTCTATGCTGTGCTCCAGGGTCACCATGAGTTGGAATTGTTTCTAGGGCAGTGAATTCAACATTGTCGTTGTACAGTGAGTCTAAGGTAAAGATGTTCAACCTCAGCACTCTGCCCACTTTAGGTTGGATCCTATTTGCTGTAGGACCCGTTATAGCATTATAGAATGTGGAGCAGTATCCCTAGTCTCCACAATAAAAAGTGACAATGGCCCCAATCTGACATCCAAATGTGTTCTCAGACATAGCCAAGACTACTTTCATCTTGAGAACCACCTGTCTAATGCTACGGAAGTCTTAAATTAACTATTAACAGCGCCTACTCCCTCATTCCAAAATGCTCTCATTTAAATGATACAGTTAATGATCCCCAGATGCAAAATAGGTTTGCAATTTTAAATTCTTTCCATAAGTTCATTATTTTCACATGGATAATTTCCAATGTGAGAACATATTGGGTGAGAAAAGGGGAAAGCAAGAAAATAAATCAGAAAAACTGGGAAAACAATGAAAAATTTTAGACAGTTGAGAGCTTAACTTCTAGGGGGGAGGAGGCTTAGTGACCAATGAATAGTTGAAAAAAGTTCCTGCTTTGAGGCTGGAACTGGACTTATCCAGTTCCATCCCAATCTTCATTGGAAAACTCTGATATTATCAAAGGATTGACTCTATATAAAATACATCTTCAAGTATAGAACTCCAGTACCTACAGCATTAATATTAAAATTAATAAAAAAATAAAGGCAATTATTTTACTACATTTACTAGTTTAAAACGTCTCTCTCCTGAATGTTAATAATATATTGCCAATAGTTTAAAAGTTGCTTGATCTTGCTACTTATAGAAAAATAAAGTAAGGTCAAAGAAATAAAATTATTCAAAATTGCACCCTAATACATACTCCTAATACCTGTCCACAATACTCAGAAATATCTTTCTTTATAAAGAGATACCTTCAGACAATATGATATAGTTTAACTAGTAGCAAATACAAACTTTAAGTCAGGAAGGATTGCTAGAGGTAAGAAAATACCTGACCATACTTAGAGAGCTCATACATCTGAAACAAATATAAAATTTAATTTATATGCATTTTGTAACATAACTTCAAAATTTGTGGAAGAGAGTTGTCAAAACTAAGAAGCAAAGCAGACAGGAATATCAGTAATGAGACCCTCTGCCGTCAGGCTGTTCCCAACCTGTAGTGACTGTGCATGACAGAACAGAGCGAGGTTGCAATCTTAACGGAACATATATTTTTCTTATGTTAGCAGGATTGGAAGTAAGACTATTAACATATTTGACCTATATTCCACCCAGAAATTGCACATCTCTCCCTCTTCATGTGAATGTAAATCTCAACAAATTTTAAAGAACTAAAGTGATGGAAAATATATTTTCTGCCTATAGTGACATTAGGTAGAAATCAATATCAAAAAGGTGTGTTAAAGAAGAAATAAAGTAAAATTATTAAATATCTAAATTAAGCAGCATAAATTAAACAACCTAAATATGACATACTAAATTTATGGGATTAACCAAAACCATTTTCAGAAGGACATTTATGGGTTAGGATACACACATTAGAGAAAAAGGGCCAAAGTAACATCTTTGTGCCAATAACTATGATTAAACAAATAAAAAGTACACCTTAGAGTAAGCTATATCAAAGTTAAATATTCAAAAGAGCACATAAAAGCTGAACATGAACAGGAAAAAATAAGACAACACAATAGAAGTTGGAGAAAAGAAACAGACAAATCACAAAGAGAATACCCCCAAACTTTAAATATTTGAACAGTTACTCCACTTCACTAGTAATGAGAAAAATACCATTTAAACCTACAATAAAAATAGATTTCACACACCCCTCCCCCTGAAGGTGTTGCTAAAGATGTGGAAGAAATGGCACTAGCTCAGGTGACTGATGAGAATGCAAATTGGTACAGGAATTCTGAAGCAAAAACAAACAAGCAAAACACAACTGTAGCACAGTGGTTCTCAACAATCCCCATGCTGCAACCCTTTAATATAGTTCTTCATGTAGTGGTGATCCCCTCCAATCATAAAACTATTTCTGTTGCCACTTCATAGCTGTAATTTTGCTACTGTTGTGAATCAGGCACTTCCCATGAAAGGGTCGTTTAACCCCCAAAAGGGTTGCAACACACAGGTTGAGAACCACTGGTTTAGAAATACCTACTTAACCTGGGTACAAGACTACCCCACTCTGCAATAATTTGTCTTCTTTGCATATTATCATCAGATATTGACATATTTTTTTTGACCAAAAGACACACAATAACATCAACAAGCTCACAATATATTGAGCAAAAGAAGCCAGGTGTAAAAGAGTAAATACTATAAGGTTTAATTTAAATCAAGCTTTTAAAATAGCACCTGAATTCTAGAGGGACAGTAATCGGAGAAGTGGTGACATTTGCCTAAGGGCGGTGACTGGGAGGTGTGGCATGAGACACTGGCAATTGTTCATGCTTTTATCCATGTGGTAACTACTTGTTTATGTCCCCTGGTGACTGTTTATTAAGTCGACTTGTGATTTATGTACTTTCCCTATATGCTATGTTTCTACAAATATGTTTAAACATGCAAGGAAATATAATAGTAAAAGTTCTGATAACTCACCAGTTCATTTCGCTCATCTCCAAGTAAGGTATTCCTGTCTTCTAATTTCCTTATCGTGGCATTTAATTCAGCTATCCTCTTTTGATTTCTTCTCAAGTCCTACACATGACAATTAAATGGTTATTTCTTCAAAAACCCTACTCCGAAAGTTTTGTTGGATCATGAAGGGAGAGTAAAATATTCTTTTGCCAAGGAAAAATAAAAAATGTTTCTTCTTCCTACCCTCAATATGCACCACTTGGATTCAAGAGCAAGCCAGGTTGAAATCACAAATGAATTCTATGTGGCAGCGACTGGTTTGGCAATAATCCCGGGAGCCAGACTCCTGGCAGGGGGAGTGGCAGAGGTCGAATCAGCTTATCAGAGCTCGGCCCCACGCAGTTAAGGTCATGTTTTGATTCCATGAGGTTCAAGAAGCGACCTTTGGGTAATGGCTGCACATGGCTTCCCACAGCTCATACAGCTGTCCTGCGATCACACTTAGCCACATTGGCGATAAAGGAGGAGGGTGGGGATGGGTTTTGAGAATCCTCCTTATTCCTAAAGAAAAACCCATGTCAGAGAAGGGCCACGAATTGCCTTCATGAATAAAAGACAGTCATTGATAGGAGAGCCTCATTGGCCTATTTTGTACAATGTAAAATGTACAGCATGCGTGGATTAATTCTAGGCTCTAGAATCCATATACAATATACATGCGATTCTGATATCATTCTACATTTTGTTCTGAGGACAGAACAGTTTCGCACACATAATGGCTCTAGACTTAACATTTAGGTAGATCACAAATTGGTTTAATGTTTCATGGTTAATATTGATAGAACCATAATATGTATTGAATGATATATTATAGAGGCTGTACTAAATTTTCACATATTACCCTCTCTAATCTTAAATAAATAAATAGAAACAGTTGCCTACGTATTGATTCTAACTCATGGAAGCTCCCATGTATATCAGAATAGAACTGTGCTCCATAAGAGATCAGATATCACAATAGAATTGTGCTGATTTTTGGAAGTAGACACCAGGCTTTTCTTTTGAGAGGTCTTTTGGTAGACTCAAACCACCAACTTCTTCAGTTAGCAGCCTCTTGAGGTACCACAGAGTCCGAGTGTCACTGACAAGAAAACACTAAGCATTGGAGTGATTTTCTAAGGTGACACAGTAAATAGCAGGTCCAGTATTTGAATCAGGCAGTCTGGCTTTAGAGCCCTATTCTGGTGACAATTATGTGTGCTACGATGCAGGTGTGTATGTCGCAGAGAATGTGAACCCATATGTCTGCCAAGGCATAGCTCGGTAATTTTTCCCAACACCTACTGGGATATATATAGATATATATCCTGAATATCTACTCATGAATTATTCATTACTTGATTCTAAGCAATACTTTAAAACTCATCTCTGTTCTCTGTGACTAATGCATTTTCATCGTTTTACCAGTTAAATGATTTCAAAGGCATAACGAGTGAAAGCCAAGTTAGCACACCCATTTCTATCACTGCACTTCTGAAATTACTTTCTCATAAAATGTGAGGATCCAAGGATGTAAATGGGCAGTTCAATCAGACCAGAAGTTTTCAAGCGACGACTATAAACGGCTTAGTCTTTTGTTAGTGAGGGCTTAATCTTTTATCAGTGATAACAATTGACCTCTGTAGATGATACCCATTTTTATCAATTTTGAACCCAGTTGTTCACACAAGAGACATTGACCAGTGTTCACAAGAGGTAACATATTTTTATCCAATTTATGACACTGCTACCCCAGGCTGAAGGATGGATGGGTGTTGCTCTGTTAGAAACATTTTTATGATGATTTGAAGCCATCTATAATTCTCTTGTGTTCTGCTAATGCAGTGCAGACCACTTTGTTGTCCACAAGTTTAGAAAACCCGTTCCCAAGATACAAGGTGGTTTTACATAGGAGGGAGAATTGATTTCTTTGTAGCCAACAAGGAAAGAGTTTAAGTGAAAAGTAACAGTTGTGGGCTGCATAAAAACTGCCTTCTGCCTTCTTCCCTTCAACTTGCATGGACTTACAGGACTGCTGCAGTGTTCAGAGCCATCTCCAGCTCTTCCTGGAATTTCTCGTTTCGGACTGCTCATGTTACACTCCGCCTCCTTGACCAGAAAGAGTTGTTCATCCAAAGCTTCTTTCTGCAGTTGGAGTTTCTGTACGTAGCCTGTCTGGGTCTCCAGTTCTTTTTCCAGGGAAAAGATGATCCTGTCCTTGGCTTTGATTTCATCCATCTGAATTAAATGAGATCCAGGGCATTTTATTTAATAATGCTGTAAAGACACACATTTTCTACAAGGGTATGAGTTTAATGAACTTCTTTGGGCAAATTGCTATTTAATAAATTCATGAAAAAGATAAGTATTTTCCTTTCATAAAAGCAATGTTGTATAATAAAGAGTGAAACCAAAAAGCCAAAGCCCACTGGCATTGAGCTAATTTTGATTCATAGTGACCATATATAGGGTTTTCAAGACTAAGTCTTTATGGGAGAAAACAACCTCAGTTTTCTTCTGAGTAGCAGTTGGTAGGTTTGAACCACCAAACTTTGGTTAGCAGCCACAGTACCAACAGAGGTTATCCTAGGCTAATTCTGTGTGAAAGAGGACACCTTTGTTTTTGTCTCCACTCTATCCTGGGTAGAAGTTTTGATGCAGTGCATTTTTGGACATACTATGGATTAATTTCAAGTGGGTCGCTGGTGGCAATCAAGGCAGATGCTACATATGTTGCTGCAGTGTTTCCCAGGACAACTTTTGGAGTTGCCTCCTTGGGGAAATGGCACCTAAAATGAGTCCCAGTGGCAGTTGCAACTATGAATGAAAGGGTCACTTGTGATGGAGAAACAGCAGACTTCCCAGGGGTCTAGCCATGCCCCGAGGCCAATCTGCTTGCATCAGGCCACTGTTTTGGGAGGGGGAGGTCCTTCTGTGGGTTGTGCTGTATGGCTCTTTCCATGCCTAAACACACAGCAGAGCAGCCGGTCCTGAGCAGCCATGTTCCCATTACTATGAGAAAATCATGATGAGGCTGAGGAACATGGATAGAACAAGTTAGCCACTAAAATTCTTTCTCACATCTGTGGAAAACATTTCTGCAAGGCTTGGGCATGGGCTCAGACATGCACTCTCAAGTGAACAGAGTGCTACTGGACTAGAGCCTATTTGCCATCCATAGACCAGAGGGCTAATCAAGTGAATATTTGTCAACAAAGTTAGAAGAAAGTACAACCACAAGGTTAGCCCTTTCTTTTCATTCTATTTTATACTATGAGGATGTACACAAATAAAGATAGGAAGACACCTAGCAAATGCAGGGGTCTTCTCCCTTGTTAGAAACATAATCTCCATGCATGCAGGAAACGCTTCCATTATAAAAATTCTTCGGGCCAGGCAGTATCAAAATATCAAAGATTATACTATTTAATCTTTGGTACAGGAAGCTTTCAATTTCTGACCCGTCACATCTGACATAAGATGAATACTTTTCTCTTATCATTACCTTTTTTGTTCATCATTTTGTCAATCTGGCCTTTGAATATCTTTGAGTGAAAGGCTGATCGTGCTCGTACCAGCAAACTGTAGTGCTCCAACCCCATATTAGTGCACATTACTCACAATAAGAGGCAAACCCACATAGCTTATTGTAATTCAGACAAGCCCTGCTCTTTACACCATAACTAATAGTGAGTTACGATGATAATAGTGCATGATGATATTTTAGGTCTGATTTGTGAGGACATTGGGCTCATTTCTGCCCGGTCTTATGATAGCACCTGCAACCTTGGTGAGGAAACAAAGACTGCCTGTCCATTTGAGTGAGGGGTAGGAGTCAGAGACCATTGTCCTTATTCTCAACCCCCCTATAAAAGATTTGGGTCTAATGAGTAGCACCTTTGAGAACTGCCAAGGATAGTGTTATTGGAAGTTGAATATAGCCCCAGGTGCTTCTGATGCACTCTACTTAACTGGATAGATCATGCCAATGCTGCCCATATAATTGTCTTCTTGTCTCTGTCATCATAGCTGTAATTTGAAGTGTCTGCCTCCCCCCCACACACACACTATATTCAAAGTGGTATTACAACCACTTCATTTAAAAAAAAACAATCTTGTTATGTAAGTTCTGTTATCACGATCTTACAGATAATGCAGGAGAGTGAAAAGTTTTAAAATACTGGTCAGAATTAAATGTATAAGCCATAGAGCTTAACTTTGGAGCTCCATGACAACCACTATGTTATCCTGGATCCAAAATTGCCCATACATTTCTAGCATCTCCCAAAGTAGCTTCCTGTGGGATACCCAGTAATTACTAGATCTGTTGTTGTTGACCTGCAGCATGGTGGTTATGAACAGGCAATCCAAACTTAGGATTCTGAAAAACGACCAAAGGCATAATTCTTGGATGTGAGGGGAAATTTTCTAAATGGAAGGGTTCACAATTTTCTCTCCTCCAGTTGCAAAGACGTAGCTGGAGGTGGGAGTCAGAAGAGAGTAAGAATAAAGAGAAGATGAAGACAAATGCTTCTGTGTTTTCAACATGTCTCCCAGCGTTTTCTCTTTGCTTAATATGTGACACTGCTACCCACGAGAGATTCCAGGCCACCATGTGCCAATGAAATGAAACCCTAGAGAGAATGAAGACACCCTCAGAGATTTTTACATTGAAATCATCAAAAAACACGAATAGACCAGGTAAAGCTCCCTTTTCAGTTACATACCTCCTGATTCCAAAGTACAAGGTCCCAATTCCTTCTTCATCAGCCATTCACTGCCTCTGAGAAGCCAAATGCAGGGCAGAGACCTACATGTCTACCCTGGGTTTGACCTTTATTGTGAACGAGTGCAGTAAAATGAACTGCAGAGGAAGAATTCAGAAAGTGTATCCAAAACAACATTTCCCAGTCACACTCTATCTCAGTACAAAGAAATGGGCAGTTCAACGCTCAAACATTTCTGTAGCAATCACCTCTTATTCTTGGTAATCACATTTTACTTAAAATTCAAATGCTAGATATAGCATCCAAGGAAACTCATTGAGTTCTTAGAAAGTAACTTTTAAAAACTGCCCACGCAAATGGGAAAGAGGGTTTTTTTTTTCCCTATTGATCTTAGAGAAGCACAATATGCAGTATAAATTGTGAGGGGTGATTTGATTTACTTCTGCTAAACTTACATAACAAATATAAACCATTATATGTAGATGAACTGAACTGCTCCCTGTAAAATAATTGGATCAGGTCCATTTGGGAGACTATAGCTTTCATAAAATGATCCTATCTGTCTTACTTTTTAGCATGCAGGGTCAATGTGGCTTTTGATCACACGTGATCCAAATGAAGCAATTCTCTGGAAATGCTAATAGAAATACAAGCTATTAACAAAGGACACCAACTTTAGAATAATGGTCCTTGTTTGGAAGGTTTCTTGGGGGCTGGGTTGAACTGCTTTTTATTTTACCTTTCCCCCCCCCCCCCCCCCCCCACCATCTGTGTTTCTAAGACTGATGAAGCACTCAAGATGTTCCAAGTGGTTGCCATTTTCAGAAATCTTGGAAGTCTTAAGAGGAACCTCCCTTACTCATGCAAGTCTACAAAAACCGGGGACCCTGCGAACATGCTTTGGAAGCGTTCATACTTTTGGAATATTTTTTGTTGTTGCTGTTGTTGTTTTGTTTTTTGGGCATCACTGCCCTCTGGTGGTCCTGGGAGCTATGCAGTGCTGCTCCTAAGAGCTGCTGCTAGATTTGAACCGCCAAACCCGCGGGCCGCAGTCCCACACTCAACCACTTACGCCACCAGGGCTCAGCCCCTTGAAATATCTTTTATAGAAATCCCAGAGGACAGGAATCATGGAACAAATACTTCTCTCATGTGGCCAGAGGGCCTGGAAGTACTCAATTTTTAGGAGCAAGGTGACAAACATCTTTTACATTCTACCCACCCTCTACCCACCGTCTACTCACCCTTCTCCTTGACTGCCTGCTCAGACGCCTTCCTGCCTGCCTACCTACCCATTGTGGATTTGGGATAAAGTACAAGAAGAAAGGACACCTGGCTAAGCAAATCCCGGGAAGTAATGCAATCCCCAGAGCGCCGGGATTACTAACCAGTCTCCGAATATCCCGCTCGGACTCCCACTTGATCTTGGAGATGGCTTCCTGGTGGGACTGATGCTCACTGCGGAGGTCCCCTGCCTTGATCTTATCCGCTTGGATCATGTTGCTCAGAGCCTCGTCCACCTGCTTCTTGGCAGTTTTTAGGTCCGTGATTTCCTGTAAGAGCTTAAGGCGCTCGGCGTCGAACAGTTTCCGGGCCTCCTCTCGGGCCTCAATGGTGAGCGCTGTCCTTACTTTGTCACTGCTGCCATCCCGGAGGGCGCACAGGGCCGACTTGAGCCGCTGGATCTCCCCGTCGCGGACCTTCACCGTCCGGGACATCTCCTGCTCGTGCTGCTTGATGAGGTTCTCGCGCACGGCCTGCAGCTCCTTCATCTTCTCCTCGTGGAGCTTGGCTTTGAGTTCCGTCACCAGCACCGTGTGCTTGCGCTGCTCCAGCTCGCGTATCCTCTTGGCTTCTTGTGTCTTCTCCCTTTCCAGTTTGGAGACCTAAAGACAGAGAGGGGCAAGGACGCAAAGAAATGAGCCTCGACAGGAAGGTGTGCTCCCGGGCGGGATCTGCCTCTGAGACCATGGTGCTATGCTCGGGATGACGGTCATCTCTGAAATCCTCGTTTCTTATCACACTGCCTCACAGCGGAGGGAGCCGCAGCCTGAAAGCTGTGCCCGCAGTGGCAATAGAAGAACTTGCCGAAGGACATAGGGACTCCTTTGTTCGGACAAACACTGGGTACTCTGGGGCCTGCTTCCCCCGGGTGTGTGGTCTGCAGGAGGGGGCCGCGAGCACCGGCCAGCAAGGAGCTTGGGCAAAAGGCCTGAGAGTCAGAATGGGCATTTCAACAAAACTTATTCAGAGCTGCCAAGAAACATTGTTCAAATGGCTTCAGCTTGGGGCCGTAAAGCCACCACGGAACTCGTTTCCAGTCGACTCCAACTCCCAGTAATCCTACGGGACGGAGTAGAGATGGTTCCCAGGGGTTCCTGAAGCTGCAGCTTTTTCGGAGAGGAGGCCTGGCCGTGCCATCCCCCTTCAAAGGCTACAGCGGCAGCAGCTCCGAAAGATGCCGCAGTCTGCTTCAGTAAACATTCACCACCCGGGGAGACCATGGGCTAGTTCTACTCTGTCCCAGGGGATCCTTAGGAGGCGGGATTGACTCGGTGGCAATGGGTTGGGCTTTCACTGGCAATCTTTGCCACCAGGGATCCTTGGTGTGAACAAGTCCAGAGCCGGTCACCTGGGTCACCTGCCAGGGTTTTTCAAGCTCATATTCCTAGCTAGATGCCAATGTCAGTGTAGGCATCGCAGGAAAATCACAGTCTGATACCATGACTCAGAATAATACATGAGGGTCCCAGAGGGTCCCCTATTTTCTCAATATATTTTGGAGGAGACGTTTAAGGTACAAGAGAAGAAGGTGAGGAAATTGGCCTGAACCTCATCTATGAGAAACTGACTTCCATCCTCACATGCTAGTATAAAGCCCCCACTTAAATCTAGTGGACTGTTCACTGGGGCCTCTCCTACCAAAGGAGATTAAAATCAGTTCCATAAAGTTGATTTCAACTTATGCTCACCCCATGTGTGTCTGAGGAAACCTGTGTGGTTCCATAGGCTGAGTTTTCTGGAAGCATCTCTGGGTGGTCTCCAACCTCTCTCTCTTGAGTTAGCAGCAGAATGCGTTAACCTATTTGCATGACCCAGGGACTCCTGAAGGACTTTAGGCACTGTTGTTCTTTCTGTATGCTCCAAGGTAGTCTCTTTGCAAATCTGCCCCTCCTCTTTACACTCCCCACCCCCCATTAACATGCTGAACAATTTATAAACCACTCCTTGGAACTTTTAAATCTCTGAGATCTTGGTAAAACCAATCTTCTCTGTTTCCTTTCACTTCTAGTGATAATCTAGGTAATCCTAACAGATTAGCAATGGCACTGCATTTATCTGCATGTGGGTCAAGAGATTAGGGTGGAATCTTGCATTTGAGGCCTGAAAAAGCCTCTTAGTGGTCCTGTTCTTTTGTGCTTCAGCTCTTCTCAGCATCCTCAGACCTGCCTTTTGTTGTTTTTTTTTTTTTCTGTCTGCCTGACCCGTGTGTGTCTCTCTGTCTCTCTCTCTGTCTCTCTCTCACTCTCTCTCTCTGTCTCACACACACACACACACACACACACACACACACAGAAAAAAAAAACAACTGAAAGCAACTGAGGTAATAAATATCAAATTGAGTGAAACTGAGAAACCACCCTTGGTAATATTAGCAAGTTTTACAAAATAACTGTTGAGGGCCTTTTTGTGGCCCAACAAACATCCTGATTATAATGTGAAATGTCTGAAATTTTTCTTACCTTAACAGCTGACTTACCTCTCACTGGAACATTATTTTCTAAGCTCACATACTCCTTATGAATATTTTATGTTAAAATACAGCAAGTATTCCCATGATGGTTTTCTAAAAGAGGCAGTGCACACGTGGGGAAGCATGCAGCCAGGCCAACTGGCCTCTGCTCTCCCCTCCTGCTCAGCCTTGAGTTCTCTTCCTGGATGCCCATTCTCACGCAGGCTCCAGGGCCAGGCAGCCCAGGGTAGGGACCATGAGCCACACTGAGTACGTACAATGGGGCAAGCCTAAATTCAGGATTCTTTAAGAGTAAGACAGATAGCCGAGTTTGAAGACTCAGTATGAAAGCAATGGTATAAAATATGCCCAGAATGTTTCTTATATTGATTGCTGCTATCAGGCGCTGCTGGTTTGACTTCAATTCAGGGATGCCATATGACAAGGCAGAATTGTCCCATGAGGATATCTAGGCTTTATAGGGAGAGACCAGCAGGTTTTTCTCCCGTGGCATCACTGGGTGGGGTATGGGGGCTCAAACCACCAACCTTTCAGGTAGAAGTGGCCATCTACTTGCTGTGCCACCGGAGCTCCTTTGAGCACATGAGCACATGTTGAAATTATATTTTTGATTAATTAGATTAAGCCAACTATATTGTTAAATTAACCCTATCTCTTCTGACCTCCTTTAATTGAGGCTACCAGAAATCTTCAGGTCACATGTATCGCTCATAGTTGTACCGGGCATTATCTCAGGGGGCTTAAAAATAGGTCATGGGAAAAATGTATTAAAAGATGATATAAACTGTCCATAATTTTAGGGTTAGGGTTAGAGCAAGGGTGAGGGGAAAAAATTGTCCATAATTTTTCTGAAGCCCCTTTGAACTTCTATTGGGCAGGGTCACACTAAAGCTCCCAAAAGGTCCTTTCAGCTTTCACTACACTACTTTAGATATTCTCTTAAAAATCCCGGTTCTGAAAATTATAACCAAGGTGAATGGGGTACTGGGGGCAGGGATTGGACACCCAACACCTATCTGTAGACAAATGACAATTCCCATACAGAGGGATCACAGGGAAGATATGAGCCAGTCAGGGTGCAGTATAGCACTGATGAAACACACAACTTTCCTCTACTTCTTTGGTGCTTCATTTCCTCCACCCCTCCTCACCCCCCCAGAGGACCTCAATTCTGCCTTACAAACTGGATTAGACCAGAGCATGCACACTGCTACAGACAAGAGCCCCAAACAGAGAACCCAAAGATGATAAACACTCCTCAGGGGGCAACACTGAGAGGAGAGCTACCAGGAGGATTAGGGGAGGGTGGGGTGAGGAAGGGGGAATTGATCACAAGGATCAAACTAGAACCCTCTCTCAGGGGGACGAAAAATGGAAAAGTGGGTGAGGAGCAAAGAAGGATGATGTAAGATATGAAAATAGTAATCTATAACTTATTAAGGGTTCATGAAGGAGGGTGGGCAGGGGAGCGAGGGGGAAAAGAGAGGAGCTGATATCAGGGGACCAAGTGGGAAGAGAATGCTTTGAAAATGTTGATGGCAGCATATGTGCAAATGTGCTTGACACAGGGATGAATGTATGTATTGTGATAAAAGATGTAAGAGCCCTCAATAAAAGTATTTTTTTAAAAGGCCCAGTTCTGATCTTATTTACTTATCTGCTTAAAAGTGCACGATTCCTGTCAGTGTAGTGGGTTAAGTACTGGTGTGCTAACGACATGGTCTGTGGTGTAATCTCACCGGTCGCTGTAAGATTAAGATGAGGCTGTCTACCCCCAAGAAGAGTTACAATTCTGAAAGAAACAATTCTACTCTGCCTTATGTGAGAATCAACTCAAAGACAGTGAGTGGGAGGCTCAAACACCACCTAGGGCCCTCAAGTGCTCCACAGTAAAATTCCAGGGCCTTCCCTGCAGGTTCCGGCTCTCGGAGGTTGGACTTCCAGCTGCCCGGCTGTTTCTCATTCTTACTCTGCTCACATGTGCCCTGCTCTAGGGCAAGGGGGAATGTGCTATTTCCTAGTGTGCTCTGCAGCTCTGTTCCTAGGTATCTACTCGCATTCTGTCTTTTCCGGAGGCTCAACGTTTTGGAATCCTCTCATTCTTTAAGGACTACCAGGATGCCACCCTCTCCTGTCCTACCGACCCTGATCGGGCAGGACAAAGTTCATTTCTTGCTCCTTCTCTTCTCGATACACTTTGCCAATGTGGTGGTCTTTCTGGTCCTTTTCACAATTTTATTCTTTTTTAATGCTATGATTTTTGCAAATGGCTGCTTTATCACTGAGTTTCTTCTACCACTACTTCAGATTGAAGACTTCTTGAAGACCACCTTTGGGCCTTGTTGATATTTGTATAGCTAGCAATTCCTAGCACAAGACAATATTAAGGACCCAGATAAAATGTGGAATTCAAAGATGTATGTAGATAAGTTTCCTAGCTATCCCCTTAACTAAAGGCAATTAGAGAGCACAAGCTGTGGGAAAGTAACTTTAGCTCAAGTGGTACATAATCTGTTGACAATTTAAGACAGGAGTGAAGGGACAGAGTTTAGCCTATCAATCAGGAGGCAGCTTGATGAGCTCATATGGAGGCCCTAAAGAGATAAAAAGTCTATTTAATGTGGGACACATCCTGTCCCACCTGTGAGACATTCTTATTGAGAAGACACATGGAGCTATGCTAGAGTCGTGAAACTGAAGGAGCCATATGGAGATCCCTGCCACTGCTGAGATGCCACTGGATCCACAAGATTTCCCACCACTGGCCTGTGATCTTCCTGCATTGGGGTCATTACATGGGTTGGGTGTGTCTGAAGAGGGATTTATAGATCGGTATCGGACATATGAGCTAATGTCGGACTTACTGACTGGATCTGAACTGAGCTGGGATGTTTTCTTAATAAACAATTGCTCTTTGAAATAAGGTTCTCTCTAAAATGAGCCTCCCTAGATTTGTTTCTCTGGTCTACACAGACTAACA
The DNA here is from genome assembly GCA_004026705.1 of Nesogale talazaci. Lineage (NCBI taxonomy): Eukaryota > Metazoa > Chordata > Mammalia > Afrosoricida > Tenrecidae > Nesogale > Nesogale talazaci. Next base: position 157,078 of record PVJH01000444.1, on the reverse strand, counting down.
AAGATAGAAATTTGGTAGATACCCAGAAAGCACTTTGAATTCACATTCAGCATCAGTGGGATATATTTACACTTGGCTTGTGGAACTGAATCACGACCACGAATTTTTCCAGGTCACAACTTTGTAAAGAAAATTTTATCAATTCTTCCCTGAATAATGAAAAACTGTAATTAAAAAAAAATGGATACAGGCTAAGAAGCTCTGCATGTATATTTTGATTTGACCATCTACTGGCTCCAAGAAATTTGTTTTACCCAACTTAGGATGTTTGAATATGCTTAAAAATACCCATAACAGGGGCGCCTGGGCTTCAATTAGATGTGTGACAGAGTGGCTTCAACTTACAAGTTCTAAGTGATTTTATTATTGGGCAGAGTGGGAGCTACTTGTCGATCTGAAATCATCCACATCCAGTTCTCTGTAGGCGGATTAGAGGATATTTCTCCTGTCCCACAAACATTCATCCCTGTGTAGGCTGGAGGGGAAGCCAAACCCCTGCCATGGAGCCATTTACACTTCATAGTGATGCTAAGGATCCGATGGAAGATGCTTTGGGCGGTGGGATGGGGGGAAGAGACAGATGTATGGGAATATTTTTAAAGCCGGCTGCCAGGGTTGATTCTGACTTACAACAAACCACACAGGCTTTCTGGAACTGTAAATCTTCGTAGGGGCTGACAATTTCATATTTCTCCCAAAGAGTGGCTGGTGGATTTGAATGGCTGACCTTGCAGTGAGCAGTCTGAGATCTGACCCACAGCACCATCAAGGCTTCTTCTTCAAGTCGAAAGGTAACACCTAACGTCCATTACTTACAAGAGCCCACAGAAATCATTCAAAATTCAAAGGAACAGAATTGCACTCGTCCTTTCTTTTTTTTATACCTTGCATTTTCTTGTCTGGGAACTGCCTTTAATAATTTCGATTTAGGATCTCTTATTATAGCTTTTTTTAAGTTTGAGAAAATAGTTTAACTATGAAGGAGATATAAATGATGTGGCTGGCAGTTTTCTGGGTATAAAAGAGCAAATATAAGTTTTGTAATATTATCATTCTCTGAAATTATTTACTGGGTAGAATGTGTCACTAGGGAAATCCATTTTATCTTAATATGAATCTGAAGAATGAACACACACAAAAATGAAAACCTATTATGAATAACAATGATAAATATGAAGATAATAATGCTTTCAAAGGAATGCTAGTGATTAAATGATTGAGCTGACCTTGTTTGCCATTAAACATTTCCACTGATCAATATTGACTTTTCTTCTCTTGTACAATTTTTCACTATCATTTAATAGCTAGCATTCCTCTGTGGTTTACTATAAACTACACAAAATTCTAAGTGCTTTACATTACAAGCTTATTTCAGTACATTGACTGTTCTGGGCAGCTCTGTGATGTAGGAAGCCTCCATATCATTCTAATTTCCGATGAGAACTCCAAGGGATAATTTCTGCAGACATGCAAAATAGAGAAAGCTAATGCAGAGTGTGCACTACAGAGATGGGCCATGATGCTATCCACAATCAAGGCTGATGGAAGCAGCGTCAAGAGGTCCAGAGACGTGTTGCATGAGCTAGATCTGCGGCACAAGCCCCCTTCAGTGGCTGAAGAGCAGGACTAAGATCTGCCTGACTCACAGAATTCTCCCTTGTCTTCTCTACTGCATCGTGAGCGTATCGAAGCCGAACACTGGATAAGGAAGGCTGTCGATGGATAGATGCATTTGAATTCTGTGCTGGAAAAGAACAGTGAAAGTACCATGAAAGGCTAAAAAGCCCAACTAATCTTCTTGGAAGAAGTAAAACCAGAGTGCTTCTTAGGGGCAAGGATGGCAAGACTGATCTTACATACTTTAGGCACATTGTCAGGAGAGACTGGTCCCTGGAGAAGGACATTGTGTTTGGTACAGAAAAAGAGGAAGGCCTCGGATGAGATGGATGGGCTCAGCGACTGCATCCGTGGGCTCAGGCATAGGAACAACTGTGAGGATACATCAGGGCCCGGGCGCAGTGTTTCGTTCTGTGGGGTACGAGGGGGCGAAGGTGGTGACTCTGTGGCACCTAACACCAACACGAGAATAAAGTGTGTGTGGCCGCCGAGGGGTATGGACAGTCTGCCACCACAAGGTGTGTAACATTGTATAAAACCCCTGGGCATGTAGTCCATGCCAACGAGGACTTGGAAACCTAAGGAGAGGGATCAGTCAGTTTTGTTCTCCGACTAGGTTAAAAAAACAGAGTCAATCACAGACCAGAGTGAGAAGACCTTCTTATCATAAAGAAGGAAGAAGAAAAAGAAAGAGAAAATGCCCTTTTGAATTGGGTCCTTGCTCTAAGAACTTCCTAAACCCTGGAGAAGGAGAGAACTCAACACAAGAAAAGGCATGAGATGGCAAGAAGGGGCAGAGATCATAACAGGAAAGCAGCAGCAGCAGCAGCAGCAGATCAGCTATAGTGGTCTTCCTGCTCCAGGCAGGGAAATGGCAATCGTGGAGATTCTGACCCACAGAACCAGAGAGCTGAGTGCCTTACGCCCCAAAGCTTGCTCATAGAGTGGGATGCTTCCTCATACTTGACAGAGCTAAACTTACATCTCTCTCTCTCTCTCTCTCTCTCTCTCTCTCTCTCTCTCTCTCTCACACACACACACACACACACACACACACACCACTTTCCAGAATCTAGGCCAGGGGCCAAGAGGCAATGAGGATCTAGAGTTGTATCTGTGTGTCCTAACCCTGAGTTGTAATCCGTTACGTCCTCCTTTAAACCCCATAACTGTGAGATCTGTGTGGGAATTATACCAAATTACGAACCTCACACAAAGCATAGTGCCTGCCAAGGGAAGAGTAACCAGTGTCAGAACTGGTAGAAGAGTTGAAGAAAACAGATATGCTTCATTGTCACCACATAGGAATCAAGTTTGGGTTGATGTTGACAGATGTTTGGGCAGATGCTTCCCTCTGTCTTTGGATGTTAGGTTTGGTAACACCATGGTACAATGTTTTACAATAATATATGCTATATTATAATATGCAAGTACTGCACACAAAATTCTAGACATATGTTAAATACTTAGAATACATATATGTGATATGTATACACACACACGCACACATATATTCTAAGGCGGAGATGTCTGCTCCTCTAAAGAGTTACAGTCCCTGAAACTACCTGTTCTGTAACATTGCTATACATTGCAATCAACCCAATAGCAGTGGCTATTATCTTTTTTCAAGCGTACACTTTGTCTACGTATGCATAAAGAGAAGGTGAGAGAGGGGCAGGGGAAGAAGGGAGCACTTCATAGGCTTCCAAATTATACACCTCCCTAAGTGCTCCAATTCCTTCTATTCTCAAAGGCCTACACAAAAGGGAAAAACTTAGAAACTTAAAATTCTACCTCAGGAAGCTTATGCTTATGACAGAAGGAAAGGAATCACCAAGGATCTGGGAGATCACTTTTGTCTACTTCTAATCTAGCCTTAGAAAATAGCAATATAAAATGGGTCCAACTAAAGATGGTACTTGAACTTTAATGGGACCTCAGACATCCAAGACCAAAACCTGGGCAACCCTGTCAAAGACAGGAAGAGGGCTGTAAGGTTACCAAGGCAAAACCATGCTAGCATAAGCTCTGACTTGGATTGTCTTCCTTGGATGTCCCTGGAGGGGAAAACTTGCAGTAAATGGCAGATGTTTCTTGTGCCGAAATCCCTCTCAAATGGGAGATGTGAAAGAAGCTGTCATTCTCTCAAGGTTTTTATGCAAAGTCTTATACAGCCTGGGGAATTACAGAGGATTTTGTGTGTGTGTGTGTGTGTGTGTGCGTGTTTTCATTTCTCAGCTGCAGCTGCATATACCTACTGAAAAGAGCACTATGAATACAGAAAACAAGAAATAGCCAATTCCAGATGCCAGTCTGACCTCTAGAGGGTGCAGGAGCAGCCACAAGAGACTTGAAAAGACTGGCTGATTCTCGAAGAGTTCCTGAGAAGCAACAGAGCACAGTACGATAATGAACAGGCATTATCTTGATCACGACTCTCTCACGTTTCCATTCTGGCTCCTGTATTCATAGTGTCACTGGTAGCAAATGGGTTAAACTACTAGAAGCTCAATTTCTTCCTCAATAAAATCAGAATAGTAATCGAGCCCTGGCCTTTTCCCCGGGCTGGTTGAAACTTAAAGTCTGCTCCATAAATGGACACCCTTCACTGCCTCTCAGTCTAGAGCTGATCTCCTAGTCGGTGCAGCTCAGGCCCTCTCCTGCCACTGCCCGCAGTATCCTGCCCTGTGCTCCTGTCCCTCCATCCCCTGACAAGCCTCTACACCACTCCTATACATCATGGCACCGATACTCTTCACGGCCAGTGCAAGCTCTAAAGACTAGGTATGATAGCAGTCCCTGGTGCATTCCAGCATATTTAGCAACCTTGCTGACTCTCCACTGCTGAGACAATCAGAGAAAAATATCACAGCTTAATGTGTACTTTTCCAAGAAAATAAATCTGGGGAAGAATCTCTCTGTACCTGAGCCTGGAATTTACTGCCTGCCTAAGTTAGACAATAGTACATACACAACAGGTTTGTTGCATGTTTTTTTTTAAAGAAGTATATCAATACACTTAAGTATTAATGAGTATCTACTACATGCATCGTACTCTAAACACTGACTGGGGAAACTAGAGTGAACAGAGCAGACACGATTCTTTGCCTACTATGCTTGCAGTATATCAGCACATGGGGGTAGGCAATGAACAAGAGAATAATGTCACAAAAGAGCCTCAGTACCAAGTGCTATGACAAGATAAGGGAGACATAGCACAGTAGATAGAAGCGAGCAGACTGAGCCGCTTACACCAGGTCAGAGAAGGTCCGAATTGAAGGGGCCTGTTAACCATCCCAATATAGGGAGAACTAGAGTCTCTGACCGTACCACCCTGAACATGTCTGACATCTTTCGATTGAGGAAGCTAAGCAGGGTCAAGCCTGCTTGGGACTCAGATGAAGAGCTAGAGAAAGCAATGGCTTTTCCTAATCCTGCCCAGATGCAGAAGGAGCTCTTCTAAGTTATCCAATCTGCTTTCTTTTGAAAACACAAGTCCAGAGAGAATACGCACACACAGCGCAAAGGCAAAAACCCAGCCGTTCTTGTTCTAGGTCAGATTCTTCCAGTCTACTACAGGGCTTTCATTTTCATCATGTCCTCCTTAGACCTGACCACTGGAATCCAGTCACATTTATGCATAGCCACAGCTCAAGTCAGAGCCAGGCAAGTCTTAGAGGGCATTTATAGACGCTAACGGGGTCTAGTAGGTTTGCCTTGTTTCCCCATACTGGATATGCAGATAGCAATGACAGCTGGAGGACCCAGGTGGTGGTGTTGTGGGTTATGTGTTGGGCTACTAACCACAAGGCGAACAGTTCAAAACAACCAGCTGCCCCATGGGAGAATGACCAGGCTTTCTCCTCTTGTAAAAAGGTATCATTTCAGAAACCCCCAGGGGCAGGCAGTTCCACTCTGTCCAAGAGGGGCATTCTGAGTCTGACTCCACTGGATGGCAGGGCGGGACAGTGGGGATGGGATAAAGACATGGACTGCTCTTCTCCTCTGCGCACATATGCCTCCTCTGTAGTCATATGTGGGTGGGGGGCTCATGGGGACAGAATAAAAGATGGAACGCCAAATTCTGGTATTCGCCTTTCCTTTTCTCAGACCAAGGTTTCTAGGGTGTTTTTGTTTTTGCTTCAGATTTCCACTTCCTCCTATCTGTAGACTACATAAATATCTATAACTAAAAACCCCACGGGTGGTATGTGTGTGTGTGTGTGTGTGTGTGTGTGTGTGTGGTGGAATTCTAATCTGGAGTTAGACTGACTGTGATAATTATTACAAAACAAAACAAAACAAAACAAAAGCATTTGTCCAGAGCACAGGTTGTCTAGGATGGGGAAGGGAAACTAAAGAAGCCGTTCAGTCCATCTAGCAGGTGATTCTGGTTTAGTTAACGCCCCTACCCCCACCCCCATCTGTGAAATAGGGATTTCAGGGGGCAGGGTTAAGGGGGAATTGATGTAAACACTTTAAACCTGGAGCATGCTAAACAACAATGTCTCAAATTAAACACACACACACACACACACACACACATTTTCTGAAATAAAAAAGCACACAAACGAGAAAAGGCTAAGTGCTAGGAACCTCGTAAGCTGCTCAGTGCCTCACTGGGGCTACGTCAGCATGAAACAGGTTTATTAAAGGGGGTAGTGGATAACAAACATTTCATAGATTGTAGCTGTTTACATTATCAGCTCAAAGCGCTGCTCTACACCTCGAATGATAGGTAAATGTCAACTGGATGAGCTGTGGTGCAGAAAAAAAGGAGAAATGTCCCAAAGCCCCAAAGGTTTTCCTTCTTTAGCCAATCCACTGCCCAGTAACGGAATTGTTGCTTTATCACCGGAGCCCCTGAGCAAACATGAGACCGTGAACTCACACCTTGGCATTCTTCAGATTCTCTCTCCGAAAGCCTGGCCCTTTGCAAACACAATCTCAGTTATTTATAATAAAACTGTTGTGTGATTTGTTTGCCCTCTAAATTCCCTGTGCTCTTCAGGGTGGGGGGTGGAGGAGGGAGGCTGTTGACAGGCGGCGAGGCCTTGCCTTAGCTTCGGGGCTGGGATGGCCATGAACTGCCAAACAGGAGAATTACAAGGCCATAGTAGAGAGGGGTGGGGCCAGTGCAGATGCTTATTCCAGAGGAGAGGGCAGTTCTCCAGTCAGAGGGAGTGGAGTGGTGCTTGGCTTGTTGGTTAGACAGCAGTGCCAAATGGCCCTGTGCAAGCTGGAGAGTTACCCACTTTCAAAGGCTGAACGTGTGGGCAATTGGCAGTGATGTGGCCAATGCTTCTTTGAAGTCTCAAGAATTGCTTGCTGTCAGCGAGCAACTATTTCAGGGCACTGGTCTGCAGACAGAAGCCCTTCTTTCTAGGAATGCCCTCTGTCCGTCCGTCCGTCATCCTGCCATCACTGCAATGAGACGAGTTGCCTCTTTTGACGGGCCCTGATGCCTCAGGGAATAAAAATAATCAAACTAACTAAAACCAAAGATACGTCCCTAAGAGGAGAGTGTCCGTGTGAAGGCGGCAAACCACGTGGACGCCACAAGCACACACAAGTACCAGAACGCTTGGGCTATGGACTGGGGGTCTCCACTGTTGAGGAGTGGCCCTAGTTATTATCACACCCAGCAGGTGCCCTCCAGGCATTGACCTGAAGAAACGCAGCTGTCAGAATTAGAAATCGAGAAGTGAAGGCTTAAATTTACTCCCTGGTGAGAGACAGGGAAAAACACTGCCGGCCTTTTGACTCAGAGAAATGTCTTTTAAAAACAAAACCAAAATGATTATCTTCCCCTTCAGTTTCATGGGTCCAAAACCGTGTCCTCCCTCATCTTGACATCGGCAGTATCTTTATTCATGGGCAAAGTTTAGCTGAGACAGGGGGCAAAGGTATTAGGGATATCCAGGCTTTTATGAGTATTCTTCAAACTAGAATGAATCAATATTGGAGGCTGTAAAAAATTAAAATTTAATAGAATAATATAAGTGGATAAAATGGTATAATGATATTTATTGATTCGTGACTACTAAAAGTTAGTAGGGATGACAGTGGTGGAGGTGGAGTGTGCGGAGTCACACACATTTCTTGCCATCAGGCTTCCTGAACTAGATTTTACAAGGGAGCCAGATCAATCTACTACGCACGCTATTCTCATTGTCAATGCCTTCCTGCTGTACATGTGGCATTCTCCACATGCTCCACTCCCCACCTCTAGCCCCGCCCATCTGCCTTCTCTGGCACTGTGGCCAGAGCTCACTGGGGTGGGGTGGGGGATGGGTTGGTGAGCAGGAAGCAGTGGATGCTGTGCGGGTAGATGCCCAGCACACACTCACCTTGGACTTCTCTTGATGCAGCTCGATCTGAATGTCAGTGAGCTTGGTTCTGAGGTCTTCATTAGCAGCTTGAAGGGCAACAATGAGCGCCTCGGGCTTCTCGCCCTTGTTTCGCACTTTCTTGGACATTGTTCCTTTCTAAATGGAGTCTGTTGGTCTGCAATCCCCTTCAAACAGGTGCTGCCATGTTCCTGTTTTGGATCCTGCAGTGTGATGGGTCAGCATCTAATGCGTGGTGCTCCTTGGTAAGGTCTCCTCAACCGCTGCCTTGGAAGCCCTGGGAAGAGGCAGAGAGAGAGATTGCTTTGGGGAACAACGTGAGGGTGACGTAATTCCAGTTCACTCATTGGCAGGCTGAGTTGCCTGCTCTAACCTCTTCCTAAGAGCTTTCCTGTCTCCAATGCCTCCCACTTTGGACATCAATTTGGAACGATCTTTCCAAAAGGACAGCTGACCAAGTCAATGCCCCAGTTAAAGTCCTTGCAGGATTGAAGAGTATACCGTCCATACTTTGGAGTGTTCTTTATACCTGAAACTGCCTACGTAGCACTCCCAACCTTATGCTACTCTCTGGCCATAAGGGACGTACTTAAATCTCTGATTCATTCTTTCTTCCTATCAAGACTTATCTACTATTTTCAGTTTTTCTACTACTTCCATCTTCTGCAAGGTCCTCTCCACATCTAATTTACATTTATGACTTTCTATAAATCTGTCAGGCTCCATCTTTAATAGAACTTCTTCCAAGAAGGACACTCTAGGTTATTATGTCCCCACTGTCGAACTATTAGGACCTCCAAGACCTTGTAAGTTTTGTGAGTGAAGGCATATTTTGCTCTTCATTTCAGTCAGCTCCTCAGATTCTATTAAAAGGCTTGGGACCTGCTCTTCCATTTATCTTTGTCATATGAAGTCACCTCTGAGGTAATCTTATGGTACATATAGCCCCCAACATGAAGGAAACCCAATGTTTGAGGCCCCTAGGATTAGTGAGATGTGGGGATAAATTATAAATGGATTGTTGTTTGATTGATCAATTCATTTATTCATTTGACCAATATAGCACTATGTACAATATGCTTAAATAAATTTTTTAAAGTAAGTTCTAAGACAAGAAAAATTATCTGATAAAAATAGGTTTAAAGTAATAAATACTAATTAATTCAAAATTAGTTCTAAACAAGGTTTTATCCTGAAGAAGGCTGATAAGATAGGAGCAGATAGAAAAATCCATGATGTCTCATAGAAGAAGGAAAAGGCAGATGCAGAGAAAAAGCCCAGTGACTATTTTGTAGGGAAAAAAGTGGGGCTTGATTAATTACAATCCAGGATAATGTTGACTAGCATTATTGCTGGAAAGGTTCCCAGAAAATGATGGATTGTTGGAGACTTTAAATGCCAGGCTTAGAATATCGAGACATGTTTTTCAATATGAAATAGTGAAGCTGTTGACATTTTTGGCAGTTGGATCTCCTAAGAGAGCATTGTTTCGACTGGGTTATTCTGGTAGCATGGTGGAAAGAGAATGGAGGAGGGGAGATAAGATAGGAGGACACTGAATTTGTCCATTTGAAGGATGAGGAATCCATTTGAAGGATGAGGAATTTGTCCATTTGAAGGATGAGGAGCCTAATCCAAAGGGTAGCCAGAGGAAAGAGTAAAGGAGACACCGGTATCATTCTTTTAAAATCCTTTAAAAAATTCATTGATCTTTCTGTCAATGTGTCATGCTGTGGTGGCTTATGGGTTGCCATGAGGTCGGGAAGCTATGTCACCAGTATTTCAAATACCAGCAGAGTCATCCATCACAGGCAGAAAGTTTGCCATTGAGAAGTCCATCGAACACTGGTGAATAATACTGGTGAATATGAAGCTGGAAGGTGAACCCCTAGGTTGGCAGAACCTCAAAACACACATTGGCCACAGCGATGTAGTCAAGCATACCAATGATTATGAAGAGGACATAAGACTAGGCAACATTTTATTCTGTTGTACATGAGTGGAATATGACTTGATGGAAATTACAACCATAAAACACTTGATATGAATGGTCAGGAAAAAATAGTAACCCTCAACTGCTAAAGCCAACATGAAAAAATTGAGACAGTTTCTAATGTAACCTTTCAGAAAACAGGTACTGTGTACATTGAAGTGTGTCAGTCCAGAACGAAGTGAAATTCCTACTGGCCATCCATATGTTCCAGCAGCTGCTGCTCTCTCAAGACCCTTTCTATTTTGCCTCAAGAGCCCTGCTGGCATTCTGGGCCTGGTGCCATCACACCATGAGCACTGGGGCTTTGCTTTAGCGGTGTCTCCCTCTGGGGATAAAGATCAGGATAGGCTGAGAACAGAGAGGGTGTGCCTGTTTATAGCACTTATGAATTTGTGTATCTTATTCCATGCAATACTAGACGTTAGAGTTGTCCTTCTGCATATTTTGAAAATGTTGCCAAGTCATTAAAGTAATTATTGGAAGACCTATAAAAGGACTTTCCTTTTCTTTTAGAATTAGAAAGAATTTAGGAAACATTTACTTGAGCATTTTTGAGACAAACACATCCAGGCACAAACATGAAGAAGATGACACTTAATCTCAATAACAGGAGCCCTGGTGGTGTCATGGGTTACTGTGGCAGTCACTACTCTTGTCAATTTCAGATTGGGAATGTAAGGATGGAGTCTAGCCTGTCAATCTGGAGATAGATAACGAGACCACTATGTGAGCATGGCTTTCTCCTGAGAATTCTGGGAAATCTGGCCATATTTCCCTTGGATGCTTTACTGATAAGACACAAGGCTTGGTCTTTGAGGGACATTGCAGCTGATAAGACAACATGACAGCATACCAATTGACCCTGAGTCCTGGAAACTGAAGTAGTCAGAGGAGAAGCCACGTGGGCTTATCCTAATGGAACCAGACCTCTGAAGCTGGAAAAGCCACATCGAGACTCCTGCCAGTGCTAAGATGCTTGAGAAGCTACAGAGAGGACCATGCCAGCATGGAGATGCTTCCACCAGCATGAATACACAAGACTCTGCACTCACTGGCCGGTGATTGTCCTGGCATCATTGCATGTACCTCATGACTTCGAAGAAAACTTTATAGACTGGTATTGGGCATATGGGCTAATATCAGATTTGTGGGCTTGGACTGGGCTGGGTTGATATGCTTTCTCAATGTTTCATTCCTCTTGTATATAAATCTTTCCCTTATATAATTTAAAAAAATTTTGAAGACCTTATAGACTAGTATCGGACATATGGGCTAATATCGGACTTATGACCTTGGACTAGACTGGGTTGGGCTGCTTTCTCAATGTTCCAATCCTCTTGTATATAAACCTCTCCCTTATATTCATATGCGTGTTTATGAATTCATTTCTCTAGTCTACCTGGACTAGCACAGTTACTCATTGGGCTAAAAACACAAAGTCAGCATTTGGAAAGCACTTAGCTCCTTGGAGAAGGATGAAGCTTTCTACCCCCATAAAAATTTAGTCTTGAAAACCCACAGGGGCAGTTCTACCCTCACCCTGTCCTATAGGGTCAGAATGAGCTGGCATTGACTCAAGGGCAATGAATTTGGTTTGAGTTTTGAGTTTTAACCTCAAATAGTTATAGATGAGTGAATTCAATTTGTATTCTTAACAAGTTTCTTTCCCTCTGGTTGATCTCTAAGTAGACTTCTCTGGTCCCACATATAGGGAAACAACTCACAACTTTATTTCCATCCCCCCAAATCCAGATTCATATGTTTGACTGCTTATTGCCAAATCTATTTGAACATCTGATTGACACCACAAGCTTCAGTATCTTTACTTCACTTATGCCCTAGAATCTTATCTACCAATAATCATATCTTTCTTCTATCAAAAAAATAGCAATACCAAAAGTCTCTAGATGTTCAAAACTTAAACTTAAAAACCATGATTGCTGTTTAGCTCTATTTTTTTTGTGCCAAGTCCACCAGAAAGTCCTGCTTGTTTTACCTACTGAATATTATTTTTCTGAACCAACTTTCTCACAAACCTTTAATATGCTATCATAGTTTGAGAAAAGCATCACTGTCCCTTCAGAGTCATTTTGATAGTTAGGTTTGTGCCAACTTAGTTGGGCCAGGATTCACAATGGTTTGACAGCTAAAACCTGAGCAATTTCCCATAATAAGACCTAACACCATGTAATCTTCTCCATAATGGGATGTGCTATGAATACCCAAGAGGTTGTAAGAAGATATAAGTGAGATGCAAAATCCTTACTTAGGTCGTAACCTTTTATAATTGACATTTTCTCGAGGGTGTGACCTACTTCCAATTGAAATGGATTCTGTGAAAAGTTTTTCTTTTTTAGGTTGAATCTGGATCCTGCATCTGGCTCATTGACTCCAGTTGTTTGGGCTCAAGCCAACCACCTGTCATAATGCCTTATCATCTGATCTATGTCTTGAAATAATTTGCTGAATTATTTCACAAGCTGAATTTGAATCCATTCACCTCTGCAGCCACCTGTCTATTGTCTTTCTTCCCATTATAAATTCTACCCATTAAGAATATCAATTTGATTATAGGTATAACAATAAAAATTAAAACTGTGCTTCCTTATTGTTTATTATGTTCTGGCTCCTGGGCTAAGTGTTTAATTCACTAATCCAATCTAATCTTCATGATGAACATATGAAAAATGGATTCACGGAAAGATTAAGTAGATTGTTCAGGTAACATGATAGAAAGACAATGGAGCTCGAACTTAAACCCAGGCAACCCGAGAGTGTAGCCCAAGCCCTTATCTCCTGGGTTGTCTCTCTTTTGGCATTTTGGAAAGATAACTCTGGCCATGCGATGGAAGAGTTAATAAGGAGGCAGAGATTAGGAGCCGGAACTCAGGCAGCTCAGTAGGTCCAGGTGAGAGAACACAGCCCTGAACTGGGGGATAGTACATCAGTATCAAAAAAGAGGTGACAAATCTGACACCTGGAGATGTTGAATGAATCAGTTCCACTTTTAAATATTCATATTGCTTTGAATGTTACACTCACTTCTTGTAAATAATGGATCCTGAGACTCTGCAAGTGTGTGTGGCTCGATGAGTAAGGCAAAGATATAGCTTGCAATTTAACCAATATCCCTGTCCAAAGAGAATAATACTATGTACCTGATCTTCATTAGTCATTGTCACACTGAGAAGGTGGTCCCCTAAGACCTGGGGTCAAGAAGAAGGTGGAAAAATTAGATACTACAGATACCATATTCATGTATAAGCCGAGTTTTCAGCACATTTTAAATGCAATTTTTGTGAAATTAGGTGCCTTGGCTGATAGTTAGGTCTGTTTATACTCGAATATACATGGTATATGTCTAAGAGGGTGGGGGGGCAGTAACTGAAATTACTGCTATATCAAATTAGAGGCACTTTGATGGGAATGGCTGTTGATAAATACAACCCTCTGGTGGAGAAGAACTTTTCAAAGTCTTTCCACATGTGATAGGTTTTTGGAAATCTCATGCTCAGTACATTCCTAATTTTACTGCCACCTCCTTTCTCTCCAGGGCCACTTGTTTCCTGCTACCTTCATTTAGTAGCTTTAAACTCATCCTCTCAACGTGTACCATTCAGCCCATTCTGGTACATTCACAAGACTGCACAACCACCTCCACAGTCAATTTTAGAACATCTTCATTACTCAAAAAAGAAATATCACATCTATTAATAGTCATGGCTCATTCCCTCCCTGTGTTAGTATGGGTAGACTAGAGAAACAAAGTCATAAGCACTCATATATGTATAAGAAAGAGTATTTTTTTTCCTGAAGTTGACATTTAATGACTAATGTACTATTTGAAGAATCTGTTTTAGTTTTACTTTTTTTTTATTTTCTCTTTTTTAAAAAAATTTTAAATCATTTTATTGGGGGCTTACACATCATTTTTCACAATATATAAATAAACATACTGTGTCAAGCACCCTCACATGTCCACTTCTATTATTGTTCTTCAATCGTCCGCCTTTTCCCTTAAGCCCCTAGTGTCGGGGTTTTTCCATTCCTTCCCCTCCTCCCCTGCTCTCTCCTCCCCACCAACCTTCAATACTTTATACATTGTTATTGTTCTGTTATATCTTACACTGCCTGGCTTCTCCCCCAATCCACTCCCCTGATGCCCATCCTTCAAATAGGAGCTTATGTGTATATCCTTGCCATTGGTTCTGTCTCTCTCCCCCACCTTCTCTCCACCCTTCCAGTATCTCCAATCTAACCATTGGCCCGAAGGGGCCTATCCATCCTGGTTTCCCCATATCTCCAGCTCCCCTCTATGCTAATGTGACTTCTCCAGTCCATCTGCATTTGCAAGGTAGAGTTGGGACCATGATGGTTGGGAAGAAAGAGTTTTATAGAAAAGGTAATTGTACATTAAGAAAGCAACCCAACCCAGCCCAGTCCAAGGTCATAAGTCTAATATTAACCCATATGTCCAATACCAATCTATAAGTCTTCAGAATCACGACACACATGCAATGATATCAAATGTGGAATGACCACAAGGCTGTGGATAGAGCGTCTTTGGATCCAGTGGTGTTGTAAGCATCTCAGTGCTGGCAGGAGTCTCCACAAGACCTCGCCAGGTCCAGATATCGGGCTACATCAGGGTTGGTCCATATGGCTTCTCCTCAGGGCTGTCTTACAGGGAGTCAGCATCACCAGTCGATTCTCTCCCAGGAAGTGATCTGAGAGAGACAGTGTCTCCCCCTCCAACAAGAAATTACCACATTCCCCAGAATTCTCTGGAGAAGGACATGCCCACACAGAGGTTCCAGTGGCTATCTCCAGATTGACAGGCTAGACAATACCCTTATACTCTTAATCCTCAAACTGACACCAGTTTAGGTGACTGCCACACTCCGCAACTCTTCTGTCCTTTGCTATTGATGTTGCTATGTTCTGTGGGGTTCATTTTGACTCCTAGTGGCACTACGTGAGTGAGAAAACCGCCCCATATTTTCCTCTGTGCAGGTCGTCATCTTTACAGATTCAGAAGACCAAGTCTTTCTAGTGCAGAGCTGGTAGGTGGGTTTGAACTACCTGCTTTTTCGTTAAGGTTTCTGGCCTTAGATAATCACTAATCTAGTTGTCTACCTGGATGTTTTTTGTAAAAATAATCATAATATGTGACTTTTTATAACTGGCTTCCCCCACATTCAACAGCTTTTTATAGATCGTCCATATCACATAATTAACTTTGTTCTTTTTACTGCTGAATAATACCATTGTGAGAATATTATACACATTTATCCAGTTGTTGGTTAATAAACATTTTGCTGTCTTTTGGTAAGTGGTTTTAGGTCAGACTTGAGAAACTTGTGTGAAAAGTGTCACCATTCCTTAAGGAGTGTGCTGGAGAACATCAAGGCAAGTCTGTGGTAGGACTGCACAAACTGAAGGTTTCTAGGCCAACGGAAGGGCTCTTGCCATGGATGGTGCTTGCTATTGCACCTTACCTGGAAGAGGGGTAAAAGCCTTGTTCAAGTAAGGGTCAATGCCAGGAAGAACTTTACAACATCAAAAGTCAGAAGAAAAAGTTAAGTGAGCTGCAAGTTTCCAGCTTTATCTGCCTCTTCAGGCAACGTTTTGAGGCACAAGCTACTCTACTTGACCCTAGGGGAGCCCTGGTGGGGCATGGTTACACGGTAGGCTGGGGGACACATTGCTGGCAGTTTGAAACCTCCAGCAGCTCGACAGAAGAAAGACTGCTTTCCACTCCAGTTGCAGTCTTGGAAACCCACAGGGAGGTCCCCGAGTCAGCATTGCTTGATGGCAGTGAGCTTGTTGGTGTGCTTGATTGTAGGGAGCGGTTGTGGCTACAGTTAGCAGCTCTTGCTCACCAGCCTCTCCTCAGAAGGAAGGTGAGGTTTTCCACCCCTGCCAGGAGATATGGTCTCAGAAACTCACAGGGGCAGTTCTCCCCTGGCCTGTGAGGTCGCTCTGAGTCACAATCGGTGGCAGTGAGTTTAAGGTTCTTTTGTTTGACTGATTGATTCTAAGGAGCCTTGGTGGACTCACTATGCATCGCTGTGTATCACCAGTTGGGCTGCTAACCTGTAGGGTGAGCAGTTAGAAAACCCCAGCCTTTCCACGGGATGAAGATGATACTTTCTATTATCATAGAGGTACAGTCTCAGAAACCCACACAAGCAGTGCTGTCCTGTCCTATAGGGTCATGTGTTGGAATCAACTCTAAGGCAGTGCATTTGCTTTTTCTACTGGTTCTACTGCTGTAGCATTTACAGTCTCCGAAACCCACAGCATTTGGTAGTTTTATGGGTACTGTTGAGTAAGCACTGGACTGCTAACTGTAAGGTCAGTTGTTCAAACCCACCCATTCCTCCTTAGGGGAAATGGTCTATTTGCTCCCATAAAGATTTACAAAACTCTAAAAGGGTCACTTTGAGTGAGAATTGACTTGCTGACTAAGGTTGAGTTTGGAAGCGGAGTTCTTTTGGAGTGATGGGTTACAAATTGAACTGCTAACAGGGATTCTCTTGGAATCTCCCAGGGGCTTGAGCCCACCAGTTGCTAGCTCCATAGGAGAAAGGCGAGGCTGACTGCTCCCATAAAGATTTAAACTCTCAGAAACCTAAAGAAGCTGTTCTACTCCATTCTATAGGAATTCTATGGAAGCGTTTGTTGATGAAGATGAAAGATTTCACCCTCAGAAGAGATTACAACTAAATGTAAAGAAAATAAAATCCTCACAACTGGACCAAGAAGTAACTCACGATAATCAAAAGATTGAAGTGGTTAAGAATTTCATCTTTCATAGGTGCACAATCAACGGTCATGGACACAGCAGAGAAGAATTCAAATGATATTGCGTTAGGTAAATTTGCTGCACAAAACCTCTTTAAAGTGTTGAAAAGCAAGGGTGTTACTCTGCGGTATGCCTGCCCAAAGCCATGGTATCTTTATTAGCCTCATGGTCATGGAAAAAACTTGAACATTAACTAAGGAAGACCAAAGACATAACTCATGCATTTAAAATGTTGGTGAAGAACACTGAAAGTACTACAGACTTCCAAAAGAACAAACAAACCTGTCTTTGAAGAAGTACAGCCAGAATGTTCCTTAAAGGCAAGGATGGTGGCACTTCATCTCAAGTATTGTTCAGGGAGACCAGTTCCTGGAGAAGAGCACCATGCTGGGGGGAAATGTAAAGGGGCAGCAAAAAAGAGTAAGGTCTTGAGTAAGATTGACACAATGACAGCAACAGTGGACTCGACCCAAAGAAGATGTCCACAGGGGAGTCAGAAGAGGTTTGAAGGCATCCAGCAACAAGAGTTGCCTCCAATCTATGGAAATGAAAGCTATGAAGAGAAAAGAAATTCCCACCAGAGGGCAGTGTTGCCCCCCCCTCACCAAAAAAAAAAAAAAAAAAGAGAGAAAAATTCTAAAAATCAGTGCATCACATGGATGGTAAATTCTGTTGGCAAAAAGATGAAAGAGCTCAGAATATGCTGAGAGACCATAAAGATTTCCAAGAGAGAGTGGTATGGGAACTTAATAATATTAGTATTACTAAATATCTTATAAAATATTGTCTTCATAATATTACCACCCTAAGACATTGCAGTTAAGTCAGTTCTCACTCATAGTGACCATATTTTGACCCATACAGAATAAAATTTTCTCACAGGACTTCAACTTTGTGAATCTATATGGAAGTAGGCTGCTACTTCTTTCCCCCAAGGGGCAACCCGTGGATGGGCTTGAATTGCTAACCTTTTTGGCATAAATCAGGAGCTTTAACTAGAGTGTCATTAGGGATTCCTACTATCAGATTATGATGGCTACTTTTATGTGTCCCCTTGGCTAGACTGTGATACCCCATTGTTTGGTCAACTTCTAGTCTAAAGGCTGTCATGAAGTATTCCAGATGACTAAATCAGCTGGCTTGACGTAAGGCAGATTACCCTTCAAATGTTGGCGAGTCTAATCCAATCAACAGAAGGTTTTAAGCTTTAAAAAAAGGGCTTTGTCATGGTGTCTTTGCCTTTGGCTATAAACAGAACTATTGCTAGAGCTCTGTCATGCTTCACTCTTGCTATCATTTGATATAGAGACTTGCTATCATTGATATATCCAGCCTGTCACTTGACCTACAGATTTAGGATGCACTACACCCCCAGGTGGAACAACAATGGATTCACACATGGCAATTGCAAGCACAGTGCCGGTTCCGGCAGTGTTTCGTCCTATTGTGGATAGGGTTGCTGTTGGTTAGAACTGACCTGAGGACACTTCACAGAAACAACATACCCATCCCTTCCTCCCACACACATGCAGGGGCCCAAGTGCAACTGGAGTCAAAGACGGAGTTACTGTGGTGAAGCGAAATCGCTTAAATATGAGGCTGCCGGCCATTTCTCTGAAATGTCGCCCAAATGACTGGATGAGACCAAAGAAATCGAGGATTCTCACTTAGGAATTATGGAAAACATACAGGGAAGAGAGTGTATATAGACCAGGGGTGCTCACACTTTTTCAACATGTGAGCTACTTATAAAATGATGAAGTCAAAATGATCCACCAACTACAAAAATGCAAAACACATATTCATTTTTAATTGATTACATTTATTCATAAATGCATTCAGTATTCTTTACATGTACAATATATGCTTATGTGCCTTACATAACCACGAGTCCAGATTGCACAACATGACATAGTTAGCTGTATGCATTTTTTTGCCATGACCTGAGTTGACTCTGATGACTTGCACTGAATGGAATGAGCCAGGGATGCACAATCCGGACAGGAGCTGCTGACAGCTAGCTTTAAGCACACTTCCAAATGATCATCAGTCATAGCAGAACAGAATGTGGAATTAATGATCTTTATGTGGGAAAAGACTGACTCACATAAATAAATAGAGCTGAATAATGCAGTCAAGGAGGTAGTACATTTTTCATATCTGAGTACTTTACCTTTGTAAGTTCCAGAACTGTTCACGCGCTCTGGACTTTAGCTGAATGTCAGCTTGTAGTGCCAAAATTTCCCATTCTGGATCAAAGTGATACATTTTTGTCTTCCAACTTGGTCCAGCTCCCCCACTTATTTTAATACCCCTTCTTACACTTAAGAGATAAAAACCAAGTTGGTGATAACTTAACTTGTCAGTTTTGCTGTACTTAGCACAGTTGTTTGAGCATGCATTTGACACCTAAGATTGCATCTGATTGCCTATGCTATATATCAATTAAGTGGCGGGATTGATGATAGGCTTACATCTATTTTCTTAATGCCATTCAATTTACCCACGCTATACCTGGTGATCCACTACGAGATTGCAATTGACATAATGAGCACCCTTGAGTCTGGACGGACATGGCTCCCGTTCGGAAGACGTTCAGGATCATCTGTTGGAGATGCATTTCAGTCACATTCTCCTAAGTAAAAGGTACTCCCCTCAATGTCCCCCCATAATAATACCAACTTTGAAGTACTGTTTGCAAGCACACGGTCACTTACAACAGCAACCTATGGTCGCTTACTATATTCTTGAAGGTCAACCTCTTAAAAGCTACTTGCCTGAAGGTTGTCTGCCATCACAAGCAAATCAGACCCAATTTTCTGTCCCATTCTCAGTAGGGCCCACTCCTTTCTGATAGGGATCATAGATTGTTCCCCTGGAGAATAGCTCAGGGGCACGTAGGGTCAAGCCAGCTCAGAGATGACCAAGATTAGGCTGCCATCTTGACTCAGTGACCAGATTTTAAGCAGGACACCATTGACCAGGGGGAAGGAGGGGCTCTTGACGAAAAATTTGGTCTATATGGAGCAACAAAAATTTTCATAGAATGCAAAAACAGTATTGGAATATATTTATTTTAATTTTAAAATGCCACAGGATGTTGTTAAATTGTTAAAAAGCGGGACATCTGGTCACCTTACAGAGCCCACCCATCTTGTTACATATGTGCCTTCCTCCCACACTATGTCTCTGGTACCGTGGTTCTCCAAATACTGCAACCCTTTAAGACAGTTCTTCAAGTTGGCTGACCTTATGCTGGTTGAGGCTTATTGTGCCAACCTGGCTGATAAACACATGTGGCATTAATTGAAGGGTGGCTTACGCAGAGAGATAAATGGCTTGGTGATCCTCAACCTTTTGGTTTTCTGGTCTCTTGCTCTCTGATTGTCAGACCAGTATGTGACTGCCTCCACTGGCAAGACTCACTTCCTATAAACCTACTCTGAGGCATCCCTGGATGCTGGAGAAGCCATATGGAGGCCCCTGGGCAGCACTGAAATGCTTACAGCTCAATTGGATTCAAAGAATTTCTGCTGGCCTTTGGTCATCCTGCATTCGGCGTCATTGCCAGTGGTTTGTGAATTTGAGGCAGATTTTGTGGATTATTGCCAGACATATGGGTTAGTGTCAGGCTTATGGACTGGGTTGGGATGCTTTATTAATGTACACATACCCTTTGATAAGACTCTTTTATACACATATGCATTTGTGTGGATTTGTTTCCCCAGTTTACCCAGACAAAAACACAGTCAATCATTAAATTATTTCCGTTGCTACTTCATAACTGTAACTTTGCTACTGTTAAGAATTGGGTGAACCCTGTGAAAGGGTCATTCAACTCCCAAAGGGGTCACAACCCACAGGTTGAGAACTGCTGCTCCAGTACTTCCCTTTCGTATTGCGTGTATACCCCTAGCTCATCCCCCTCATGTTACATATATGCTTCTAATGCAACTCCTTCCTGCTATGTGTCTGCAAGTATAAAAGAGTGTGAGAGAATACATTACTCCCTCGTCTGGCTCAGCTCTCTATTGGAAAAGATGAGTCCTCGCATGCCTTGTTTCATGTCTCTTTAATGTACCCCTCAATCACACCACCGTCCCCTTGGACCCATTCATTTGTGGTGGCTGGTCCTCCCAGGAATTAGTCAGTTTTGGGCCATTCCTCTGACTGTAAGAGAATGATTCCCAAACCCTGGAAAAGAACATCACGCTTGGTAAAGTACGGGGGCATCAAAGAGGATACCGGGCCAGATAGAGTGACACCATGGGTGCAATGATGGATTCAAACAAAAAGACCCTCGTGAGCAAGGCACCAGGCTGGAGAGGGTTGCATTCTGTCATCCACAAGGTCCCCATGGGTTGGAACTGGCACCTAGCAACAGCAGCATGAAATGATAGGGCTGACTGCCCCAGGGCAGTGATGCCACAAAAAAGAAAGAAAGAAAGAAAGAAAGAAAGAAAGAAAGAAAGAAAGAAAGAAAGAAAGAAAGAAAGAAAGAAAGAAGGAAAGAAAGAAAGAAAGAAATGTTAGGGTTGGCACAAAAAGAGACAGGTGGTCTCTGCAGCTTCTTCATTGCATCGACAGGACCTGGGGTAGAAATGTTGGACTTAAAGGCACTTCCTATTTGTCCTTTATTGCAGGTCTTTGAAACAAAACAGGGACAGCAAACGCTTTTACAATTTGGGTGGTTTCTCAAGGTAACTGGAAGGGGGAACATTATTGTTGGGTCCCTAGAATGGAAGACTCAAAAAGGCATAGCGAGTACGTTCAGGAGCCTGATGCCCGAGATTAGACTGTTGGTAGGATGGTGGGGAGACCTACACATTCAAAGTACAGTAGTGCTGGTCCATCATTGAGGGGAAGGCTTTCTTTTAGAGAGGCACCCCAAATTTGGAAACTCTGCTGTAATGATACGTAGATTTGCCCTCATTTTAAAACGATTGAACCAAACCTTACTTACAGTAAATTCTCCATCATTCTCACCATCATTTGCTGTACAGGGAACTTAAAAAAATTATTTAATCATTCTGTTGGGGGCTCATACATCGCTTTTCATCATAAATAGCTCAATACATAGTTGCATATACTGTGCCAAGCACCCCCACATGCCGGCCCTCGTCAACATTGTCCCAACATCTGCCTTTCCACTTGGACCCTTGATATGAGCTTCTTCTCTTCCTTCCCCCTCTACCCTTTCCCCGCTCCCTCCCACCAGTCCTCATTGTTCTGCATTCATTATTGTTTTGTCATATCTTACACTACCCGACATTTCCCCCTGCCAAGTTCTCTCTATGTCCATCCTCCAGATAGGAGACAGCCTGCAGATCCCCACAGCTGGCTCCCTCTCTCCAGTCCACCCTCCCTCCACCCATCTGGCAACTCCGCTCCCAACACTGACCCCTAGGGGTTCATCTGCCCTGAGTTCCCTGCGTTTCCAGCTCCCATCTCCGCCAGTGCACCTCCTCCAGTCCACCTGGAGCTGCAGGGCAGAGCTGGGACCGTGGTGGTTAGGGGTAGGAAACCTACAGGAAATAGAGGAAAGTTTATGTTTCATTGCTACCTCACTGCTCCTTGACTCACCCGTCTCCTTCCCATGACTTCCCTCTAAGGGGGTGTCCAATTGCCCACAAGTGGGCCTGGGGTCCCCACCCTGCTCTCCCCCTCATTCTTATTGATTCAATTCTTGTTCTTTGTCGAAGGGAGCAGATATCAAGCACAGGGAACTTTTAAGTAATTGAAAAGACTTCAACCTTTTTCTCCTATGAGTCTCCTCTGCTCAAAAATCCCCTGCCTTCAAGTCAATTCTAAGTCATCACCCTATAGGGCAGAGTAGAAATGCTCCATAGTGTTTCCTAGGAAATCATTATGAAAGCAGACTGCTTCATATTTCTGTCTTGGCGCTTCTAATGGGTACAGACCTCTGGCTTTTCAATCAGTAGCTCAACATTGATTTCCGTGCTGTGCATTAATGTAAGGCTAAACAAGCACTGGGTGTACCGGTACGTGTTGGTTGATGATTCTTAAATGTATCTCAGTTCCCAATCCTGGCCTGTACAACTCAGGCTTGATTGGGAGTAGGCTACAAAAATGACAAAGGATAAAAGTGTCATCTGGAGATTATTAAACAGAACAGGATTATAGTGATGAAGGACCTAGGATGAAAAAGAAGACCACTGGCCCTGAATCAAACTTTGTAGCTAGATATCTTTCTCAAAAGTTACTTAAAATTTCTAAAACCCTGTTCCCTTTCTGTTAAATGGAGAAAAGCATACTATTTACTTCATCAAGACATTAATAGTATGAACTGTGCTTAAGTGTATAAAATAACTTGCAAATTAAGATGATCATCATCTGTGGCAGTCACCTGTCAATTTGAGTATTAAGAGTGTAGGGGTGGAGTCTAGCCTGTCAATCTGGAGACAGACAATGAGACCTCTGTGTGGGCATGGCCTTCTCTGAGAATTCTGGGAAACCTGGTACTCCCTTCTTGGAAGCAGGAGCCACTCACTCCCTTGAAGACACTTGACTGACAAGGCTAGCTCCCTGTGAGATATCCCTGAGGAGAAGTCACATAAACCTACCCTGATGTGGCCAGAAATCTGGACCTAGAGAAGCCACATGGAGACTCCTGCCAGCGCAGAAGTACTTACAATACCACTGAATCCAAAGACTTTCTACCCATTGACTTGTGGTCGTTCTGCATTTGGCATCATAGCATGTGTTTCGTGAGTCTGAAGAGGACTTATACATTGGTGTTGGACACATGGTCTAATATTGGACTTATGACTTTGAACTGGACTGGGTTGGGATGTTTTTCTCAATGTTCAAATGCTCTTTTATATAAACCTCTCTCCTATATACATATACATGTTTATGAATTTTATTTTTCTAGTCTATCTAGACTAATATATCATCATAGTTATTATTATTTTTCCCAGGCTTAAAAATCCAAATAAAATCCAGCTTCTATTTTAAAGGAAGAGGAACCAAATGTCTAACTATTTTTACGAAAAAGAAGAACTAGTGAAAGTACAAATATTCCTGGCAAGTCTAAAGGAATTCATGCTTTTGAGGAAATAGAACCTGCCATGACAGATCAGGCTTCCCAGGGGTCTTGTCTTCATAGCTGGTTGAGTCTCAAGCTATGTGTTCAATAAAGTTGTTATTAATCTTAGGAATGCCAATTAGACTGTTGCCCCAAGGTATCACTTGAAAAGAAACTTTAATATAAAATAGAACTCATACATATGGACCTAGATGTTTTGACCCCTTTCTATAATTAATATTTGAATATACTCAATCTACCAAATCTTTGTCAGTTTGTCTCAGCTCCCCACTCTCCACCCCCTTTGTTTTCATTTGGATTTGTTGCCTTTGAGTGAAACCCTGTTGGTGTTTAAAATGAATGAATTAAATCAGCTCACTTTATTCCTGCCAAGAGATGTTACCATTTCTTAAATCCTTCTCCCTGCAGGAAAAATATAGCAGTATGCATTCACAAATTCTGTACAGCAATTTAATTTAAAGAAGAGGAGCTATTGTTTGAGCCTGTCCATCACTGGAGTTCTAGTTTCCCTGTATAAGGAATTGAGGTGGTATGGATAGGGGTTCAGAAGGCTCTTACATCCATGAAACTCTGTTATTAGGAAAAGAATCAGAAATGTTGGCTTTAGACATGGTAGTGATGATGCAGTTTTAAGGCTGGATGATGTCAGGATCTATATAATTATTCTTTTTAATCAAATAATAATAGTGTTTAATATTATTGAAGTTTAATGAAGTCGACATTAAGCTTTCACAGAAAAAGAACATTTGATATGCAGCCACTCGTGATATGTAGATTTCATTAGATGTGTACTTCATACATTCCAGAGACATTAATCTCCTGTAGAGGAGGAAAGATATGTCAGGAAGGCTGGGTAGAAGTGCTGGTCAAACAGAACTCCAAACAAGGCAATGTTCATCGAGAAGCTACCTGTTACATGAGCCCATGACTTTGCTCACTTAGTTTCCTTTGCTTTGCTTCTCTTACCTTCTTCAATTCTCATATTAAATCAAATGTTATCTCATACCTCTTTACCATGCTGTGTGTGTGTATGTGTGGGGGGATACATTATTCCTTCATTTGAATGTTCATTTTCAATTTGAAAGTACTACCTAGTGCACCCATCCCCCAGTTAATTTCTTCACTTATCAATTCACAAATATTTATAAAGTTTGCGGGCGTGGTATCTGTGCTAACGAGAAACAAAGTATCACCTAAGAGTTCAGTAATTCAGTGCAATGTGATAAGTGCACACTGTGCTGCAAGAAAGGAGAGAGGAGACTCAGGGGTCTTGGTAGATCAACTAAGATTCCTTGAGGATAGCAAGGCAATAAAGATATTTCAGATGAGATGGAATCAGCCTGTGAAGAGTTGGGGTGGGAAAAAAGAGTGGAATGAGCAAAAAAGCTAAGTGTATGGGCAGAAGAAAAAGTTAAGTAACTGTGGCCATAACTCATTCATAGTATTCTGTTTCTGTAAATGACTGAGTGCTGCTCTTAGAAATCCTACATAGATCTTTCCATGAGCTTTCCAAGGCTATCAGCTCCATGCAAGCACACTGCCACAGCTTTTCTTCTATGGAAGGGTTGGTGGGTTCCAGCCACCATTTGCTTTGCCGCTTAGTGCTTACCCACAGCACCACAATAATGTCTTAGTTTTATGTTGTGCTAAAAAGAGCTCAGCTTGCTTTTAGAATAATCACAGCCGAGGGATGGGGGAGGGGAATAGAAGGGAAAGTGATGATAGGCAGGTATTAACTTGGGGGAAAGGGAAGATAATATCCTACAAGACTAAGAAGAGCATAAAAGGGGCGGGCAGGGCAAGCTCTTGGGAGGCTTGATAAGTGGTAGAAATGGAATCCCAACATGATGATCTGAAGTGCAAATGATCACCTAAGGGGTGTAATGGAGGCAAAGCTAGGTCTCTTTGGCTAGGATTATGAGTGATCTTCATGTAAAGCGATCAGGTCCTTTATTCCCTCTCCCAAGACTTTGATAATAGTTATTGTTCAATCATTATCTGCTGAAAGAAGTAATGTTAGGAAAACAGAAAATGAAGTAGTTAAGGAAAGTGGAGCAAAGAGAAAGGAAAATAAGAGTAGATACCCAACTGAAATCAGGCAGGTGTCGAGCAGAGGACAGCAACAGTACTGATTATTTTCACATCATTTCATGGAAAATGAACACGAATGCAAACACCCAGAGACCTTGTTCCTAAATCTGAAATGCGCTAGACTCCCCAATGTGTCTCTTCTCCACAGAGAGCACCAGCATTTGTTCCAGCAAGTCACAGCACAACTCTCCACTATAAAACCAGACTTAACTGAATCAATAGTACCACAGGAAAGAGCTTTTGAGTGTATTGGGGATTCTTTTCTCAAAGGGATTATGTAGAAATAAGATTGAAATTGAAGTAATATTTTTGGAAATCCCTGGGGTTTCAGTTTTCTAACCAACTGAGAATCCCATGGTGCACAGTCTACTGTGATATACCTGGGTTCCTACTAGTGAGAACTGACTTGAAGGCAGTGACTGTGCTGTTTCTTATTTTAGGTGCCCAGACATTAATTGACTTTCAAATACAAGCCACTTATACCTGAGCAACACCTTCCCTCACAATCTTTTATTTGACTCATTTCTGGCACAGATATTAAGGAATGAAAATTTCTTATTTCAAATATTACACTGCTTCTACAGACAGATTTGCAAGGAAAAACATTCTCTGTGGCATCGATTTTTCTCCCCTATCCACATGGAGTTCAACAGACACTTCTGAGAGCCAGTATTTCTTCTTTGTATATTCAGCGATCTTTGATATTCCTAAGCCCTAGAGTCCTGGCCTATAATATTCTAGATCATAATACCATTTGTAAGGATAATTGCCATCTTTCTTTCCCTTACCCCATACTGTGACAGCTGAATCCTACCACCACTGCTAATCATTATCATAATTATTATTATTGGCCATTGACTACTGCTGGTCACTGTGCTAAACTATTTACATGCATTATCTTTTCTAAAGCTCTGAGATGGGTGTTAAAAGTCATCTAGCCTGGCCCCAAATGTATGATTTATGAATTCTCTCTACAACTCTCCCCGCTGGGAGAGACTGACATGTAAATAATGAACTGCAGGCCTAAAGATGTAATGAATGCTGTAGTGCAGGAAAAATCAGGCCTTATTGGAGCTCAGAAGAGGCACTCCAACTCCCTGGGGAGGACTGAGAATGTTTCTAGCAGAGGGATGGCTGAGCTGAGACATGAAAGATGAGAGCATTGTCCATACAGTCTTGGCAATAAGGAAGAATTAAATAAATATCGTATAAGAAGACTTGGGAGAAATTATGGATCAGAGACAATACAGACAGGACTTATTTTTATATGGGACAACAAGCCCACCTCTATCCTTACACCTCAAGTAAAACTCTAGGGAGGGCTCTGATATGCTCAACTGTGCATTGGTTTGATATATGTGTAATAAAACTGTTTAGAAATAACATGGTTTTGGAAATGTCTATGCCTGTGCTCGCTTTAGCAGCACATATACTAAAATTGGAAATGTCTATGCCAAGTGCAGAATTTACCACGGCACCTATTTAATCACATTATAACCTCACAAGAAAGTTCTGATGTGCAGGCTGCTTTTTTTCCCCCATTTCACAAAAAAAAGAAATTAAAATGTTTAGGGGCTAAGTAAATTGACATTCTCACAGCAAATATGCCTATGAGTTAGTTCTCAAGTTAATTACTTTTTCTTAAGAACCTTCTATGTGTCTGCCAATATTTGCAATCAAAAACATTTTTTTCTTAACCACTGTCGGATACTTGTTTCTCCCTTCAGCTCAGGAAAAAAAAATTACTTTTATATTTATATTTTTCACATTTTCTATTGTCTTGAAAATTCTCTGATGACTTAAAAATAATATAGGTCCTGTAGAAGTCAAAATATGAGTTTATTAAACACATTTCAAGTCTCCAGGACTACAGAGTTTTCACCCAGGGCTGTGTGTCCTTCATTGCAATAAAGCTCTGAACAACCATTGAGTTCATCGCTTAGGGCATTTCATTTATAAAGCTCATTCTTCAGGGCTCTTATAACCCAGCAGTTCACATTTTCCTGCTTGAAATAGGGTACCTGCTTGACAAGGGAATCCTTTACTCCTGCAAAACAATGCACACACAGTAGCTATTAAGTCTTTAAATGATCACTTGAGATACAAATCAAATAAAGTGGAATTTGAAACCTAAATCTAAGGCCGTGGTTGGATAATTTTATTCTGTGTTCACTGGTTGCTTCATACAAAGCCTGACAAAATATAACAAGGAGTATTGAATATAGTCATTAATATTCCCTTTTTATTCATTCAGATGGTATAATGGGGACTTAGTAAAGACAAATGATTTGATCTGAGTCCTAGGGTTGGTAGCAAAGGAATGAGGATATAATCTAAACTATTTGATTGTACAGATCATTCTCTTTATCGATATCTATTGTACAGTTACAGGAAATAAAGGATTTAGTATAGTACCCATCAAAAAAGAGCTGTGCTTTAAAATTACTTTATCTAAAAATGTGTATTGACCATGTAATGGCTGCTATAATGAGTATGAATCCATTCAATTATAGTGCATTTTATTTGGCTTTATTTATTATGGATTTAGTTATATTCTTCCAAACATTTGGGTGAATTTCTGACTTCTAGAACCTGTGAATATGACCTTATTGAGAAACAGATTCTTAGAAGATTTTATCAGTTAACTGTGGTAGCGCAAATCCTAATTTAACTTGAAGAATATTTTTATAACAAAAAAAGGAAAAGAGAAAAACAGACATGTGAAAACCAATTTATAGTAAATCTGCAAGCCAAAGTATGCCTGGGGTTACCAGAAAAAGGCAAAAAAAATATCTCCGCTCATTTTTCAAATGAAGCATGATCTTGATAACACCCTGAATTTAGTCTTCTAAAGTCCGTTTATGAGTCCTGGAGGTATAGTGATTACACACTGCTCTGCAAACTACAAGGTCAGTGTGGTAGTCCGGGTAGACTAGAGAAACACATCCTTAAACATGCATATGCATATAAGAGAGAGGTTTATATACAAAAGGAATGGAACATTGAAAAAGCATCCCAACCCATTCCAGTCCAAGGCCATAAATCCAATATTAGCCCCTATGTCCAATACCAATCCATAAGTCCTCTTCAGACTCATGAAGCAAATGTAACTACGTTAGGACAATCACAGGCCAGTGGATTCAATCTTGTGTGTCCATTGGTGGTAAAAGCATCTCAGCGCTGACAGGGGCCTCTCTGGGGCTTCTCAATCATCTCAGCACTGGCAAGAGTCTCCGTGTGGCTTTCCAGCTTCAGAGGTCTGGTTCCATCAGGATAAGCAAAAGTAGCCTCTCCTCCGGAAGTGTCACAGGGAGCCCGCCTTGTGTCTAAGTCAGTAGAGCGTCTCCAAGAGACGGAGCTGAACAAATAGAGTGCTTCCTGTCTCCAAGAAGGAAATACCAGATTTCCCAGAATTCTCAGAAGAAAGCCAGGCCCAAACAGAGATCTTATTGGCTAACTCCAGACTGACAGGCTGGACCCCACCCCTACACTCTTAATCAAATTGGCACCAGAGTACATGACTGCCACAGTCAGCAATTCAAAACCACCCATTGCTCCTTAGGAGAAAGATGGGGCTTTCTACTCCTGTACATCGTTCATCTTGGAAATTCAACAGGGACAGTCTACCCCACCTCATGGGGTCACTATCAGTCATAATCGACTTGATGGCTGTGAATTTGGTCTTATTTTTTGGAGTGTCAGCGCCTAGAAACTCAGGTGTCATAATGGTCACTCTTGAGCTGAAAACTTCAAGGTCAGCAGTTTGAAACCACAAGCTGCTCTGTGGGAGAAAGAGGAACATTTGTTCCCCTAAGGAGTTACAGTCTCAGAGTTCCATAGGGACAGTACTACCCTGTTCTGATGGGTCACTGTGCATTTGCGTCGATTCAATGGCCGTGGGAGACTGTCACTTTGAATTAAATCTGGCACCCAGGACCTCCTAAGGTGGTAAAAAGCAAAGATATTACTTTGAGGACTAAGGAGAACCTGGCCCAATTCGTGGTATTTTTAACTGGCTTACATGCGTGTGAAAACTGGACAAAGCATAAAGAAGATCAGAGAAGAATTAATGCTTTTGAATGAGGGTGCTAAAAAGAATATTTTCCAAAGAGTACCATGAGCTGCAAAAGGAACAAACACATCTGTCTTGGAAGAGGTACAGCCAGAATATCCCTTAGAAGGATGGAGAGATTCGGTCTCAAGAACATGTGGGCAGAAGAGACCAGTCCTTGGAAGAAGCCATCATGCTTGGTAAACCCAAAAGAGGAAGCCCATGCAGCAGCCCCAAAGAGGAAGGCCCTAGACCAGATGGATCAGCACAAGGGTGTCAGAAATGGACTCAAACAATTGTGAGGTTGACACCTGTGTCAAGCAGGTGTCAATGAAGCACCAGGCAGTGCTTTATTCTGTTGTACCTGGGTCGCTCTGAGTCAGAAATAAGTGGAAGGCAACTAAAATCAATAGCACGCCTGTGGTTATAGTCACATTTTGGAGGCGTTGTGTTATAGGATTAAGAAGAAATGTATTCGTAGTCTCCACCTTGCTAGAGAGGGTGACGTAAGTCACCAACCTTTGTTTCCTTGGGAGTCTGGTCTGCTAGAAGACATAATACACACCTTCATCAAAGTCTTCGCCTTTGGGACCTCTGCCTACTGGCTGGGTGCTGACTGAAGAGAGATCTCCTTTGACTTTCAGATACACTTGACTCTGGCCTTCACCCTGCAAATGGTTTGCCTCTGCCTGACCTCAGGGTCTGTGGACATGAGTGGCAGTTTATCATCTGTCCTGATTTCACCAGTTTCCACAGCCTGATGCGTGAGTGGGATCTTCCAGGCAGATGGCTGAATTTTGAATTTGGGACTAAACAGTACCCACAACCGTGTGAGTAGGTTTCTTAAAATTTTGTGAATTCTGAGGTTCACATCAGGGAACATGGAGTGGGATAACATCCCTGCACAAGTTTGCCATTTAGGGTATCTTTAGTGTCCATCTCCATGGTCACTTGTTTACCGGACACTCTCTCCCTGTTGGGGACTGTGAATGTGCAAAGAGGCTTTGATTCTCTAAGAAGGGGCTGTGGGACTGGGGAAAAAACAGAGAGTCCAGCCAAACCTACAAGCAAAATCTCTGATGTACTGAAAACAATGAAACGGTTCTCTCTGGATTGGTACAGTATTTTGACACTGGATATCTATTTTCTCATTATGTTTTCTTCGAGTGATTAATATTCACTCTCTCACCTTCTCCATTGTACATAGATAAAATGTTATTGTTATTATTAACCTTCCCACCTCCTTCTTGGTATACAGATTGGGAAATGCTATTAATAATTCTCCCCTTCCCACAGCCCAGCTCCTTCTGTCATTGCGTGAGCATGTGGATTAAGTATGCTAGGTTTAAAAGGCCACGGGTTTTAAATCTTCCTTATTCCTACTTTCAGGAGTCCTGGGGGGACCATGTCAAATGCATGTTTGGTGTTCAAATCCATTCAGTCGCTCTGAAGGAAAGGGGAAGACCTATAAAACTGCTTCAGTAAAGACTAGACCTAGGAAACCCTCCAGGGCCAGTTCCACTGTGTACCTAAGCATCTGTAGTTCTACCGAACAGTCTTTTCTCTTCTTTTATCAGTTAACAAAGCACTTGCATACCCTTTAATATTCCCCCAAATACTTAGAGACATATCATCCTATCCACTTAATAGATGATAAAATGGAAGCTCAGAACTGTGAAACCACTTACCCAACTTTTATCTCAAATCTGGAATTTAACTTGTCTTCTCCCAAGTCCTAAACCCAAGTTTTGGCAATGAAAGGAGTTTTGTCACTGAATTTGGCCAGGAGAGGAGGGGATTTTATGGTTCTTACCTCAATGGTACATGAAGGTGTTGGCTGATTTGTGAGATGTGGAGCAAGGAACACCAAACAGAGTCATAACCACTATGTTTTCCACCGTCCACACTTCTTGTGAGGGGGACTTTTGTGCAAGATTGCTGAAGTACGTACAGGAGCATATCTCTTTGCTCCTGGGTTTCCCTGTTGAGATAGTTGAGGTTTCTTGTCGACTTGATAAACCAGTATAGTCAGTGTTGGCAGTTCAGTCCCAGTAGCTCTCTATGGTTAGATCTTCAGGGTGTGGTTTAATTCCAGAAAGTAGATAATAATATCAGAGAAGTGGAAGTTGTGAAAATACTTACTTGCTTTTTCCTGAGTCTGGGTCCTGCCCTGATATATTTACCTCCGGTTCTTTGGACTTCAGAAAGTATGCTGACATATTGCCTGGCAGTATTGGGAGTTGTCAGGCACATGGACTGTCATCTAATGAAGATGGATTCATTTGCCTCTGTTGACATAAGTCTGGCATCTTCCTTCCAATTTTGAGTTTATCAGCCCTAACAGCTATGTGAAAGTTTCAGTCTACTATCTGAACCAAGGACTTGGAACTTGCCTGGATTTGGAACTTGCTGCTTCCACAACTGTGTGAGCTATTTTCTCTATCTAAGTATCTTTCAATACATATATAAGCATTAGTGGTTTTGCTGCTTGGAAGAATCCAGCCTAAGACACCGGTGCTTTCAGTGGATAATTCTTCTGAAATGGACAGCCTATTAATTCTTTGTAGCCCATTCTTATTATGGAACCTCTGTTAAAACCAGTATAGTACACAAGACCATATTGAAAACGGTATAATATTCAGTTTTTTTTAATTAATGAGAAAGTTAATGGTGAATTTTGAGGAGAGCAGACAGCACTTGCAATTTTGACCAGGAGTACGGGAAAATGTTCACCTGAATGCAAAGATATATCTCTCTTGCTATTTTTTTCTCTCCCTTTATCTCACTTTTGCCAATTTAGTTGACAACACTTATCTTTTTAAATATCTAGATGATTAAGAAAATAGATCATAATATCAGAGAAAACTGTCAACACTAACACTGATGGTAAATACTGTATAACTGTGAGAAACCACTTATAGAAGGAAATTGCATGCTTTTTGTCTTTTTGTCTCTGTTTAATAAACAGCACGATCACAAATATTTGCACCATTGCTTTGTGACAGACTAACATTTAAAATCAGTAAACAATTTTATTTGATGAAACAGCAAATGCTGTACATGTTGCTTACTATCTTTAAAATTAGCTACTGATAAATATAGTCACATGCTCACATAGTTTAACGATTGTAGAAGATACAATGTAGAAAATGAAAGTCCAGGCTTTGCATTGGGCACACTCTTTGCACTGAACCGCTTCGATTTCCAGCCTCATAAGCTATTATTTGGATTAAATAGATAGCATATATGTAAATGGATATAACGTAAACAATAGCATAGTAGAATCAACACACTTTAGCCACTATCCTTATATCTGATATTTGATGATACCACGGCGAGTCTGTACTTGCTGATCTAGTTACTGGTGGTGGTGTTGGAAGGCACCATTCAGCTGACGGCAACTCCCAGCGACCCTTTTTAGAACGTAATGAAACGCTGCCTGCTCCTGCACCATTGTCAGAGTTCTTGCTCTGTTAGTCCACGTTGCAACCAGTGTGTCAATTCATCTCACCAAGCATGATGCCCTTCTCAAGGGAAAGGTCCCCTGTGATGATGACATGTTCAAAATATATGAGATATAATCTCACCATCCTCAAATCTAAGAAATATTCTGCCGGAACCTCTCCCAAGATGGGGCTGTTCATTCTAATAGTCCTAGTATACTCAATATACCTCACTGGGTTAGGCTGTTTTTAGCAAGGCAAAATAAGGATACCTATTAATCTGTTTGTTTGTTTGCTTGTTTAGGAATATATATATGGAGAGAGAACTTTTTATCAAGGATGAATTTCTATCAAAAAAGTGGACCACAAAACCTCAGAGAGGGCAAACCCAGTCCAACTCGCACATGTGAGTCAGAGGCTGGGGCAAAGATCAGTCAACTGACTTGAGGTTGTTGAGTCCCAGATTGAAGAAGCATGAATTAGAAGGGCAAGGCTGGCTGGTGGCAGTACCATGGGGTGATAGCAGCAGCTGGAAGGAGGTGGTAGGCGAGACAAACGCAGGATCCCCATCAGCAAGAAACGAGAAACAAGACAGGTTCGTCGCATTCGTTGATACAAGTCTGTCACACACCCATAGAAGCACTACCTGTCTGTGACTCTTGATGTGTCTTGCATTGTCTATATTCTGTCCATACAGTCCTTCAATATTGCCAATTTGTCACTTGAATGAATGTAATGGTGAGTTAAGGGGAAGGTATGGGAAGAATCTTTTGCAAACTCATTCCTTTGTAATAAGAAAAATGCTTTAAGTTTAAGTAATATTTTTTACGCATGGCATAGGAGTAGACAATATAAAATAAAATTAAAACATGTCTACTCTTGTAAATATTTTAATTTACCCATATGATAATTTCCTACATTTAAGTTCTGAAATTTCAGTCTCAGACTTTTCAAGTAAAATTTCAAAGGATTGTTAAAATTTCAGGCAAACATATGGACTCATATGTAGATGTACTCCATCCCGAACCCCCCACTCCCCAACAAAGAAAAACTTCTGCTGGACTGAGACTTTGTAATGCACATTTTTCCCAATAAGCAAGCATCTAGCAACTCACTCATGATGCACCCAGTGTCATCACCTGGCAAGGTTCTCTCTGGTCATGGTGCATTTTTTGGTAAAAGCAGTTTTGTTTAAAGCTCATTTGTGTGTGTGTGTGTGTGATGACTGACTTTAAGAGAACTGCAAGTGGCTGTGAAATTTTGCTTCTGGCATGTGGAACAGGCCACAGATACTGCTGTGATATCGAATGCTACTTATAATGATAGTGCTATATGAAACACTCAAGTGTACAAGTGGTTTTCTTGTTTCAAAAAAGGTGAATGCTGATTGATGACAGACCTCATTTTGAATGTCCATCAACTTCTTACACAGATGAAAATATCGACTAGTAGTGCATTTGCAGTTCATTCCAGCAGGTCAGGTTGTTAGTCAAACTTTCTGTTTAGAGGTTCTGAAAAAATTGCATAATAGCGTATGACTAAAAAAAGATCTGATATGTGGCAGGCAAGAAGCTGGCTTTGCCACCATGACAATGGCTCATGCAGCCCTCTCAGTGGCCCATTTTTTGGAACAAAAAACAGCGTGCCTCTCTTGCCCCACACGTCTTACTCATCTGACCCCATTCTGTGTGACTTCTTTTCATTTCTATGCATGAAGAGGGACTTGAAAGGATAGAAATTTGATGACACAGAAGAGGTGAAGAAAAAAATGAGGGAGGTTGTGTCATGCAACAAAACTGATGGGTTTTAAAAATATTTCCAAGAATGGAATTGCAGATTTAACAAATGTATTAAGTGTGATGGAGAATATTTCAAAGGTGATAAGGTTGCTTAGTGAAAAATAATAATATTAAAAAGTCAGGTTTGGGGGGCACCTCACTGTATATCCATAATTACATTTGATTTTGATGTTAGACTGCTGACTAGACAAATTAGATATCAGTAGAAAAATCAAACCTATTAAGCTTATCTTTCTTGTTGGCTCCTTCTCAAAGAAATATTTCTTCTAATAACATTTTAAGAACGTATTTGTTAAGAAGGCTCTGGTTAATTTTTATATTTAAGATGATTATCCAGAATCTAGAGGGGTCAGAAGTTAGCTCTATGTCCAG
The DNA here is from genome assembly GCA_004026705.1 of Nesogale talazaci. NCBI lineage: Eukaryota > Metazoa > Chordata > Mammalia > Afrosoricida > Tenrecidae > Nesogale > Nesogale talazaci. The sequence goes on along the minus strand of PVJH01000444.1, from coordinate 121,485 downwards.
GGGTCAAATAAGATCACTCTAGCCCAATCAGATATAATCTTTAATTTTTTGTCCATAACCATTATAGCCTACACTGGAGAATCACTGACGTCATACAAAAACCTCTGATGTTCTGTTTTGGCATATTGGTACTCATTGCCCTAAATCATTCTGACTCATGACCTATGGGACCCCATGTGTGCAGAGCAGAATTGTGACTTTCTGGAAATCAGTCACCAGATTTATTTTCCAAGGAGCCTCTGAATGAGTTTGAACTGCCAAACCTTAAGCAAGTCGTGATTGCTATATATTTTGCACCACTCAATGAAATCATCCAACCAAACTCTCTGGCATCAAATCTATCCCGACCCCTTGACTCTACAGGGAGTTTCTGAGATCCTAAAGCTCAGCCTCGCCTTTTTCTTGTGGAGCAGCTCATGGGTTTAAACCTCCAAACTTGCCCAAGGTTCAGCCAAATAGAATCTCTCATGAACTCCTTGTTTTTGGCCACAGTATAAAATACATTTTCTTGGAAGAGACCAGCAGTCTTTTACTCTTTGGGGGTGCTTCCATCTGGTCTTTGTGGTTAATTGTGGAGTAGCGTTCAAATCACTAGCCACTAAATTACAAGTAGGACTCTTGGGCGAAACTTCTATATAAATAATTGTTTTCCCAGGCCCAGACTTCCTGAGAGATGGAGAACCAGTTCGGGCAAAAGAGCCCTTTCAACAAGATTCCCACAGATCCTATAATTGTTCAGCAAAATTGCTAGACTATGCTTGTCAAAGCCACTGTTTGCCATTTTTCCTTCTGCCACCCTTTTCAGCGGGCAATTTCTATCAGTAGCTTTTACAGTGTGTGTGATTTCATCTCCAGTATCTTGGCACATGCTTCCCTGTTATTTCTCCTCTATGGTGGCATATTTCTAAACTTCCTTTGTGATTGTTAGATGCCTTTAAATCAGCTCCAACTCACAGCAGAGGCCTCCTATATCCAAAGGAAAGTCGCCTTGACCTGTGCCATCTTCACAAAATAGCATTCATCAGATTCGCTCCATTGCTGCCTGGTTTAAGTTCATTTTTTTGAAAAAAAAAATAATGCAGTAAAATGGAAACAGCTTCTAAATGAAGAAAATAAAATGAAGACCTAAGCTGCTTTGATAAGCGTATCTATATCTATCTATCATCTATCATTGATCACCTATCTATCTATCATCTATCTATCTATCTATCTATCTATCTATCATCTAACAATCTGCTTCCATTTGACTTAACATCTTGACCAACAAAATACACATATATACACACAGAACTTACCAAGTTGTGATATTTTTAATTAATTTGCTAAGCTAAAGTTTATTTTAGAGCTTGAGTAAGTGGAGTGCAAAATATTTAAGTATGTACCAACAGGTCAGTTTGCTTTCTGTAAGACCTATTTTAGATGCCAGGCTAGAAAGATGCCTCAGTTCTTCCTTAACTACAGATACAATGATGAGTATCCGTGGATCAAGTAGAATCAAATGAAATGAAATGCATAATAGGAATAAATTAACCTTAAGGCCTCTTGCAGAATGGTTTCTATTTTAAATTGTGAAGTTATAGATAACATTCAGAGGCCAAACTAAATTGCTTTCTAACATATAGTAAAAAAAAAAAAAAAAACAAGTCCATTTAGTGATTGGGAGGGAAAAAAAGGAAAGCAATATGGTACCAACTGCTTGGCTTACTTCACCCGCACCTGTTAAAGTGGATGGAACAAGCCTCCAGTCTTTTCTTGTGCTTGCTGCAGGCGCAGTGCATGGTGGAAAGTGAACTCCTGATGTCTCTTGAGGACTGGGATGGAGTTATTCAAAAGATTGATGCAGAGAAATATCCAGGGTAAGAAAATACAACTGACAGGAAATCCAGGAAGGTTGTGTATATTAGTGGAAGGTAATTAGAGAAAGAGTCTTAAACACATACACACACACACAGAGTCTTGCAATTCAATAGTTCAATCATATGGAGAAAATTGTTCAAGCACTGGCACAATAATTTTAGGATATTTTCTTTTTCCTTGTTACTCCTTGTTTTTAACTCCCCATTTTCTCACAACTTCCCCTGCCATACTCAGAAGAAATCAACACTGTCTCAAATAGATTCACCCATCCTGGATTCCATATACTGAAAACATACAAAAAATCAAGAAACAAAACCAGCTAACAATAATAACAAAATCAAATAGAAAAAAATGTCCATCTAAAATAAAGCAAGAAGCATTAAAAACAAGAACAACTTTAAAATGGAACAAAAGGGAGATCAAATAATGAGGTGCTACATTCTAACCTCTTTATATCTGCAAAAATCCACTTTCCAATGTTAGCAAGACTCGTCACATCCCTGATCTGTAGTCAGAGAAAATTCACACAAAATTTAATCCTTGTGTATTTCTCCTTCATTAAAAAAAATAATTAATTGGCAGCTCTTCAGATAACATAACAGTCCTTAGTTAAATGACAAAAAGCAGTATTGTACAATTGCTACCATGATCAGTCTCAACATAGTTTCCTTCTTTTTGTACAATTGCCACCATGATCAGTCTCAGTACAGTTTCCTTCTTTTTGAACTCCTTGATATCAGCTCCTCTTTATCCTCTCCTTCTTATACCCTAACCCATTTAAGGAACTCTGATTATTTTCCTCATCCAATAATTTTTCCCCATATCTTACATGATCAAATACATCCATTCACATATAATTCTCTTTTACAATCCCATCAAAAAGGGTTACACATATCATCAATACTGTCAGCTCCCTATTCCCCTCTCTTCTCTTACCCCCAGGGACTCATTACGCTTGCTACTATTTCTGAAAGAACATCTATATTGGCTTTCATGTACCGAGCAATATTAAATATACAAGTGAACATAAGCAAACTAACATGATTAATGAAATAAAAAATAAAAATCATAATAGTAACAGGAGGAAATATTAAAGAACTAGATTATGTGTTTCATCAGTGCTATACTGCACCTTGGATTTTTCATCCCTTCTGTGTGGCCTTTCTCAGAGGGACTGTCCAATTATCTTACAGGTCGGTTTTAAGTCTCCACTACATCTACATCCCTTCCCATCAATTTGCTTCCTTGTTTTTGATCTTCTGATATCTCTTCCTGTCAACACCTCATGATCACACAGGCTAGTGTACTTCTTTCATTGAGCGTTGTTGATTCCCTGCTAGATGGGAACTACAAGCCTTTAAGACTCCAGAAACTATATCTTTTAGTAGCCGGGCACCACCAGCCTTCTCTGCCATATTTGCTTACGTATCCGTTTTATCTTCAGCAGTTGTGTCAGAAAGGTATCAAACAATGCTAAATCATTGAACTGAAGGAAGATTTAATTAGAGGCCCAACATCCATCTGCTTCCATGTTGCATTTGCATATATAAACACATATAAACAAATACACACATTTATATGTTTTCTTTCCTATTTTCTGTTTTGTTTCCTCCTACCTCACTATTATGCATCTTCATTGTTCATTTCTCAGTAATTGCTCTCAGATATAACTTGATTGATTAAACTCAACCAGAAAAGCTACACCATCCTCACCATCAATTTTAGAACACTTACTCTTCCCCTGTGCCTGTCATAGCTGGCTCCCCACAAACCTATTCCCCTATCTCTTCCCATAGACCTCAAGAATAGTCGGACCAGTTTCTGGCTCTGTAAGAATGCCTATCCTGCCTATCTTGTAAAGATAAATACCAAAAATAAAAACAAGTAAGTAAGTAGGTAGTCACAAGTCTAACGGGGATCTTGACAAAGAACAGATGAATATTTCTCTGTTAAATAGATAGAAGGACATGCTATAAATCATCAGTCCCCTCCCTCTTTCTTGCTTAGCTGCATATCCCAGGTCCTGGTCACCTAACAACTCATACACCCTTTTAGTCTTCAGCATTCGTGTCTGACAGGTGAGCACCCTAAACATCCCCATTGCTTTTCCTGCAGTCACCCCCACTCCAAGTTAAGCCTTTTAGACATGCAGCGTGTCCCCCTTGTGAGTAATCCTCTACCAGTTCAGACGGAGTGCCAGGTTCTGCCCCAAAGTCAGAAGTCAATGATCAGAATACTTCTCTACTTCACTATATTAAATTTTTGTTTTGTTTTGTTTTTTGAGCTGGAACAATTTTTAAGTGGGTCCAAAAAAGAGATCAAGTAAGGACTTACATTCAACCTAACAATACCTGTCATAATCAATTTTATTATGTTCTCTTCTGGTAAGAAGGCTATGTGCACAGGAGGTTCACTTGAGGCTTCATTTATGTGTGAATCCTACATGTGGATTTTGGATATCCACTGTCATCCACACCTTCTGAAAATCAAGTGTTCACAATGTGAGCTGTGATGCCATTCCATCCTTCAGATTTGGATTATATTATTTATCATTCTTGATGTGTTTTTCTCATGAGGACTTCGTTGAAGCCTCACTTAGAGGGCTGCTTGCTTGAAGACGAGTCTTTCAAACCACAGGTGCTATTCTTTCTAGTAGCCAGGCACCAACTGGTTTCTCACCATTCTTTGCTATAGCACCCACATCTCAATGGCCAAGAAAGAGAGCCTTATACAAGAGTGAGGCCATGAATAAAGTGACTAGAGGGACAGGTGATTTGGGGATAGGACTGACCTTATTTATTTTAACCTTCCTTTAAATGAAAGCTCAACTCTGGTGTGCCCTGACATTTTTCCTACCACATATCTTACGTAGGCAGAATAGTTCATTAATATGACCCTTCCAGCCATGATTCTAAGTTATGTATGATAATTAGGGATTTATTCCTGTGGCTGCTATGTTCCCACATTGGAGGGGGTTCTCTGTTACAGGACTAAGGAAGGCCTAGGTGTTGGAATGGGTAGCTAGCTACAAAGTCAGCAGTTCAAAACTACAGGCTGCTCTGTGGGAGAAAGATGCAGCTCTCTTTTTCTGTTTAGAGTTACAATTTTGGAAGCGCATAGGGTCCGTTCTGCTCTGCCCTCTAGGGTCTTTTTGACTCAGAATTGACTCCAGAGCAATGAATGAGAAGTCCTCATAATGGGCTGCAGCTCAGGGATCTAACATGAGGACAATCATGATGATGACCCAGGACTGGGCAGTATTTTGTTCTGTTGTACAAATGGTTGCTGTGACTTGGAACTGACTTGACAGCATCTATCAACAAGAATATGTTTTAGCCTTAGTAGAGGGTGTGAACCAAATCACACACCTTATTTCCTTTGAGGCATCACGAAGACAGTGGACATTATGAGATTATCCTTCATTTTACCTGGGGTTATTGTCAGCTGGGATAGGGTTGGTGATGACAAAGCACACCTCCATCAAAGCCATTTCTCGGTAAATAAGGGTCATTTGAGACTCATTGAAAATTCAGGACCATTGAAAAAAACATGCCCAATATCTCTGTCTGAAGTGGTGGAGGCCACTGAGACCTGATACACCAGTGAGTCTGACAGGGAGACTTGGAGCAACTTCCCTTCATTTGGCCTGAGACTCTGGAAATGTGGGACAGAGTGACAAAGGGGCTGGCTCACTGGACCATATGGTTGAGAGACCAAGGACCAGAGAGAGAGGTGGCATCTGTCTGAGGAGTGGTCTTGCTGTGGACCAGTGATCACTAATCCCACCAGTGATGAATTATTACCTCCCTTAATAAATCCCTTAATTGTGAATGTTTTTCGTGAGTTTGGTGTGGCTATTTCAAAGAATTATGGAACCAATCATAAAAGCAGAGTTTTATTTTTGGGGGCTAGGGGAGTTTGGTGGTGAGTGTTAGAATACTGTAAAGAAGGATGGAGAATGAAGGCATGTCTTACCCTTGATCCATGCAGGACAGAAGCCAGAGGAGGTCAGATATGCCCACTTCTATTGCTATTTAGTACACTAGCTATACCATTTATGTCCTCTATTAGACTGAAGTCATAATATGAGAGTAGACATGGAGAGCCAGGAAAGTGTTAGTCTGTTACAGAATAAAGCGAGCAGCAAATCCATCCTCTACAGCAAAATCTAAGATTATATAGTTTGTGATAGGTAAAGTTCAGAGGCAGATTATAAAAAGTCTGCAGTGCTGAAGAAGTGGCCACCAGTCTGTGGGTTACACAAACTATAGAGGATGGATGTGCTGCTATCAAGTACAATCACAGGTCAGCACAAGGTCGACTTGAAAGTACCACCCAGTCCTTGGGAGAATGAGGAGGCCTGGTACTCCCATAAAGATTTAGTCTCAGAAATGTACAGGCATGGTCCAACTCAAATTGATGGCAGTAAAATGTCTGAGAAAGGGGGAAACCATTTCCCTGACCACAAGCCATCTCATGGGGTTGTACAACCTGAAGATATATTGGGGCTGACAGAAAAACCAGTGTTCCTAGTAGGAAGAAAGTAGTAAACTTAAAACCTTTCTGTAGAACCACACCCTTAACATGTGGAGGGAAGCAGGGGGAAAATCAACTTCTAAAGATTCAAATATCAAAATCAGAAGACATAGAGGACACATCGTATCCAAGCTGTCTCCGAGATACTGAGCTCCACTTCTAACTGCATCTTTAAGAATTTGTAGGTCAATTACAACAATTGCCTTACCTAATTGCAAGAATGTTTTTCTAATCATTTAAAAGCTGCATGCACAGGAAGTGAAGAAGACTGTGATGGATAATTTGTTGTGAGTCAGGTTGGTTCAGTTTTTTCACAGTGAGGGCAAATTTAAAAAACACAAAGGTGATTTTGAGCCAAAGCTGCTGTCCTGCTCAAGGATAACGGAGCAGATCAAAAGTATGTCATTCTCCTTGGTCCTGCCAACAATCCAATCTCCTGCATCTAGCCTAAAAGGACTCATTATGACTCCAGGACTACGACCCATGATTTTCCTGTTTCAGTTATGCTAATGAACCACCCAAATCATATACATTCTAGCCTGTCCCTGCTTTGCTTCCACAGGCATGACAGAACTGGTCCAATGTTCATAACCCTGGAATAGACAATCTGTTAAGAAATCTGAATAGTAATAAGGGAATGAACATATAAAGAGTAGCAGCTACCAAAAAAAACCATAACTGAAAAAAAATCAAGTAGAGAGTGAACCTGACCAGGTTAGATGCACACAAAGATACATTTTGAGTTCACTAACTCAAAAAGACAGATCGGAGGAAATCAAGCAATGTTATGGGGTGGGAGAAGGGTTGAAAAAATATTAATGGTTTTTAAAGATGAAAAACAGAATGTGAAAGTCTATTATATGTCTCATCCGATTTATTGAAGGAGAAATAGACAAACTGGGGAGAAATTATATTTAGAGAAAAACTGGAAATTTTAGAATTTAGCAAGTGTCCTGAGGATTCAGCCATATTTTTAGTTTCCTCAACTGGTCATTGCTAAAACCAGTGAGGGCATCCTTCATTGGCTCATTTCATTCTGTATCCACAATTTTCACTAGAGATCTTTGCCATCTCCCTGCTACCTCCTCTCTACCTTTCTAGCACTAAAGTTGTGAATGATAGAGAAGTAAACAAGTGATTAGTTCCAAGATGAACATAATCTTGTCAAGTAAGATTAAATTCTAGGTATTCTGATGAAACTATTTCTTATGTCGACTTCCATGGTCAAAATTGGCCTGCTAGCATGGATCACTCAGGCTGAGAGGCCCAGAACCTAGGCAAATGGAGAAGGATATTTGACATGCTGCACTAGTGTAAACTACAGAAATGTGATCTGGACTGGATTTTGCTATGAATGTACATGACCCAAATTCCAATCAGAGATGTTCTTCATATCAAGAACACTCTCATCTTTGCAGAGTAATAGGTAACTCGGGGCAGATAATTTATAGATATTGGATGTCTCAAGTGGCAGGAAAGATATGAAGTGGCTAGCTTACGAGCTTTTATGGGTGTGTTCACAGTAAAATAGCTAAAAGTGGAGGAGTTAATCCTTCACGAAAAGAAAGGATAATGCTTAGAAAAGCCAGAGAATGATCTTCTGATTTATGGTTAATGAATATGGCCCATACCTTACTTGCTGAAAGTGAAGAGAACTTGAAATACTGTTGATGACAGTGATGAAGATTAAGGACTGCAGCCTTCAGTCTGGATTACAACTCAATGTAAAGAAAACAAAATGCCTTTTTTTTTAACTTAGATGTTAATTATTGTTATTTTGTAGTTAACAGCACAGTAGATGAAGAAACAATTCCACAGATTTCACCTTGCTTGGCCTCACAAGCCAAGCTCCTGGACGGAGCAGACAAGAGATCAAACAGTGCACTGGGTAACTCTGCTGGAGGAGGTCTCCTTAAAGTGTGGAAAAACAAGAAAGTTACTTTGATGACTAACACGTGCACCTGACACAAGTTCTGGTACTTTGAATTGCCTCAGATGCATGTGAAAGTTGGACATTGAATAAAGAAGATGGAAGAAGAATTGATGCATATGAATTATGAATCTGGCAGAGAATAAGAAAAGTACCAGGGCTTGCCAAAAAGAACCAAGTCTGTCTTGGAAGTAAGACAGCCAGAATGCTTCTTCGAGGCAGAGATGGCAACACTTCATCACATACTTTGGCACTCGGTGGAGGTAGCTGGGTTTGCTGGCCATGGAGCTGGAGCCGGGTTTCCCTGTGTCGAGTAGCTTTTTCTCTGGGCATTTATTAGCGGCCCTAAAAGGCTTTCTAAAGCTCCTCAAGCAGGGCAGAGATCAGGCCATGAAGCTGAAGGCCAGAAAGAGCTCTGTCTATGGAGATGGAAGTGAAGAAAATGCCCTAGGTGAGCATTTCTCACCTAATTTATTGCTTGTTAACTTCCCTAACAAACACTAAAATTGCCTAAAAACACTATATTCCTATGAGTTCTGTGTGGTCATTATAATGAATTATTGAATACAGCAACAGAAGTAGAGTGATATGAAAGAGACAACTGCTATCAGAACAGGGTAAAACGGAATTGGCATAGAAGGTTGGAGGGGAGTAGTGAGCTCTGATTTCTCGCAATAAGCTTTGGGAGCTGTGACATTTTTTCAGATCATCCAATACTTACCTCACAGTTTCACTAATGTTTTTTAAGTAGAGTAAATTATCCACCAGATATGAATAAGCTTCTCTATAGTTAACTACATCAATTCTCTTTGGTCTCCATCAAGGTGGTCATTATCACATGGAGCAATGGGGGAATTTTCCCTTCCTTAACTCTTAAATATCCTTCACTGCCAATATTCATTTGATACTGTTGTTTACCTGGATTTTCAGAAAAACTGGGCTGATGTACCTAGTGGTTAAGTGGACCATTAGGCTGTTAATGGCCAGGTGGATTATTCAAACCCATCAGCTGTGCTGGGAGGGGAAAGATGAGGCTGTATGCTTCTGTAAAGGCTTATAGCTTTGGGTTTAGACCTGCTGACACTGTGCTTCTTCACTTTCATGAGTGTGTTCACAGTAAAATGGCTTCAAGTGGAGAAGTTAATCCTTCACAAATGGAAAGAATAATGGGACCTTATCCCAGGCATTTAGTGGATGGAGCCAGGAAAAGAAAACCACACCAAAGACACAGCAGAATGTGAATAACCAGGTAGAGGTAAACATCTGCATACGATCAGCCAGAGTGATTTTTATCTCGTCGTCTGGTTCCTATAGAATCAGCTCTCTGGTATCACAGAACAGAACACTCCTCGCTGGCAACGATAATTGTCCTCTAATTTCATGATGCCCTGAGATGCTTTTTGCAGCCAAATAAGCCCATGATGAATGTGTGAAAATCCTGCATTAATTTAGTTAGGTTTGAACCTTGTGATTCTAATAAAGTCATTTAAAATTCTCCCCCTGATGAAGGTTATTGAGACTGTGAAGGGAATACCAACAGCAGGCGATTCAGAGGAAGTTCCTGTTCACTCATTAGGCAATGTCTAAGGGGCTGTGTGACCCTTACCAAAGCCTTCTTTCCTTTCCTGCACTTTAAATGCCAGCTCTCTTTTTCCCATCCTCAGGATAATGCCTGGGAGGTGGGTCAATCCAACAGTGTAATTAAAAAAAAAAAATGGAGAGAGAATGAGACGCTCACCTGACACATAAGGAAAGGCATGCAAATTGAAATTATAATAATAGTCTATATTTGTGCTAGAGGAAAAAAAGAATTTTTAAAATGAACTGTCGAGTTACAGTGCAGTGTGAGTGCAAACGGACACAACCTCTCTGCAGGACAACATGGCAATTTATGCTGAAGCTGCTGTTAGGGCCGGGGAGTCTGCTCTCTCACAGTTACGCTGTGGCTAAACATAGATCAGCCCCATGGCACCCCGTAGCCCATAAACTTTATGGCACATGATTGTCAGATTTTTTCCTCCCACAGACTAACTGGTAGTTTTGAACCACTCATCTTTTGATTAACAGCTAAGTCCTTACCCATTGTGTTAATAGGACTCATGAATTATACAAAAACCCAAAGCCATTGCCATGTTAGTGGTAATTCATAGTGCCCTGTAAGACAGGGTAAAACTATCTCATCGGGTCTCCAACACCGTAAGTCTTTACAGAAGCAGGTTGCCACACCTTTTGCCTGCAAGTAGCCAGAGGGTTTGAGTGAATGACATTTTCTTTAAAATCTGAAGGCTTGACCAACAGAGTTCCCCCTATAAATTAATTATAGAATTATCATATACATGGTATATATATGATATATATATACACACCAATAAATGTTGTTCTTTGTCGTAGTTACATAATCTGGTGTCAATTTGAGGATTTGTAGTGTATGAGTGGAGTCTAGCCTGTCAATCCGGTCATAGCTTGATGCCCTCATTTAGAGGCACTAAGGAGATAAATAGCTCTTGGAGGCAGAACATAGGCTTACTCCCAGGGAGACATTGCAACTGACAAGACACATGGTACTCAGCTAGTGCCCTGAGTTGGAGGAGCCACACGGAGACCTCTGTCAGCACTGCTATGCTTACAAGGCTTTCAGAACCACAAGACTTCCCACTTATTGGCCTGTGATCTTCCTGCATTCGGCATCATTGCATGTGTTTCTGTGAGTCTGAAGCGGTGTTGGACATCTGGGCTAATCTAGAACTATTGTGCTTGATCTGGACTGGGCTCAATATTCAATTGCTCTTGTATATAAAGCTCTTTCTTATACATATATGAGTGTCTATGAATTTGTTTCTCGAGTCTATCCAGACTAATAGATTGTTATATGCCATTGATCAGCAATGACTCATACTATGCTCAACACGATGAAGCAAAATGCTGCTGGGACGTGCACCACCCTCACAATTGTGGCTATGTCTGAGCTCATTGTTTCAGTGAATATGCCAATCCATCTTGTCAAGCATCTTCCTCTTTTATGCTGACCATCCACTTTACCAAGCATGAAGTCTTCCTCCAGGTACTGATCTCGCTTGATAACAGGTCCATGTACGTAAGACACATTCGTACCATCATCTCCTCTAAGGAGTATTCTAGCCTCACTTCTTCCAAGACATACAGTAGCTGGTTATTCTTTTGGCAGCCCATGAGATTTTCAATATTCTTCACCAGCACCATAGACTAACCTATTGTGTATATAAGACATAAGTCCCTAAGTTGTGTAAACAATTAAATGTCATTCCCTGCTAAATAAGAAGCACAAAAAATTGAGAAAGTAAACTTTTTCCTTTGATCATGGCTATCTACTTCTGAAAAGTCTGGAAAACCCTGTGGAGCAAAGGTCTGACCTGACACACCCCTTGAGTTGTGATAGACTCAATGGCAAATCGATGGTATTGGTGTACCCTAATAATAGTATAATATGTACAATGTACCATGCCCTACAATTAGAAATTTAGGTAGAGTCCGCATTTTATCTTAAAAATCTATCTCAATTATCTCAATTTGTCAAATAAGAAAATTGAATTAGACTCAGAGAAGTTGAAGACCTTACCCTCATTCTCACAGTGAGTAAAGGGTTGGGATTTGTACTGCGTTCTTCCTATTGGTATGATACATATTTGCTTGCATATTAAGTTCCATTGCCTTCTGTGAGCCTCTGAATCATTTTTTAAATATAAAACTACATTGGTACATTAATGTAGCATATATCATTTGATTAATTGTATATATTACATACCACGGTAAGCACTGTGCAAGGGACGCCATGAACATAAGGAGTCTGTCTACAAAATCAATGAAACTTTTACTAAGCCAAAAGCATCAAAGTGTGAAGCTAGTGTTTTTTCGATATAGCCTTTGCCTAGGTCTAGCCAATTCTGAGGCGGTGCTTCCATCTCTCTAGCTTTTCCCCAAAGTGTCTGCATCCTTTGATGCACACCATATCCCAAAAAGAAGTGTGAACATCTGCCAGAGTCTTAAATGGCATTTTTCTGAAGTGTTCTCAAAGATTGGGGAACAAAGAGAAACATGAAGGGTTAAGTTCAGAGTTGTAGGTGGAATGGGGCAACGGTTCCCAATTATAGGACATAGCACAGAATGACACAGAGCAGTCATTGGACAGTCTTACAGAATGAGCAGGTGCTTAGCTGTGACAGAAACATTCCTCAGAGCAGCTTTTGTGGTCTTTTTCTCACCAATGCAGTCTTCACTTTAATTAAAATTTCTTCAAGATAAATTCATGATCATCTTATACCTTCTGAGAAAATCTATCATGAGCACACCTTTGGAATCCTCCAAAATGACCTATTTTAACTTTCTGAACTAATTTTTTGGCTTTGAATTTACCTGGCTCAACAGAACCTGTTTTGTTGCTCTGTTTTGTTTGTTTTTTTTAAGGTAGCTTAATAAGTCTAAGATAAGTGTATAACTGGAAGAATTTGTCTGCAGCCAATCCACTGATTGCAATGACGTATTTAAACATGTTTTGTTTGGAATAACCTCATGCATATGTGGAGACTTTGTAGTAACGCATTTTGACTTATTGCCTACTGGGTTACTATGATGCCTACATCTCCTGTGAAACAGCAACATCTCACTCACTGCCCCTGAATGGATTTCAACCCTATAGAACATAATATACCGGCTCAGTAAGTTTCTGTGACTGCAACTTTTTCTGGGCTTTCTCCGTCGGAGCAGTTGGTGGTTTCAAACTGCTGACCTTAGGCTTCCTATCTGTGCCAGTGAGATGTCACATCAACTTGAAGATGTGTGAAAAGAGAGGGGTGGAATCCAACCTGTCAAGGCTTGGTGATGCCTTCTGGGAGGTGTGGCCTCCTTATAAGGGGAAAGGCGGAGCCTCTCTCTTCTCCCGCCCCTTGGTATTCATGCCTACCAAGATTGTGTCTGAATCCAGGGCCAGCCCCCTGTGGGCAGTCTGACCCTGAGAGCTGTTGGACCCTGCCGTGATCCTACCAACCTTGGATCTATGTGATGCTGCACCCAGCAGCCTGCGATCTTCCTGCTTCCAGCATCATCAGGCTGCAGCTCAGTGAGTCTGAAGAGGGCCTTAGGAACTATCAATCAGACTTAAGAACTTGCACTGGACTCAACAAGGAAGGCTTCATGATACATAATTGTATCTTGGTATAAAGCGCTTTCTTATTCATACACGAGTGTTGCGGGTTCTATTTCTCTAGACAAGCCTGCCTAATACATCATCTAGTACCACACTTTGAGAAACACACAATTAATGTCAGTTAAAGCACCACTCCACCACCCTGGAGAGTCTCCTACTTACCATGTATGATGCCACTACGCACAGCCATGCAGGGCAGAGGTACCAGTATTTCTCTGGCATCTCTGCATCCTACATCACAATCAGCCACTCCAATATTATTAGTCATAACGTACATTTTCAGTTATGTTCATCCTTCCTCCAAATTGTTTGGCTCAGGCTGTCAATGTGATACAGATATAGCAGTGGATTTACCATACTATATTTATCATGGGTCAATGATGAATATGTAAATCAGGTCAGAAAGAAAGAGTAAAGAGAACTCCTGACTAACAAGCAATAAACAGAAGGATGGCAAGAAGCCATGATCCAAACTGAGTTCTTTAATGGGACAGAACTTGCACAAGATTTTCTGCAGGTGACATCAATTGGCTTGATGAAAAGTCAGTGAGGGGAGAAAACAAGAATAAAGGTTTCTCTATGACTCCAAGTCAGAGATAAATTAAAAAAAAAAAAACTACAGCCAGTCAATCCATTTGAAATCATATGGTCCTGTGGGACAAAGTGGAACTGCCCCTTTGATTCCTGAGGCTGAAATAAGATGTGGAACCACCGGTAGGTTTGAACTGGTTACTTGGTGGTTGGCAGTGCAAAAAGTAGCTCACTATGCCCCCAGGGGTCCTTAAGTCTGAGAGAGGGGAACTCTAAATATATACTTCTCCATTAATGTCTGCATACTTTCTAAAAGAATTTGTTAGGATAGAAAAACTGTAAATTGCACAGCTATTGAATCAAGGACCACAAGATATTTTACATATGAAATTGTTGTTTGGTCTAACTAAGTAGATTTCTGCTCATAGTGACTGCAGGGGAGTGAATTACTTGATCTGGCTCTTCTACACAGATAGTCTATGTAACTCCTATCAAATGACTAGACGGGATCATGCAAATAGGGTTCATAAAACTCTACTATCAGAATGAATCGACTTTGCCCTCTCGTTAGGTTTGAAATGCCCTATCTCAGAAGAGGAATGGGGGGGGGGGTTCCCCACTAACATTAAGAAAAAAAGAGCAGGGGTGGAATGCGTCCTTGGAATCCTGAGCCTTTCGCCCAGGACACAGAGAGCTGTGACACCAGAGAAGTGGTGGAGAAATGGCTAGAGTAGTAGCAGCAGCACCAGCTGCGTCAGGCAGGGTAGTGAGCTTCTGGGTTCTTGGAGGAAGCAACAATGAGTGACTCCAACCAGGAGGCTAACTTGTGGAGTGGGATTCCCCCAGGCACTTAATTAAGGAGCTAGCTCAGGAGTCAGAACTGACTCAATGGCAATGAGCTTGGTGTTTTGGAAAGGGAACTGACTCTCAGAACTAGAGCTGGCTGCCTTTGAGCTCGGGCTTATGGTGGAGGAGTATTTTTGCTTTTGCGGCGCTAACGGAGCTTTGCAACATCCCCTGAGTAGGGAAGAGGCCAAGTGGCCACATGGATGAGAGGCTGAGAATGAGAGAGGTTTGCCTGCAGACATGGATGAGAAGAAGCCCACTTGATGAAAGAAGTGCATCCTTAGCTTTCCTGATGGTCTGTGAGTTCTGGGTGGTCATAGAAGCAAACGATTGAACCTAGCAGAGAAGTAGAGAGTTCCCAAGGAGGAAGAGTTGGCTTCAGAAGTGGTAAAGAAGGTTTGAGGTTGGAAGTCTGTCTAGGAATCCACATTAAGCTGATGTGGAGTTTGATTCTCATTCCCCCTTGTGAAATCAGAGTTTTGATGTGGCCTGCATGCCTTTCCTGCAGTGATGCCACATGACAGGGTAGAATGCCCACGTCAGGTGTTCTAGGATGTGATTTTTGATGAAGACAGCCAGATCTTTCTCCTATAAGCAGCAAGGTGGGTTGGAACTAACCTGACATTGGTTAGCAGTCAGTAGTTTAAAATAATCATTTTCTAAGGCAACTACAATACCCCCAAGGGCTCATAGACAGTGGGAGGCGGGGGGAGTGGCAAGTTGAAAAAAATCAAATAGAAACATAAAAAATAAACTGAAAAAAAGAAATTGCAGTCAAAAGGAAGGCTTATACTTCTCTCGGCACTGGGTTGAAACATTGATTCCTAAACCTTGGAGAAAATCAATATTACCTAAGACATTTGCAGAAATGAGAGATGTCAAGTTTCACCCCTATTAATCCTGAGTTAGATGAGAGCTGGGTATCTATATTCTCAATAAGCTCTGCAAGAGATTCTGAGGCACAGGCCACATTTCATACCCCGACTTGAGTAATATCCAGATATGTGGGAGGAGAAACAGATGGGAATTACTGTTTTCCCCATTCCTGCTTTAGTAATTGGCAACCTAGCTATTAAACCAAAGAAATAATTCTTTATGTTAGTCTGTTTGACTTCTGTTTCTTCTATTTTCATGCGAACTTGCCCCCATTCCTACATCAAAGTTGCTGAAGATAAAAAGCATCTTAAAATGGACTTGGCTTTTTTGTTTGTTTGTTTGTTTTTGTTTTCTCAGGGTGTGTTATTAAATCGATAGTATGAAACACAAGAATTGTATTTTAATCAAGGAAAACTATTTGCCCTCTAAGTCCATGATTGGCGTACCTCTTCTAATACTGTGGTCCCTGGGTTTGACATGTGGTTCCCCTGAAACTCACATTTGCCATTGTGTATCTCCTTGAGTCCTCTGAAATCAGTGCAGTGCTCAGGAAGTGTCAAATCACAATGTGACTTTACTTCATAATTGTAGTCATGCTCTAAAAGTAGGGACAAGACACATTGTGGCATTTGTGAAAACCATTCTCCAAAGAGTGCCAATGACTGGTGCTCAGAGGGAATTGTTTAATCTGCAAAGAACATTTGACTAAACCATGGAGTTGAATTGTAGCAGCAAAGAAGATCTTTTAAATACATTTTTAAATATGCGGAAATTGGATTCATGGTGCTTTCCAATGTGAAAGTGATGTTTTATAATTGTATTATGCAAATCCAATTACACTAGGAACATTGAAATGAATCTTCTGAAAATGTTGTTTGTCTATATGCAACTCATGTATACTATCATATATTCATATGTGTGTATGTTCATGTATATCACAAAAACCAATGCCATCACTGTTGAGTCAATGCTGGCACCATCCCGCGGGGTTTCTGAGGCTATATTCTATAAGTAGAATATCAGATATTTTGACCCTGGAGCAATGGTTGGTTCAAATTCCCAACCTGTCATTTAGCAGTTCAAGTGCTTAACCACTGCACCATGGGGGCTTCTCACATTGATGCAAATAATGTACTTTTCACAATATTTTTAAAGTGGAACTAAATAGTTTTCCCTGTGTTCCATCTGAGGAAGCATTCATATATTAATAGCTTACTCTGAAGTCAGTGTAGGGGAAAACAAAGAGGTGGCAATATTATTCTAGTCTTTCCACTTCTGCTTTACTGTGTTTGTCCTTTTTGTCCTTTTGTGATGTGCCAGGCACATCACACTGTTCCTGGCAGGTTTTTTTTAATCAATGTACATACTTTGTCTTTCCATTATATGGAAAATTTTTAATTTTTTAATCATTTTATAGGGAGCTCATACAACTCTTATCATAATTCATACGTGCATCCATTGTATCAAACACATCTGTACATTTGTTTCCATCATCATTTTCAAAACATTTTCTTTCTACTTGAGCACTTGGTATCAGCTCATTTTTTTGATATGGAAAATTATTAAACACAATGATATATTATATTCATCTGTATTCTTCTTTCCTAATAAAGTGATCTGCATATAATAGAGTGTAACTAACATCTAGAAGAGTGCTGAATGAATAAATTAGTTGGGAAACATGATTTCATTTACTAATTAACTTCTTGGCCTTGGGCAAGTCATTTAATTTCCTTGAAACACACTTTAGTCATTCTTACTGGCAAATTTAATTTTATTCAAGACATTATATCTTAAACATATTTTTTATTTCAAATCTATATTCCTTGAAAGCTATATATATTATGAATGCTACATAACACTATGTAAACAACAGATATTATATAGCAATTTAACATTTCTTCCACCAGTTATATCAACTGCAAAAATAAAAAGTTTAATAAAATACAAATCAGCAGCTTTCATGTTTCTATATGTGGCAAAGTATCAGGGAGAGTAAAAAAACATAAGACACAGGCTTAAAAGATAGAATTTCTAGAATTTAGTTTGGACTTTGCCACTTCCTGGCTGGCCGAT
This sequence comes from Nesogale talazaci, assembly GCA_004026705.1. Classification (NCBI taxonomy): domain Eukaryota; kingdom Metazoa; phylum Chordata; class Mammalia; order Afrosoricida; family Tenrecidae; genus Nesogale; species Nesogale talazaci. The sequence goes on along the minus strand of PVJH01000444.1, from coordinate 103,654 downwards.
CTTCAGAAACAAGTCAATTAACTTCTGAAGCTCCATTACCTAGCCTGTAAAATAAAGATTGTAAGACTAACTTCATCTCCTGCCCAGGGTTGTGGTGAGGTCCATTAAGATAATGTATATGGAAAACAGTTTATATAGTCCTACAAAAATGAAGGCTGTAGTTTTTATCCCTCACTACCAATGTTTTAATGGTACTCAACTTTATATCATTATAGCACAATGAATTTGAAATGCACTGAAACACTGGTTTATAGAAACATAAAATGAAATGATAGATGTGATGGGAAACAGCCCTGGAAACTTAATTATATTATGCAAATGTTAGGGTTTTTTTTTTAAATATCTTGATACAGACTTTCAAATCGACTATATGGATGCATTCTAAGTCATAAAATGTCCAGGTAATGAATGGATATTTCTTTAAAAAGAGAAAAGAATAAGAGTCTTTGTATTATCTAATTTGATCCAGAAATCTTAGTCTACTAAATCTTTCTGAACTTTAATTTTTTATTTTTTTAGAAGGAGCGCTTTAAATAGCAATATTCTGCCAGGAGAGGGATGTTGTTGTGGCGGTGGCTGTTCGTGGGTGCCATCTGCTCGGTCCCAACCCACAGTGACCGAACGCACAACAGAAGGAAACAGTACTTGCTCCTGCACCATGCTCACAACTAGTCCTACACGTGAGTTCATTGTTGAAACCACCGTGTCAATACATCTCCTTGATGACCGTCCTCTTTTTCATGGTGTCCCCTATCAATTTCACCCCCCCCCCAAAAAAAGGTGCCTTTTTCCAAGAGAATGATGTCTCTTGACAATATACCATGGTATGCATGTGAGATGAAATCTTGCCATCCATGATTCTAAAGACACTCTGGCTATACTTCTATGCCAGATCGGTTTGCTCAGTTAGCAGTTTATGGTACCTTCAACAATCTTCCCTTGTACTACAGTTTAAATGCATCGATTCTTCGTCAGTCTTCTTTATTCAATGCCCAACTTTTCCATACATATAACACAACTCAAAATACCATACAAAAATACAACCAAGTACCTGTAGACACCTAGTTTTTGATAAAGAATTGGAATGCATTAAATGAGCAAAAGATAGCCAGTTCAACAAACAAGGCTGGAAAAACCGGATACTCATCTACAAAAAAATGATAAAAGACCCACACCTCATATCATGTACAAAAACAAACTCAAGAGATTCAAATACCTAAATCTAAATCACACACTTAAGAATATCAATGAAAACTTAGAGACAAACTTAAAATCCTAATAATTCATGACATAAGCACAGTGCAGAACATAATGAATAATATTCACATGATAGAAGATAAAATAAAGACTTGGACCTATTAAAATATGATATTTATTCACAACAAAAGACTTCATCCAAAGAGTCAAGAAAGAGTCCATGGATAAAAAAGAAAAAACATGAGTCATAATACGTCAGATCAAGGGCAAATCTCTAAAATTTATAGAAAGTTGCAACATTTTAACAAAAAAAAATACAAATAAACTTACGAAAAGTGGGTTCAAGGCAGGAATACACAATTTACCAAAAATTACATTCAGGGAGCGAAGGAAGGAAGATCTGCAATCATCAGCAATGAGAGAAATACAAATTTAATTTGGGGGGGGGGGCATCACTGCCCTCTGGTGGTTGTGGGAGCTACCCAGCATTGCTCTTGAGAGCCGCTGCTGGATTTGAACCACCAAGCCCGTGGGCCGCAGTCCTGCACTCAATAATGAGTTATCAACTCACACCAACACTTGGGGCAAAATTTCATAAAATGGAAGATAATAACTATTAAAGAGAATGTAGAGCTATAGGAACACTTTTACACTCCTTGTGGGATTGTAGAATTGTACATCCATTATGAAAATCAGTATGCCCCAACCTCAACTATAGGGGCAGTCACCTCTCTACCAGAAGAAGTTGCCTTGGAGGCCAGCACTGAAGCTGAAGCTTGGGGAGTGAGATAAGCCTGACCAGAGCACATGAGAACAAATGAAAGGGGAGGAAGAGAGAATGACTTGCATCCTGGCCCACCGAACCTTCAGGACGATAATCACACTCAGAACAGTTACTGCACAGAGGACTGCACGGCCAGCCCCATTATGAAATACGACTACCCTCGCAGACCCAAGGCCTATTGGGGCCAGAAGGAAGAAGTGGGGTCAAGATTATACCCTGTCAGACACAACCACACCAATGCAAAGCACTAAGAGTGTGCAACAGAGCATAGAGTCACAGATGGAGTGCCAAGGATATACTTTGGGGCCAGGGTATTGGCACCCCATCCGAATGAACCAGAGGTCATTCTAAGACGTAAACTACAGACCTTGAACTTTATACAGGTTCTTATATTGCTATTATTTTTATTATTCTGTTACATATTGTATAGTACATTGAGGGGGTTTCTTGCTGTTGTTATCAATTGTTTTATTTGCTTAAGTTGCTCCATTTTAGGAGACCTTTCTTGTACATATTGCTACCTATACAGGTCTATGTAGACAAGATAGAGTGGACAAAGAGGTTGGAGGCGAAAATGACAGGTCTTATGGCTCGAGGGTAGGGGACATTGAAGAGGGGGAGGAGGGGGAAAGGTGGTGATGTCGACCAGCCCAGGAAAAAGGGAACAACAATTGATACAAATGCAGGGACAAGGTGGGTGAGAGAAAATCAGTATGGCACTTCCTTAAATAAATGCAAATCCAAATACTGTATGATTCAGCAATCTCTTTATGGGGTATATACCCTAAAATATTAAGAATATAACATGAAAAGACACATGCATGTCTATGTTTATTGCAGCAATTTCCACAATAGCAAAAACAGGGAACAACAAAAACCCCAACTGCAGTGGAATGGATATACAAGTTCTGGTACATTCATACAAAGGAACTTTTCACACCAACAATAAACAAAAAGAGATAATTCTGTACAGCACAACACATGGAAAAAACTAGAGAATATTATGCTAACCAAGGTCAATCAATCTTATAAGATAACTATTTAATATCACCATCATTATAGACAAAAATCAAATAAGAAGAAATATGGTTTATACACCAAAAGGCAAGACTTTGATGACAGTGAAGAGGTCAGGGACGGGAGTGGGAAAAGCGAGAGGGAAGGCATTGGGAGAAGACAAAAAGTAGAGGGCTTAGCAGAAAAAAAAAATAAAATAAAAATAAATACTGCTTCATGAAGAAAAAATCCTCATGATTCGTTACCCCTCATGTCTACATGTTGATCTGAGTGACTGAAAAAGTAAGAAAGTAAAACTGAAGTGGACTTGGACTTGTCAGTGACATACAAGCTCATTTCAAACAAAAAAACTCACATATCATACAATTCAATTGTTCAACCATATACATTATTTCCTTTGTATAAAGTTCTGTTATATGAATGTACCAGAACTTGTATATCCGTTCCTCTGTTGGGGTTTTTGTTGTTTCCCTGTTTTTGCTATTGTGGAAATTGCTGCAATAAACATAGACATACATGTGTCTGTTCATATTATATTCTTAATTTTTTAGGGTATGTGCCCCATAGAGAGGTTGCTCGATCAGTGTACTTGCACTCATGGTACTTCTTGTACTCATTGGTGTTACCTCTCCTTTCCCCCCTCCACTTCCCCTTCCAGACTCCCACATAATTACTAAGTCAGTTACTATCTCCATAAATCCGGCCATCCTGAATTCCCTATACAGATAAACATGCAAAACAACAAAAGAGAACCCACCAACAATGACCACATAAAAAGCATAAAATATTTAAAACCTGGAATAGACTTAAAATGGGCCAAAAGGAAAATCAGATGACAGATGTTGTCTTCAGACCTAACTAGAGTTGCTGATATCCACTTTACAATGCCCTGTGTCTTATATTAAAAGTCTCCACATCCTGAGCCTAAGAGGAGATTCTCCAGAGACTCAATTCATGTAGGGACCCTGCAAATTAATTTGGAGTTTCCACTCTCCTCATTTATTTTTTGTTAGATGGATCCCAGTTGGTTTTGACTTATCCTGACTCTATGTACAACAGAACAAAACCCTGCCCAATCCTTCACTGTCTTCAAATTGTTCTGATGTTTGAGTCCATTGTTGCAGACACTGTTTCAATCCATCTCGTCCTCGTGAGTAGAAGCAGCACGTTGTCAGACATGGCGCCTCTCGAGTTGGAAGATGATACTCAAAGTATGCAGAGGAAGAGCTGCCTTCTCCAAGCAGAGGGGACGATAGCGACACAGAGAAGCAAAGCGTCGTGGCAGCAAAGAAGAGGAAGGTGGGTCGATTCAGTGACTGCGACGGGCTCACATAGAGCAGCAATTGAGAGGACGGCTCAGGACCATGTGGTGCCGGCTTCTGCTGAGCAGGGGCCTCCTTTGAGTCGGACAGATTGAACGGCACCTCACAGCAAGAACAAGAGGCTGCACTCCATCGTTCTGTGTCGCTTTTCTTGCACTATAAAATTGCTTTGTCAATATCCGTTCACAATGGGGCACTTTAAAACCAGGAACTGGATGCTTCACGTGACTGCTGCTTGTCTGTCTTCATTTAGATAGGATAGCCACACAGGACCTAGCACCCAGCCCTTGCAAGTCCTATGGAAATGATGGCCATGTCTATGAATGCTAAATGCAAAGACTGAACAGGACACCTTCAAACCAGCATTTCCATCCGGTACTCAAATAAAAGCTTAAAGATTAACCCTGTAAATTGATATGAGCTATAGCACCAAACGAGGCAACATACGCTGAAATTAAAATGGCCGGACTACGGCTACCAAAAGATATAGCGTCTGGGGTCTTAAAGGCTTGAGTAAACAAGTGGCCATTCCGCTCAGAAGCAATAAAGCCCACACAGAAGAAGCACACCAGCCTGTGTGATCATGAGGTGGTGAAGGGATCCAGTGTCAGGCATCAATGAGCTAAAATTATACTATTATTAATGCGGGGGAGTACAGATTGGGGACCCAAAGCCCATCAATAGGTGAGGTGACATCCTTTTGCAGAGAGGTTACAAGGAGGAGATGAGTCAGTTAAGATACAGGGTGGGAGCTATGAAATATGCAACCTTCCTCTAGTTCTCATGCTGCCTCCCACCCACTATCATGACCCCAATTCTACCACATAAATCCAGCTAGACCAGGAGATGTACAGTGAAGTTGGAAACATGGAAAACTTAGGATAGATGATCCATCAAGACTAGTAATGGGAGTGGTCATACCAGGAGGGTGGAGGGATGGAGGAATAGAAAGGGAGAACCAACTTCAGGGATCTACACGTAGTCTCCTCTCTGGGACATGGACAACACGGAAGCGAGTGTTGGGACACATTGTACAGTGTACATTATGAAAAAAATAACAATTTATAAATTACTAAGGGTTCAAAGGGAAGGGGAGGAGGAAGGCTAATATAGGGAGCTGATACTGGGGACCTGGAGGGAGGGAGAATGTTTTGAGAGTGATGATGGCAGTGGGTGTGTAAATGTGGTCTGCATAAAATTGAAGTTGGGATGGATTGTGATGGGAGTTGTATGGGCCCCTAATAAAATGATTCATTAAAAAAAAGGGGGGGGAGGCAAAAGGGGAGTTTTTTGTCTTTTTTTTTAAAGAGGAGCTTGTACCAAGGGCTCAAGTAGAAAATGTTTGGAAACGTATGTGGCAGCATGTGTGCAAATGTGCTTAATACAAATGATGTACTGAATGTTGTAGTAGTTGTAAGAGCAGAGCCCCCAATAAAATTATTTTTAAAAAATAGCCAGGCTCACTGTAAATTTTCACAAACCTTGTTGCTTAGAAACAGATGCTATCATTAAGGAAATGTTTTGCCTTTTTATCTAGCTAAGAATAGAGATGCAATATATCTTGGGACCCCTGTAACCAAAACCTCCTCAGGATATCTATGCTTTGGGTAAGATAATATTTTGTTTTGTTTTGTTGTTGTTGTTGTTGTTGTTGTTGTTTGGGGGACATCACTGCCCTCTGGTGGGAGTGGGAGGCCCAGCCTTGCTCCTGGAGAGCTGCTGCTGGATTTCAACCGCCAATCCTGTGGGCCGCAGTCCCGCATTCAACCACTGTGCCACCAGGGCTCAGCATGGTAAGATAATATTTTAAAACCTGCTCCCACAGTATCCACCATGCGATAGTATTGCTAAGGTATAAGACTTCTTACCACTTTGCAATTATATCTTTTAACCAATCAGTATTCCAGCTCTAGGAATGTAACAATAATGTTAAAAGCCACGCTGTGATTCGTCCTGTCTTCGACTTACCTCAGTCATTGTAAACCACCACAATATTAAAGTAATCATTTCTAAATATGGCCTGCATACAATTGATATATGTATGGACTATGATGGGATTTGTATGAACCCTCCAAAAATGATTCATTAAAAAAAAGGAAAAAAAAAGAACTAGGAGGCAAAGCACATTTATAGAGATCTAGCTACAGACATATACAGAGGTAAATATATCAATATATAATGATAGAGAAATAGATGCATGTACATATATATATGTTAAATATTAAAGTAGCAAATAGACACTGGGCTTCCGCTCAAGTACTCCCTCAACATAAGAACACTCTGCTCTAACAACCCAGCATTCTGTGATGCTCACCTTCCCAACATGATTGCTGAAGACAAAACAGGTGCAAAAGGAAATGTGGTGAAGAAAACTGATGGTGCCCCACTACTAAAAGTTAGAGCTTCTGGAGGCTTAAAGGCTTGAAGATAAAAAACAGCCATCAAGCTGAGAAGCAACAAAGCCCACATAGAAGATGCACATCAGCCTGTGTGATCATCAGGTGTTGATGGGATCAGATATGAGGCATCAAAGACTCAAAATAAAACAAAACAAAAAAATCATATCGATGTAAGTGGGGAGGGCAGAGTGGAGACCCAAAGCCCACCTGTAGACAACTGGATATCCCCTTACAGAAGGGTCACAGGGAGAAGACAAGGCAGTCAGGGTGCAGTATAGCACTGACAAAACATACAACTTTCCTCTAGTTTTTTAATGCCTCCCCCCCCCCCACTACGGTGATCCCAATTGTACCTTATAAATTCGGCTAGATCAGAAGACGTACACTGGTACAGATAAGAGCTGGAAGCACAGGGAATCCAGGACAGATAAACCTCTCAGAACCAACAATGATAGTAGTCATAGTCAAAGGAAGGGGGAGGGGAGGGAACTGATCACAAGGATCTACCTATAACACCTTCCAGGTGGATGGACAACAGAAAAGTGGGTGAATGGAGACAGTGGTCAGCGAAAGACATGAAAAAAATTATACATTTTTAAAAGTTCATGGGGTGGGGGGAGTGATGCCAAGGGCTCAAGTAGAAAGAAAATGTTTCGAAAATGATGATGGCGGCATAGGTACAAATGGGCCTAACTCAATATAGAGGGATGGATGATGATAAGAGGTATGAGAGCCCCCAATAAAATCCATTTTTAAGGTTAAAAAAAAAGAGAAATATTTTGCCTTGGATTCTGTGGCCTTATTTCAGTGCTCATTCTACCTTCCCAGTTCTTGGCAGGAGCTTTCAGGGAGGGACCTTTTGGAAGATGGCGCTCCATCCCCTTGAAGTCTTTTAAGTTCTTCAAGGTTTATTAGCAGCACTTCCTCTTTCCTTTCGGTTTGCCATTGCATCTGTTTTGAGCAGTTTGTTAGCATTCTTGCTTGGTATGGCTATGTGAACTTGTGTTTCTCCAAATGCTCATTCACCTTGTTCAGTCACAGTTTTTATTGTTGTATGTGTGTGAGTGAGACAGAGGGGGACATAAAGGCACAGAGAGAACATGCCAGAACAAAAGCTTGACTGCTCTTTTCACACGTGTGGTTACGATGTTCGTGACCACAAAGGCGGTGCCTTTTAAGGAGCGGGCCCAGCTCCTGGTGTGTTTGCTGTATCACTGACATGCTTTCACTAAGGATAGTCTAGGACGGAAGCAGTGCCCAGATGGGAGCATCATTTGGCATGTGACCTTCATTCTCTGCAGAGTGGCTTGGAGAGAAGAGGCTCTAGAATCAATCAGCAAAGTGAAGTGAAAACCTGCGGTGTCCTCGGCTCCTCTGCCGGCCATTCTTTCACTTTACCCATCTCCTTTCTGTACCTGTTTCTACTTCCTTACTTGGCACAAACTAAAACACATGCTTGATTTTAAACATTCAGCCTTAGTAAAAAGGTGAGTTGTATGGAACATCACTTCTGTTGATAGTAGCTCACAAATCTTCTCCAACCACAGAAACGAAACAACCTGCCGAGACAAGGAAATTAATGGTCTGCAGTCGCGGCAGCTACAAACGCAGCCAAGTGAGAAATTCCCATTTCAGAAAAGAAGCCCTGGAAATAACAATGAGTTCAGAACTAATGCTGGATGGTATTTGATTCATACTAGTGGGCCCTACAAATGCCCAGTTATAATTAGAACACACAGACTGGGAAAAGGTGCAGGCCAGCCTTTCTGGAGCCCCCAACAAGACGGCTAGAGAAATACTTAAAGCAGCCCAGAAAAAGTAGGAAAGACATATGTTTATAAAGCCAGGAAAAGAAACTTAAATAGAAAGAGGATGTTAGAGAACCCCCAAAAGGATTTACCCAGAGAGCCTGGTACAGCAGCTACACATTACCACATCATTTTCTTGGGGGCTCTTCCATCTCTGACACCATCCATACATCAATTGTATCAAGCACATTTGTACATATGTTGCCATCATCATTTCAACACATCTTCTTTCTGCTTGAGCTCTTGGTCATAGCTCCTTTTTTGTCCCTCTGTGCCAACACCCCTACACCCTCATGGATCCCTGATAAATTATAAATCATTATTAATTTCATTTCTGACAATGTATAATACTTTCTTGTTTGGGGATGACACTCTAGTGCTTAAGTAAAGCTTATATCAATAATAATCATATTTTATAGTTATGATAAGTAGGTTTGTTGTACCAATATGGCCAATGAAAATAGATAGGTTTGTTGTGCCAACGTGGCCAATGAACACATGTGAGATCAATTGAAAGGCAACTATATAAATAGGCTCAGTAAGCCTTGCCTTGCTCTCCTTGCTCTTGGATCTTCAGCCCAATGTGCCTTCCTTGTTCTGTACCTGTTTGCAAGCTACACTATTCATGAGACACCTATTCTGTGGACTGTGTTGCTGTGAGTTGAGGTTCCTTCAAGCCCTGCTTCACCACGCTCCTGGGATATACATCTCCTGAGCTGGGGACTGTTGGTCCGTGTCATCTGGCTGACTGTTGGTGACCTACCTTGGTGTTTGCTGCCTATGGCCAGATAGCTTGCATTGCTGTACAGAGGACTACCTGGTGGCCCTAAAGACTTGAAGGACTGCCAGTGTACTAGCTGTCTCACACAAGTGAATTGCACCGTCATTCGTACTGATTTATTGATTAGCTGTTTATTTCTTATGTTAGATATCTATCTATATAAATATATATAAAATTATAAGTGTCCTGGTTTTGTTTCTCTAGAGAACCCATATAATACAATAATATATAGACTTAAATTAGTAAAAATTTAAAAACAACTCCCCACTTTTGAAAAGCACAGCTCTAATACTTCCCCTATAAGGGGATATGCTCTCTAAATGAAAATGCCACGTGCAATTTATTCAGGCAGAAGAAATTTTCAGAATTTGCTTGACTCATTTCCATTATATCTTAAGATAAAAAATAACACAGAGAATACCCTTTATTGCTTTCATGCTTTGAGTTTATCTGAATACCCCATGAGTTTTCTGCCATATATAATTAATTATTAGCTTTCTCTCCTACTAATATAGAACACACTCACTTAACTAGTACGACTGCAGACATCCAAAGACCAACCTACAGTAGTACCTCGACCAGATGAAGGACAGGAGATGACCTCTCTCCTAGGCGAGCTAAACACGCCACTTTGCAGACGTCCATTAAAGACACCGTCCTCGTTCAAACTCAAAGACTATAACTGTTTATGTGAGTAGAAAGTCTCACCTCCCAGAGCGGTTTTGAACCGCAGAACTGTTGAGGTTAGCAACTCAACTTGTGACCCCTCTGCCACTGCAGCTCTCATTCAAGATTACTATAAAGAGAAATGGTAGAAAGTGCATGGGTTATGAACAAGTGTAAACGTTGAAAATAACAGGCTATTTCTGGTGGTTATTTTTTCTTTCTTTTTTTTTTTTTTTTGGGGGGGGGCATCACTGCCCTCCGGTGGTGGGAGTAGGAGGCCCAGCCCCACTGCTGGAATTGAACCTCCGTCCCAGTGGGCCGCAGTCCTGCGCACAACCAATACGCCACCGAGGCTCAGCCCCTGGTGGTTATTTTTTAACAAGATATAACGTAAATGGGCCTGGTAAGTTTTGTAAAATTTCTTCGGTCCTAGTAAATTGTGAGTGCCTTTTTAATTTAGAATGCAAGTCCCCACTAAGTAAATTTATAGGAGCATTAGGGCTGAGTTTAAAAAAAAAGTGGGGGGGGGGCTCTACATAAGTGCTGGAGACAAATCAGGTGCAAAAGCGGATGTGGTGAAATCAATGGAGGGTGCCCAGCTATGAAAAGATGTAGCATGTGGGAGCTTAAAGGCTAGCAGTAAAATAAGTGGCCATCTATCAGTGAAGCAAGAAACACACTTGAAAGAAGCACACCAGCTGCTACAATTGTGAGATGTCGAGACTGGGCAACGAGCATCAGAAGATTCAAAACAAGCAGTAAACAGACAAACAAAAATGCATTGGTGAGTGTGGCAGTCATGTGCTTATGTTAATTTCATGATTGAGATGTAGGGGTGGTGTCTAGCCTGTTAATCTGGAGATAGCCATGGAGTAGCCAATGAGGCCTCTGTGTGGGCATGGTTTTCTCCTGATGTGTCTGGAAAATCTCACGATATTTCTCTCGTGAAGATGGGAAGCTCTCGCCCCTGTTGTTGGGAGTTAGCCTCAGAGATGATTAATCACGGACAAGACAAGATGGCAGTGTCTGAGGAGCCGGAGAAGCCACATGACTTGGCCCTAATGAAGCAGATCTCTGAAGCTGGAGAGGCCACGTGGAGACCCCTGCCAGCAATGAGTTGCTTCTGCGACCACTGGACGCTGTTGATGAACCCTGACCCCTGTAAGTGAGGACCCATGGGGAGACCCCTGCCAGCGCCGGGATTCTGCACCCACTGACCTGTGACTTCATGGGTCGGAAGGAGACATTGTAGACTGGTATCAGGCATATGGACTAATATCAGACTTATGACTTTGAACTGGATTGGGTTGGGATGCTTTCTCAGTGTTCCATTCCTTTTGTATGCGTGTCTATGAAATTTGTTCCTCTAGTCTACCCAGACTAATGCAGTGAGAATGGACTGTGATTGGGGTGTCCATCTTTGGACAATGGAGCATCCCTCATAGAGGGGTGACAGGGAGGGGGTGAGTCAGTCAGGGCGCAGTAGAGCACTAATGGGTCACACAATATACCTCTGCTTCCTGGAGGCCACCTCACCTCCTGCTAGGATGACCTCAATACTGCTTCCCAATCTAGACTAGACAGGAACACGTACATTGGTATTGGCAAAAGATAAAACTCACAGCACAGGGAATCCAGGAATAGGAAAGGTAATAGAGATACCAAAAGGGAAGTCGGGAGTGAGTGAGGAGGAAGTGGTACACTGATTGCAATGGATAACACATAACCACACACACTCAGTGAGAGGGAAGAGCAACAGAAACCAGAGAGGAAGGGAAATAGCAGTGGGAGTGAGATTTGAAAATAATTAACAATCTATAATCTATCAGGGAACCATGAGGGTTGCGGTAGGGGTGGGGATAGGAAGAGCTAATCCCAAAGAAAGTAAATGTCTAGAAAAGAACAATGGAATATATATAGTAATATGATGGATATAACTGAAGTATGATTGGTTTTAACAAGAGTAGTAAGAGGCCCCAGTAAAATGTGGGAAAAAAAGTTAAAAAAAGGGTAGGGATGCTTTAACAACAATAAAAAGTCACCACTCATCTTTCAGTTTGTCATACTGCAGTGACTTGTAATGTTGCTGTGATGCTAGAAGCTATGTCACTGGTATTTCCAAACACCAGATGAGTCACCCAAAGTGAATAGGTTTCAGTAGATCTTAGAGACTAAAACAGACTGAAGAAAGAATGGACCATCCACTTCAGAGAATTTGCTCACTGAAAACTTTATGGGTAGCACAGAAACATTGTCAGATAAGAAAATTAAAATAAGTGTGAGGTCAGTGCAGGACCAGGTGGTGCTTTGTTCTGTTGCACATACTGTGGCTATGAGAAGGAATCACTTGATGGTCATGACATGTATGGAAATGTACAACACTGGTCTGTAAGATTTCTGTCTGTTCATTACTGTTACTAGAACCTGGAGAAACCCAACAATGAGCTCAAGAAGCACGTTGGAAAAAGCCTGAGAAGTTATTATTGATTCAATCCCACACTAGACACAGAATTGTAAGACCCAACAAAAGGAGTAGCTAAACTCCTTTTAGATGTTACTTCTAATATTTTACTTAGAAATAGGGATTGGGCAAAAGCTGGAAAGTGCAAAAAGATAAAAGCTCCTGAAGTTGTTTCATCTTCCTATAATTCGGTACCTACATGAACCCTGGAGTTTACAAAGAGATAAAATAAATTCCTAAATCGAAAAGTACCCATAGAGTAAGGCACCCTGAATGTAACAACTATATCATTTCTCAATTTTTTTCACTTCACATTCTTTTAACTGCCAAGAAAAAAGACAAGAAAAGAGTTTCATTTTTACACCAAGTAGATGAAAAGGACACTGAAATTGTTCCACCAAATTGATTGGTACACTTATGAAAGAATACACTAGAAACTACCTTGATTTATTTATAAGCAATTAGAATCTTACTAAGTCTAAATAGCCTAAGGAAACATTCAGCAGATGGCTGAAAGTAATAAGAAGAAAGATTAAAGGGGGGGGTAGCTATCAAGGAAGATATTAAATTATATACGAGGTCAAATGTCACATTCCCATAATTTGATCTCTACGTGAGAAGTCCCACTCACGAGAAGATTAGATTATGAATGTCTGATAATCTTCTACCTACAGATACAGTCATTAGTTTATAACACTTTTTCAAAAAATTCTGATTAATTTAATGATAATAAGTGCTTATATAAACTGAGTAGCTCTATTATTCTGAGACCTAATATGCTTGCTCTTTTCTATTTTAATAAACCATTTATTGGGGGGGTTTTACAGCTCTTATAACAATCAATAGGTCAATTGTATCAAGCACATGTGTACATACGTTGTATCAACATTTCCAAATGTTGTCCTTCTACTTGAGTCCCCACACACCTTCCCTTCCTCTTGAACCCTTGATACTTTATAAGTTATTTTTATTTTCATATTTTACACTGTCTTCCATCTCCCTTCACCCCCATTTCTGCCATTTCTTCCCTTTGGTCATGGTTGGGGGGTCGTATGTTGATCATTGCTGTCAGTGCCCCTTTCTCCCCCTTCCCCACCCACCTCCCCCCTACCCTCAGGGCACCACAACTCTCTTTGTACACTGCGTTTCTATGACTTGGAACCAACGCAATGGCACCCAGCAACAACAGTGACAACCATATTCTCCGGCTTTAATAAAACCAAATTCTCTCTGGTACCATTTTTATAGTTTATACTATGTAATGGTAAAGCAGCTTCCAAGATCTTTTTAAGTAGCTTAAGCTAAATTTAAAATATGTGATATATTTAGATAAAGAGGAAAAATGGTAATTTGGTTCTAAATTACAAGATACAATTTGTTCCAAGATAAAAAAAGAAAAGGATAAGAGAAAGTAATTTTATATATATATGTAAAACTTATATCTATAGTTGTAGAAAGTCAGAAAATAAATACAAAGTCAAAAGTATGAAAGGAATAAGTTAATTTTATGCCACAAACAATAGATGCCTATATGTAAGAGAGTAACAAAAAATATTGCTACAAAATCATATGCCATTTTATAAAACAAAATTACTAAAATGCAAAGTGATTGTTTCTTGACATATGCTCCACCCACCCAGATCTGTACAAGCTGTGTTCCATCTCTCTAACATTACCAGCAGAATTTGCACTCTGAATTACATCATGTCAAAATGGTCATTTCGGGATCCTCAAGGGACTTCAGTCATGTTTCTTTGAAATGTTCTTTGAATCTGCAAGATCAGGCCTGTAGGATGATCAGGTATGGTTTGCCAGCAGAATGCTTGTAGGTCAGCCCTTGCTAATGTGCAAGATTATCACACATTTATTATCTTATCTTACCCTCAATGAGCAAGTGCACTTTAATGGGGAAAAGAAGTTTCTATGGGCAAGTTTCCTGGACTTTTCCTCACCTACGGCTTTCCATGTTCTTTAAGCTTCTTTCTAATAAAACCTCCATGAATCATCCTGTGTCCTTTGAGGAAATCGATCAAGATTATCCTTTAGAATTCCTCAAAACAGTCACCACAGCTTTTGGAGCCAACTTATGTGTTTTGAATTTTAGTGGTCTGCCAGACCCTCAGAAGCCATGCTTTCCGTTGGACGTAGTTTTCTGGATCATATTCATAATTTCAATATTATCTCCATTTACCACTGTTTCTACAACATGCTCATTAGCTTTGATCGTGCTTAAAAGACTGATGGACAGATAAACTCTTTGTATTAGATAATTTTTGTGCAAAGATTTTGGCACCATCTTCGTTCATTTTTAAATCATTTTATTGGGGGCTAAGACAGTTCTAATCACAATATATATTTAGTGCCAGTATTTATATCCTTTTTGGGGGGTGGGATTCATAAAACTCATCACAATTCATACATCCATCCATTTTGTCAAGCATACTTGTACATGTGTTGCCATCACCATTCTCAAAATATTTGCTTTCTACTTGAGTCCTTGGTATCAACTCCTCATTTTTCCCCTCCCTCTCTTCTACCTCCTCCCTCACGGACCTTGATATTTTATAAATTATTGCTATTTTGTCCTATCTTACTGTCTGATGTCTTCCTTCACCCACTTTTCTGTTGTCCATCTCCGAGGGAGGAGGTCGTATGTAGATCCTTGTCATTGATTGTCCCTTTCTAACTCACGTCCCCTCCAGCTTCCCGGAATTACCACTCTCACCATTGGTCCTGAAGAGATCATCTGTTCTAGATTCCCTGCTTCCAGTTTCTCTCTGTGCCAGTGTGCAGGCTCTTGTCTAGTGGGATTTATGAGATAGAATTGGGATCATGATGTGGGGAGGGGGGAAGCATTAAGGAACTAGAGGAAAGTTGCATATTTCATCAAGGCTACACTGCACCTTGACTGGCTCATCTCCTCCCCTTGACCATTCTGCATGGGGATGTCCACTTGCCTAAAGATGGGTCCATACTCCCCCTCATTCACAATGATTTGATTTTTTTGTTCTTTGATGCATGATCCCTTCAGCACCTTGTGATCACACAGGCTGGTGTGCTTCTTCATGTGGACTTTGTTGCTTCTCAACTAGATGGCTGCTAGTTGATCTTTAAGCCTGTAAGGCTCCAGATGCTATACCTTTAGATAGTTGGGAACTATCAGCTTTCTTCGCCGCAGTTGTTTCTGCAACTGCTTTGTATTCAGGTATCATGTTGGGAAGGTGAGCATCACAGAATGCTGGTTTAATACAACAAATTATTCTTACACTGAAGAAGTATTTGAATGGAGGTCCAATATCCATCTGCTACATTAATACTAAGCCTATAAGTATATGGACATAGTTCTATTTCCCCATTGCCATATGTAAATATATTTACATATGTACATGACTTTATTTAGGCCTCTATAAATGCTCTTTGTTTGACACTCATCTTGTTGAGGCCAATTTACTCACTTAAAATTGAAAAATGCCAAACCATGTGAGATACCAGCACCATTAGCTAACACATCAATGATAACTTTAGGGGTTTTTGTTGTTGTTGTTGTTGTTGTTGTTGTTAAATCATTTGTTATTTTTCTAAACTAATTTCTGGATTTCAGTCACAGTTTCTGAAGTTGACAATTTATGCTGAGGTTGACAATTTTCCTCTATTTTTACTTTTCTTTGAGGTCTTCCTAAACTTCTGCAAAACATATGATCCATTTAAAAACTATTGGTTTTTTTTTTTTGCTTTTAGGGGCAGGGAGACAGAGTGAGTAACATCCCAATAGCCATTTTATAAAGCTTTGATGATGTGGGATGATATAGACTTGAATTTTATTAAAATTTTGATATTAGTCCTGACCACTAAATCATTTTTTATAGCAAAATGCTATATGCTGCTTTTTACAGCATCCCAAGAACACTCAGGCAGTGGTATTACTGAGAGAATGGTCTACAGTCCTACACTTGACTGCAGAGGCATGCACGGATACATTGTGTTTGTCACAAACCAGGGCGTGTATTAGCTGGAATTCTAGTAACAATATTTTGGACTCATCATTATTTGTTCTAATAGTACCTATAATTGCCACTTAAAAGATTATGCTACGAGAAACATAACAAAAATAAGAACTGTAACAAGCATACTAAAGATTTTTGTTTGATATAATCAAGGCTCTAGTTGATTGCAACTACAAGTCTGATAGCTAATTCACAAGAATTTTAAAAGTATAATGTCAAGCAGCATATAAAATAATTAGGGTTCTCACTAAGAGGAAAGACTTTCCATAATTGTTAGGCTGAGGAGTTAATTGTATTCTTCATGAAATCAGGCTTGAGAGCACAATTCAATAAAAACATTTACTCTGGAACAAAAACCATAGCTGCATGGTCTTGAGAAAATTAAAGATTGCTATGAATCTGAACTGACTCAATGGCTGTGGGCTTATAATTTTGATTTGGCTATATTTGTAAAACCACTGCTAGTTTGGTTCCTGCTGATACATGCCCCGGTTTATTCCAGACAAGGCATGTTTAAACATGGCTCTGGGATCAGTGACTGGCTGGAGACAAGTTCTCCATAACACACTTGTCAGTCTCAGTCAGGTGCCTTCAAAATATAAGCTCCCAAGGGGAACTGCTAGGTCACTTAATTCAAAATGGTGAGTCCACCTTAAAAAACCGTAGCAGCATTTTGGGGGGCAGATTTCCAAGGATTGATATTGATATATTTCTTAAAGGATACAAAAGGCTTATAAGGAAGAAGTTTTAAGAAAATGAAAAATTATATTGGTTAGAAATGCCATCAGAGGAACTTTTTCCAACTCAACAATAAACCAGCTCTTTCTTCAGGGTACCAAGGCTTGCCCAATGAAACTTTTCCTGGAAAACGTACTTCATCCGCCTTACAGCTGTCACCTTTCTACTTCAAATTTCTTTTTGGTGCCCAAATTCAAAGAACATTTGAAAAGGAATATGATCTAAGCCTCTTGAAAATGCCCAAACTGTTGCTATGGTATGGTATAAATTAGATGGTGTAAAATTCTTTTTCCCCCAGCAGTTTTAATATTATACAATTCAAAAGTTCAGTCACATCAAGAAGAGCTGTACAACCACCATCACAATCAATTTTAGGACATTTTTCCTCATTCTTGTACTGATCATGATTAGCTCCCCATTTGCTCCCAATGTCCAATCCATACACACAAGGAACCATTAATCTAGCTACTTTCTCCATAGACTTATGGAGTCTATCCTGGATTTCGCACAAAGAAACACATTAAAAAGTTTAACAAAACAACAAAGTAAAACAGATATAAAAACCTCCAGAGAAAATGAAGCAGATAAAATTGTGCTTGGGGGCCTTAATGATTTGTTTCTAAATAAGTGATTATCTAAGTGAGATGTCAACTGAATCCACATGGAAGAAACACACCAACATAAGTGATTGAAGGATTGCAAATCATAATGTGAAGTCCAAAGCGGGAAGCTATGGATGACATTGGAGTCCAAGATACATTTGTGAGATCTACATAGGAAAGAAGCCTCTGGTAAGAAGCAACTGGTTACCAGAGTGCATTAGAGAGACGTCTAACAGAGAACAAAACGATAATCCTCACATGAACCAAACCTTGTCGGTTGATCCCCCGTCTGATGTATGTTAGGCCTGATCAGGTTTGCAACATTTGCAATATGAACAAACATTTGTTTTTTTGTGTGCTCATATTGAGGTTTATCTCAGATGCATTTTTTAATTTGGGGTGACCCTCTTGAATTTGTGTTACATGTTTGTCAGTTTTCCAGTATATGAAAACCAAGATTGATGAATCTACAGAGACAGTGAGGAGAATATGGGTTTCCAAGGGGTATATTGAGGCAGGGGAGTAAAAGAGCCTGATGTGGAGGAGTCCAAGAAGACAATGTTTTGAAAATGATTGTTTATTCAGACAATACTGCCTCAAGTGATTGAACTATGGAATGATATGATATTAGCTCCCAATAAAATGGCGTGGGTTTTTTGGCAGGGGATCAGCAAGTAAAGCAGAAAATATTAAATATTAGAACAAATTTAAATGGAACATAAGGAAGATCAAATGATAGGATGCTAAATTTGAACCTAACTGCATGCAGAATGCATTATAAAGTGGATTGAAATGTGCAATTCTTAAAGGAAGAGTTGAAGCTGGAATCTGCTCAGCCTGAACTGGTTCACTTTGTATTTGGGACAGGTGGTTAATTGAGCCTCAGATTCCTTGGATTTCTGTGAGAAAATGAGATAGAATGCCAGGGCCCCAAATGTTGAAAGGACACAAGGACTGTCCCCCAGTGCCAACAAAAAGAAAAAAAAAACTCTTTCTCAACAGTAAGGGTCTAAATTTTATCTTTCTAATAAACCAAACTGCAAGAAATTAGATTTCTGTTTGTAAAAACTTTGGGAAAAAAAAAAGAGCACAGCTAAACAAGCAGTCTCTAAGTAAGATGCCAATTAAGTCTATCGGAAGAAGTCGACTGACCTGTGTTATCCATGGATTGCAAAAATAATATCCAAATCTGAATGAGGAAATGGTACCACAGCTTAAATTCTGAACATTCAGTTGGAAGGAGGCTTTGGAAATAGTGGAAGCCCTAAGTTCATTTAAAGATCCCCCTGTGGATTTACCCTCCCCCAAATCTTCTCTGACCTTGGTCCAAGTGGGTAAATAGCCTTGATATTACTCAGAGAGCACTGTAAAGTTGATTGTGACATATGAAGTTAGGTTAAAACATAACAGCTTCTTATTTGGCCCCCTTTTGACCATACAAAAGTTGTTTCAGTTTTAATATTGTCCGCTTTCTTTACAACTGAAGTTTTCCTCTCTTTTTGTATTGTCATTGTTGTGGGTTCCTTGTTTTAGGGGGTGTTTTTTCGCTTCCAATCATGCTTTGTATGATTTTTTGCATATGAAATTCAAGCTAGATAAATCTATAGACACAAGTCCTGCATCAGTAATGAGGATGGCAGGGGGAATGGGGGGTTGATGTGAGAGGTGGGATAAGGAGCTAAGAACATTGAATACAAGAAGAAAATGTCCAGAAATTGATTGTAGTGACAACTGCACAACTCATCTTACTGTGAATAATCAAACTGCATTATATGCCAATAAAATGAACTTTTAAAATTGCTAAATCCAAAAAAGAAAAAAAAATTCTTTAGACATTTGCTGAAAATGATGGCAGTGTTAGGTAGCGAGGACAGGGACAAGGGGCTGTCCCTCCTCTGCCTGCAAAAGTCCTGATAGTGGAGTTTGGGAAGGAATAAGGTGACCATTAGATACTAGATACCCATAAAGACTCCCGAACTGGGCATGCTCCAAATCAGGACCCAAGTAGGGTAGGCAGTACACCTGGGCGGTCCAAACTAGGCCCAGATGGGCTTATTTCAGCTAATGGGGTCACCTAATACCTTCAAGCACGCCTACCCAGCCAGAGGGTGGTTTGAAATACCCTGGCAGCAGGAAGGCGGGTCTCGCTTTACCCTGTCCAGCCCCTGCTGCTGCAGCACTGCTCTCCCCCTCGGTACCACCTGTGGGTGCCTTCGTCCAGAAGCTGTTTCTGTACGGTTTTGAACTTCTGTGGCTACCGTGCAGTTTGGCATGCTTCCTTGAAATGCATGTGCTCTTTTGAGACTGTAAAACCTGAAACTTCTTCCGCCCTTCGTAAAAACTCACGTAGAGTATAAAAGAGGCTTCCGTGTGAATTCTTTCTCATGCGAAGCCAAGAACTGAGGTATTGCCTACTTAAGAAACCTCGCAGTAGCCGACCTTTATACCATGACACATGAGCATGTTAAAACTTGACTCCACCTCTCTCAATTAAAGAAAGCTCCCCATTTAAAATTTTGACCAATAAACACATTTTAAAAATCACCAGGGTAACAAGATGGAAGTGGGGGTAGACGGCTCATCCTCGGATCAAGAGCCAGGATGAGAAACCTTTTCTCCCAAAGACCAGGTCTTATCCATGAAGACCAAATTCTTGGACTTTGCACATCTTTTTTCTAATACTTGCTATCCTTTCACTTCACCTGTATTTCGGGTCTATGGACTACTAACTTTCCTTGGGTGAAGGAATGTGATTGAAATTATTATTCCATGCTTAATCTACATTGTTTTAAAATTATTAGTTGAATGAATTAAATTTCAATTGGTAAAAACTTTGGGTGTTTAACTTAGAACTTGCCTTCATATTTTTCTTAATAGTCTTGAACAATCATCTGGTAATTTTCCAGACACAACCTTTTCTATTCATATATGACATGGCTTAAGGAACCTTATTTTAATTTCTTAATATGCCACTATAAATGTTAGTGCCACTGCCAGATGAGCCAGCCATGTCCAATTATGACATCTCTCTCTCGTTCCCTTGGTGAGTCTCTAGGCCAGGGAGCCTTGGTATTCACCCATATTGCTATTGTGAATGATAATGAATGTCCCACACCTTTTGGCCTCAATTGTAGGGTTTCTATTGCTTTATTAATTTTATTCCAAAGGCTCCATTTTATATCCATCGTAATGGGAATCCAGAATTAAGCATATCTATCTGTAATGACTCCCTTACTAAAAATGGCTTGAAAAACTGAACCAAACAATTCCATCCCTCTACTGAAATTAAAGTGGAAATAGTATGTGCTCATTAGAGATGTGTGTTCCTAAGTAGAGGATCAACTACATTACATTTGAAAGAATTAAATACACCAATTAAAGCCTAAAATTGACACAGCACATTGCATTAAAAACAGAATTATAATCTAAAAGAGCCATGTTTATAAAAAAATAAAATGAAAAAGAAAGATATTTTAAAATTTTTGATTAAATACTTTTGGGGGAGCTCTTACATCTCTTATCACAATCCTTACATTCATGCAGTGGATCAAGCACTTTTGCACATATGCTGCCATCATCATTTTCAAAGCGTTTTCTTCCCACTTGAGCTCATATCAGCCTCCCATTTTCCCTTTCCCTTCCCTGCCCACTCTCTCTCATACACCCTTGATAAGTTATAGATTGTTATTTTCATATCTTACATCGACCTTCATCACCCCCACCCACTTTTCTATTGTTTGTCCCCCTGGAAAGGGATTCTACATTGAACCTTGTTATTGATTCCCCTTTACTCCCCACACTCTCCCCTAATTCTCCTGGTATCTTTACTCTCATTATTGGCTCAGAGGGGTTTATCTATCCTGGTTTCTGTGTGTTGCAGTTCTTATCTGTAGCAGTGTGCGTGCTCTGGTCGCATCTGATTCGTAAGGTAGAATTGAAGTCATGATAGTGGGAGGAAGGAGGCACCAAAGAACTTGAGGAAAGTTGTGTGTTTCATCGGTGCTATACAGTATCTTGCTGGCTCATCTCTTCCTTGTGACCCCTTTGTGAGGGGATGCCCAATTGTCTACAGATGGACATTGGTCTCCACTCCATGTCCCCTCCACTCCCACCTCACTCTCATTGGATATGATTTTGTTCTGGGTCTTAGATATCTGACACATGATCACTTGGACACCTCATGATCACACAATCTGATGTGTTTCTTCCATGTGGACTTTGTTGCTTCTCAGAAGAAAAATATATTGATGTTAGTAAGCTGTCAGTGCTTTAAGTCAGGTCTGACTTCTAATAAACTTATGAACACAAGAAAGTGCTCCGTCTTGTGCCATCTTCACAAGTGTTATAATGTCTGAAATCATTATTGCAGTGACTGTGTCAAGCCAAGTTCTTCACAGTCTTATTTTCTATGAACTGTTTATGTCACTCAGCATAGTATCCTTTTCCATGAAGAGGAGGTCTCTTCCAATAGCATGTGGAAAGTACATGACAAGAAGTCTGCTCATCTTCAGAATGCTGTGCTATACTACTTGCAGGGCAGACTTTCTTGTTTAGTCCTGGAAGTCCGGGCATTTTTAGTATCATTTACCAGCACAGTAATTTGACTGCATAGATTCTTCATTGTCCAACGTTCTCATGCATATGATATGACTGGAAATGCCATGGTTTGGCTTAGGCACTCCTCAGCCCTCAAGGTCACATCCTCGCTCCTTAGCACTTAAAAGGGCCATCATGCAGCAGATTTGCTCAATACAATACATCATCTGATTTCATCACTGCTGCTTCCAGGGGCAATGATCATGGATCCTTGCAAGAAGAAATTAGCGACAACTTCAGTCTCTTCTCCACTGACCATGTTTGTGTTTAATGGTCTAGTTGTGAGAAATTTGGTTTCTTTACATTGAGTTGTAATCCATATGAAAGGCCGCAATTCTTGATTTCATCAGCAGGTGCTTCATGTCCTCCTCTGCTGAAGCAAGCAAGCAAGCGTGTTTCATCTGTACATCAACGGGTTGTTAATAGGCCTTCCTCCGATTCTGATGTCAAATTCTTCATCTAGTCTATCTTATTACATTGCCTGCTCACCAAACAGATAGAAAACATTGAAGTTGTCAAAGACTTCATCTTATGTGGCTCCACAATCACCGCAGTAATAGCAACTGACAAGAGACCAAGTGATGCATTGCCTTGGGTAAATCTACTTAAGCCCTTTTTAAAGTTTTGTAAAGCAAGGATGGTCCTTTGAGGACTAAGGAGCCCTTACCAAATCCATGATATTTTCAATCACCTCCTAGTCATATAACAGGGGACAGTGGTTGCTTGCTCTCTTGATTGTTTCTGTCAGCATTGATTTAAGATCCAAACAAGATGAAATCAGCTTCAGTGCTTTCTGTCTGTATGTTGAACAAGTGATGTGAAAATCTGGGCTAGATGAAGAATTTGGCATCAGGACTGGAGAAAGGCTTATTAACAACCTTTCATATGCAAATAGGAAACCTTGCTTTGCTGAAAATAAGAAAGACTTGAAGCACTTGCTGATGAAAATAAAGGATTGCATCCTTCAGTATGGATTACAACTCAGTACAAAGAAAACAAAAATCCTCGCAACTGGACTAATATACAAAAGCATGTTCAATGTAGAAAAGATTGAGTTTGCCAAGGAGTCCATCTTGTTTGGATCATCTTACTACATACAATATTCTATCATGCTACCTATAGCTTTGTTTCCATCCTCAAGATGCTATTTCACAACTACTGTTCCTGTTTGTTTCCAATTTTGTATTCCCATCACTAATAATTATCAAGGAACTTTAATTCCACTGTTTCCTCTCCCCCTTCCTCATTCAGTTTTCCTTTGCTTTCAATTTTGTGCATTATCCATGGAAAGATTTTTGTGCAAGGGGTTGCTATTTCCAGAAAATTTCTATGATTCCCCCACTTTGCGAAGCCTTGAGGATTTTCACATATAAATGACAGAATATTACTCCCTCACTCCCTCACTCACTGCCTTCCAGTTGATTCTGATGCATAGCCACCCGGCACAGTAGAGTTGGCCAGGTGGGCTCCAACACTGTAACTCTGTATGGTCATAGAATACAGGCTTTTTCTTCCTTCTCCTTCTCTCGCCTCCCCCACACAAAGTCAAGGGCATTTAACTTGAGAATTTTAAAGTACAAGTCTCAGCACTGTCTAATAAATGTCAGGATAATACAGGACAATATTAGTCAAAGGAGGATGGTGACAATATTCTGATTTCATTAGAACTGAACAAAGAAAACTGCAAATAATATGATACTGAAAATATCAAATTTGCTATGTTACCTAATAAAACAGGACTATATTTTTCTTTTAATGCCAAAGGAGGAGACTTAGTGGCGCTGTTGGCTAGGTACTGGGCTGTTAACCAACAGGTTGGTGGTTCACTGTCATTTTTCTCCCACTTCTTGATCAAATGCAATTTAGCCAAAAGGAATTAAGTAAAGCCAAATAAAGGTAGAATATGATACATGGAAAATAGTATTGCGAAAATAAGATTTAAACAAACTATGATGGGAGGTTTAGAATTTTAAAAAACTACCTTTAATTCAGAGAGCAGTGTTTTAAGAGACAAAGAAGAAGGGATGAGCTGGCTGTCCACTTCAGAGGAGTGAACCACGGAAAGTGCACTGGTTGGCATTGAAACTTTGTCAGTGACTGAAAACTTCCTCGAACGGAGGCTCGACATTGTCAGACACAGTAGCAGAAGATGAGTCCCTCAGTCGGACGACACAATTTGACTGCGCGGAGTCAGCACTGGTGCTGGCGGAGCGACGCTTTTGAGACGGTCAGTTGCTGGTGAACACAATTCAAACGGAAAGGAAACAGCTGCAAACACCGGCTAATAAGTGGAACCTAGGATGTCTTAAGTATCAACCTAGAAAATTTGGAGGTCAATAAAAATAAAACATAATGCATAAAGATCAACATTCTAGGTCTTACTGAGCTGAAATGGACTAATAGTGGCCATTTTTTAATTCGAAAATCATATGGTTTACTACGCTGGGAATGACATAATCAAGAAGAATGGCTTCTGCATTCACAACAAAAAGGATATTTCAAGATCTCTCCTGAAGGACAATGCTATTTGATGGTAACCTATGTTTAAGTATGCTTGACACAGGATATGTGGCTTTTTATAAGAGATCTAAGCACCCCCCCAACAAAATGACTAAAAGAATAATAAATTCTCAATTTTGTATTTTGTATTTCAAATAAGGTTTTCATCAATTTTCTTTAATAACCAGAAGATTCAGTTATAAAGAAAAACTCTTTACTTCCACAGACATTTAGCTAAGTATAGTAGGTGCACTATAGCAATAAGATTACAAAGATAAATAAGAACCTAATTAAATAAAAATATTCATTTATTCATAAATCTACATCTTTTTCACTTCTTGTAAAGTACTGAGTTAGGTCCTGAGGATACAGGCAACTGAAAAGACTAAGTCCATTCACCAACTGACAGGCGAATCAGTTCTGACTCACGGCCACTCGATAACGGAAGCTCTTACAGACAGCCACATCTTCCTCCCATGGGGATGGCATGGAGCTTGGAACTGCTGACCTTTGGGTTGTCAATCAAGCACTTAACTCTGTATCACCAAGGGTTTTTTCAGGATACAAAGTTTTCGTCAAGTGTATCCAGCCATTTCACAACAAAGCACTGCATCACTGACTGTCCCTTGGTATTTTAAAGACCATTGTTTCAGCCATGGTGTCTGTCCATTTCATAAAAAGCCGTCCTCTTTTTCACAGACCTGTCACTTTACCATGCATGATGTCCATTGACAGCGGTGGTTCTCAACCTGTGGGTCACGACCCTGTTGAGGGTGGAACAGCCCTTTCACGGGGGTCGCCTGATTCATAACAGTAGCAAAATTACAGTTATGAAGTAGCAACGTAAATAATTTTATGGTTGGGGAGTCATCACATCATGAGGAGCTAGATTAAAGGGTTGAGGGATTAGGAAGGTTGAGAACCACTGGTCTACAGGGACTAGTCCCTCCTGATAACATGTCCATCAGATACGAGCTACCCATCCTTAATTCAATTAACATAAAGGGCTTGCAGTACAGGACAGTTTTAGCTTCCCCTATTAGCCATCATATACTCCTAAAGAGGAGCTCCATACTAGCACACATTGTTATAGCAACATGAGAGATGACGCTGTATAGCAATAACTTTTCATGTCTTGTCTGCACTTATAAAAACCACATCTAATGTGCTGTGCACATACTGTGGGCCTGGCACTGGCCTAAGCCCTTTATAGGCAACATCCTTTAACATTGTATCTAAAAACTGCTAAGTGTTTCTAGGAGTTTAGTATAAAGAGAGGTAACATGATCAAGTGCCACTGATAAAAACTGAAGAAACAAAAAATGTAAAATTGCAGAAGTTTATGTCTCTCACAGACGAACAAAAAACACCTCACTTCCATGGAGTAAAGTCTGACTAAGAGGTACACTGGTGTTTTCATTTCAAAAGGTAAGGCAGATATAGATGCTGACCAAACTCAATTTTCAATGAGTAAAATACTGATTCCTTGAAAAACGTGTCCCCAACAGCAAAAGCTGAGCAAGGACAAGCATTCAACCTTCAAATGTAAGCAGCAGCTTTCTGTCGTAGTAAAGAAAACAGCAGAGAGGTCAAGTAAATCTGGTTTGAAACAAGCTTGGCCATTCTGTTCTCAATGAAACCCTAGAAGTTTTCCATTTCCTTATATCTCATTTTTCTCAAAATGGCTAATTGACAAGATATTGTAATAAATATGAATAATCTAGGCAAAGGTTGCCTGCCACATAGCAAATGCTCACTAGAGATCTCTGCCTCCCCTGATATGCTGGGTGGGTCCATAACTGTGGGACAAGCCTGGGTGATTTCAGTCATTTGAGAAGGTCTGTAAAGAATGCAGGCAGACAGGGGAACCAGGAAGCATCAGCATAAATTCATTAGAATAGCACAACTCCATGGGCAGAAAATGAAGGTGTGACTCAAGGCAGAACCACAGGCTTGGAATGGATTAAGGGAAATGGGTCAGGAAGGATCTGTAAAAATACTCCTTTAAGAGGAGACAGATATAGGTGTCTCTATGACAACTGTTTTCTTTGTCAGGTACCAGAAAAGCCAAGACCTTTGAACAGAGTCCAACTCAGAATGACCCTACACTGCAAGGTACAACTGCACCTTTGGCTTTCCGGGATTTAGAATCTTTTTTTTTTTTAGTTTTTGGGGCATCACTGCCCTCTGGTGGTGCGAATAGGAGGTCCAGCCTTGCTGCTGGATTTGAACCTCCATTGGGTCGCAGTCCCGTGCACAGCCACTACGTCACAGGAGCTCAGCTGGGATTTAGAATCTTTAGGAGAGAAGGCAGCCTCATATTGTGCAGTGTGCTGTGAACTCAACCCACTGAACTTGTGATTAACAGTTCAGTTTGTAACCCTATTCCACCTCCAGAAGAGCTAGATGGTGCCCATCTATCATTACTGAACATTGTGGTGAAATCCTGATAAAAAGAGGCAAATTTAAAAAGACACCAAACTTTGTGAAACCTTGAAAGTTATATGGACCCCTGAAACAATGTCTTGTGATAATCTTGAAACCATAAACCCCAGAAATTCCCTGATGTCTTCTTAAACCAAAAATTAAATTAGCTCGACTGGTTAAAATATCTGCCTTGAGCATTATGTTCTTTTAAAAACTATATATAGAAGAGCCCTGGTCTAGTTGGCTATCCACTGAACCACGAACCTCAAGTCCAATGACATAAACCCACAAGCTGCTCTTTAGGAGAAAGATAAGACCGTCTTTCTCTTGTAAATATTTAAAGACTTGGAAACCCAAAAGGGCAGTTCTACACCGACCCCGTGGATCACTATGAGCCAGAATCGAATCAACTATACAGCAGTGAGCTTTGAGTTTGAGATTATCACAAGATAATAGTTTCAGGGGTCCATATAAGTTTCAAGGTTTCACAAAGTTTGGTGTCTTTGAAAATAAGCTTATTTGAACAAACTGAGTTGCAGCAGCAACTCAAAAGATTGGACTGAAACCTTGCGGGTGGGAGGTGGGGAGTATGCTAATTCGGGAGGAATAACTCAGAAAAGGGGAGCAACAGAGGCTGCACAACCTTAAGAATGCAGTCAGTGTTTTTAAATTGTATGCCTCGCAGTTGTTGAATTGGCTTAGTTATGCTGTGTATATTCTCCATAATAACAACAAAATAAAGTTACATGTGTGTGTGTATATGTATGCGTGTGTGATCCTTTCAGGACATACAATTTTACCTCTGAGTAATGGCCATATTTCAGTTTTTGCAGGCTAGACTCTCCTGGAGAAACTATTAGAAGAGCCCTAAAGTGTCCTGGTGTGGACAATGAATTATATATAGCTCACCAACTTCGAAGGTCTGGAGATAAAAGGGGGTTCTTTGGAAGGAATCTGTGTGAGAGTTTTACAGAGCTGTGAAAGCAGCAGTTGTTCCAATATCTGGCTTTATGCTTTATGAGTTTTGCAGTGTCTCTTAAATTCATGGTTGTGCTCACTCAGGGACAAAACGCCTCAGATTTAGAGTCCTAGAGAACGTGGCAGATGCTCCCCTTTCCCTTTATCTGGATGGCTTTCCCTCCAAGATAATCACAATAGTTTTAAAAAATAGGCCACCTAGATTTCAAAACTATTTTATCTCAAGGCATCTGTAGCTGAGGATGACTTTTAAATGAGCTGTTCTCAGTACCATGACAGAAACCCCAACACAACACATTTATTTGCACATCTGCCCATGTTGCAGCATTGTTCTGTCTAATTGTTATTCAGAAGATGTACCAGGAATCTGAACCCCAGAGGAACACACTATCCAGCATTTCAATGAGGACCAGTGTGTTGTGCATTCAAAGCACCACCACAGAAAATTTTGGACCATGTTGGGTTACGTGAGTTTACACAACTAAAGACTGCCAGTGAAATTCTATTCTATTCAATCACTTCGCCTCCCCCCTAGTTGTTCTATTCTCAGAAAGGTGGTTAATGCAGAACACTGGTTTGCATCTCCAAATTCCTGCCACCTTCTATTTCCAGTCCAAGTTTATTGAATTTCTCTCAGGGCATTTAATTGCCTCTGTACAAAGCTTTGATGGAATGCTAAGAAAGCAGGCTGCACGATGCCATGTAGATCTCCCCCAAAAAAACAACATGATTATATATATAATGAATAGTGGTTTCATTTGGAATCATTGCTCTTTTTCACACTTCTTTCACTTTGCAGGGAACATTTTGGATGTTCTTCCTTTTCCCCACGTGTGTGTGAGACTGCTGATCTTCCCAACCCAAGGGAGCCCTTCTCTTGTAGGGGTTAGGCGTCGGGCTGCGATCCCGACGACCAGGAGTTTGAAACCTCCAGCAGCTCCATTCCTGGGGAGAAAGAGTCAGCTTTCTACTCCTGTAAATGGTTACTGTTATGGAGTCCCGCAGGGGGTCACTGAGTCAGTCTCGCCTCAGTGGCAGTGAATGAGTGAGATGATCGACACTGAGAACGGAGATGGCACCGTCTCGCTTAAGAAGCAGGAGGTATTCCAATTTGAGAAAGGCTGCTTCTCCCTATGTGCCTTATTGGGGAACACAGGTGAGGGTGTCTGATTGTGGTCTTTCAGGGGACTCTAATAATGAGCAAGGATTGCATTCAAGTGTATGGAGCATTTACTCCTTGCAGAGGGCCTTACCTGGGTCGTGCCATGAAGCCCCTCAAAAGTCAATGAGGGAAATGTTATCCCCCCTACTGCTTGAATAAGGAAACTGGGCTTTAGAGTCATTAAGTCATTGCCCAAGGTCACACAGCTGGCAATCATTTCCATCAAATCAGATTGTAAGGCCAGATCGGTCTGAACTTTGAAATTTGCTCAAGTTGCATGCTGAGCTATATCTCTTTCCCAACACAAAGTTCTGACATATGTGCTGCCACTCAGGGAATGGATCTTACAACATTACATTTGATTCTTCTGTCTTTCCAACACAGTCACAGTGATGACATCTAAAATTAAGATCTCAGGGTGCTTGCAGAATTTTAAATAGATTGCCTCTGGAAAACATGCAATTAAATCAGGATATAGGGAAGCATGTTTTAAATCCGCTAAACTCCAAGCTTGGTAAGGGTGGAGATGCTATCAGTTATTTCATCCCACTGATGAGCACAAAGGTTGGTCAGCAGTTGTCACTGAGCAATGGTTATTGAATAAACGGGGGAGTGGGAAGAGAAAAAGAAAAAAATATGTGGATAATAGCACCACTTACCCTTTTATGAGAACAGCTCAGAGACAGAAAAGCCATAAGGGGCAACTTCTTTCCATACTGGGCCCTGTGCTCACAAGGGAGGGAATGAACAAAGAATCAAATTTGGCCTCTCTCTTCTTTAAAGTGTAATGCTATTACTGGTATATCACTAGCTCATTTTCACCTTGTCTGACAGTCAGCTTTTGTGCAGGAATTTTCCATTTTTTTCCATTTGTCCTTTTGCTTTCCCTGTTATTCTTGATATGCATTCCATTCTCTCACTTACCATTGCTGTCTCAGCAACTTTGTGTACAAGCCAATCACTTCCCAGGAACAACAGAGATTGATTGGGGGTAAGATTTACAAACTGTGTATAGATCAAAGCAGATTGCTAATCAACTTCTCTCTGTTCCTAATGGGTGAGAATAGAGAGTCTGATTTATTTTCTGTGGAAAAGAAGGAGGTGTGAGAGTGGGGCCCCGGGGTGCTTGCAGACATCCAGATACAAGGAAATGCTCTGCTACAAGAAGCAGAAGAAATATACCCCTCCTTCCTCAGCAGGCACGATTGCTGGCAGGGGGTCAGCGTGGAACAGTCCCAAGCATCTGCATGTGCTGCTGGTCAGGGCCCTCCAGGAAAGGCTCCACGAGAGCCTCGTTGTTCAGTCTCTAGCTCAGTCTCTCTCCCAGCTACTACATATCAATTTAGATCTCAACTCTGCTAATACTGTGACCACGACCAAGTAACCCAATATCTTTCTCTGGCTTGGAAAAAAAAGTGGGTGGTGTGGAATGCAGATCAAACAGCGCATAGAATATGTAAATAATTTTCAGACAGTAAAACAAAAACATATTGCGTTGTATTATTGTAAGCATCAACTTATAAATGTTTCCACCAACTGAAGTCATATATAACAACAAGGCATTCTTTGTTTAAAGAAAGTCAACACTCATATAATAATGGGTTAATACTTCACCTTAGGGGGTCATTAGCCATCTGGAAGTTCTCTTTCCAAGGAATGGTGTTTAATATATTTGGCTCTTGCACCTTGCATCGAATATTACTATTAACACCATTTCTATGAAATTAAAGCCCAGGTGCTGCTGTGGGTTAGGAGTTGAGGTGCTAACCATATGGTTGGTGGTTCAAGACCAGTATCTGCTCCACAGGAAAGAGATTGATTTCTCTGCTTCCTTGAAGAATTAGTTTCAGAAACCCTAGGTAAAATCATGATGGGTCAGAATCAACTCACTGGCTATGGGGTTGGTTTTGGATGGCAGTAGACTAAAAGAAGCACTGGTTTGGAAATCAAGAGTTTGATAGGTACTGGTCTGTACTCCAATTCATTACCATTCCAGGTAAATCATCCTTCTCTTTCAGCCACAGGGAAGATTAGATGAGACAATGCCTATAGACTAATGCTGGTTCCTACTTCTCATTCTTGGCATACTAAACAAGAAAAGTAAACTATTTTTTTATCTCTAATTTTCTTTTTTTTTGGGGGGGTGCATCACTGCACTCTGGTGGTCATGGGAGCTACCCAGCCTTGCTGCTGCTGGATTTGAACTGCAAGACAGTGGGACGCACTCCCACACTCAACCACTATGCCACTGGGGCTCAGCCCAATCTCTAGTTTTCAAGGGGTAGAATTAGCTCATTCATTTAATTGTATGATGAGTTAATTTGTTAAAAATAGGCCATCAACACCTTCCTGATACGATCACTGAAGACACATGTGTGCATAAGCAAGTGGTGAAGAAAGCTGATATTGCCCTGCTATCCAAAGACACAATGTCTGGAGTCTTAAAGGCTTGAAAGTAAACAAGCAGTCATCTAGCTCAGAAGGAACAAAACCCACATGGAAGAAGCACACCAACTTGTATGACCATGAGGTGTTAGAGGGATCAGGTATCAGGCATCAAATAACTAAAAATTATATCATTACATGCCCACCTTTCTGATATGATCGCTGACAACAAATGAGTGCATAAGCTAATGTGAAACTGATGGTGCCCAGCTATCAAAAGATATAGTGTCTGGGATCTTAAAGGCTTGAAAGTAAACAAGCAGTCATCTAGCTCAGAAGCAACAAAGCCCACATGGAAAAAGCACACCAGTCTATGTGACCATGAGATGTCGAAGAGATCTGGTATCAGACATCAAAGAACTAAAAACTATATCATTATAAATGAGGGGGAGTATAGATTGGGGACCCAAAGCGCAGTAATAGGTGAAGGAACATCCCCTTACAGAGGGCTTGCAAGGAGAAGATAAGCCCTTCAAGGTACAGTGTAGCAACAATTAAATATGCAACTTTCCTCTCATTCTCAAATGCTTTCTCATACCCACTATCATGATCCCAATTCCACCTTACAAATCCAGTTAGACCAGGGGATGTACACTGGAGATGGAAACATGGGGAATTCAGGACAGATGAACCCTTCAGGACCAGTGGTGAGAGTGGTGACACTGGGAGGGTGGAGGGAAGGTGGAGTAGAAAGGGGGAACCAATTGCAGGTATCCACATATAACCTCCTTCCTGGGGTAAGGACAACAGGGAAGTGGGTGAAGGGACAAATCAGACAGTGTATGATATAAAAAAATAATAATTTGTAAGTTATTAAGGGTTCATGAGGGAGAAGGAGTGGAAAGGGAGGGGAAATATAGGGAGCTGATTCCAAGGACCTAAGCAGAAGGAGTATAGTTTGAGAATGAAGATGGGATCAAATGTACAAATGTGGTCCGCATACAATGGGTGTGTGTATTGTTCCTGATGGGAGTTGTATGAGCTACCAATAAAATGATTTTTAAAAATTAGATTAAAATAATAGGTCATCCATTGTCTATGAAGATTAATCCACCTATGTTAATAGATACAGGCCATGGAAGGACATCTGGATCTAAAACTAGTTGTTGTCCAGTCGATTCTGACACACAGACCTGTGTCAGAACAGAACTATAATCCATAAGATTTTCGGTGGCTGAGTTTCCAAAAGTTGCTCCCAAGGATTTTCTTCTAAAGAAACTTGTGGTGGTCCCTGCCCCGGGCCCCGCCCCCACCCCCACCCCCACAGTTAAGCAGGCTAGCAGCCAAGCATGTTCACTGTGTGGACCGCCAATGGATCCCAAAGGAATCTTAGCGGTCTTTAATAAAAAAGAACCTGGATACTAAAGATTTTCCAAGTTGAGTGTGTATTTGTATTTGATTCAAAGATTTCATGTTATTTCCATGCTAACATCTTGGAGACATTACAGGAATGGTTACAATTTAGGGAATTTAAATAGGAAATGTTTTGACATTAATGTGGGCAGTATTTTTGGTTCTGTAAGCTTAGACAATAATTAAATATAGTAAGCTAATACTAAATAAAGTATTCAAAATAGCTATTACCATAATAAATATTTCTAAAAATGTCCTGGCTTTTGTCCCCTACCCCAATTTTCTTTCCTTAATGTAAATAGTTATCACTGACAACAGACATTTGGCAAAAATATTACAAAAAGGCATAAATGACTACTCTTATACAAAAGAGGTTTTCTCTAGAGAAGCAATCCCAATGGCATACAGAAAGCCTCGTTTTATAGAATAAAAATACTCTGCACCTTAATGTCAGAACATTTCCTATTAAAATTATTTATCAGCAGAACCAATTATCACTAATTTTTATTTTCATGCCCTTGCTAGAGCCTCTAGTCTTACAGTAGCATAAGCTGGGATTATAAAGAAAGATCTAAACTTTTAACGTTTTTCCATTTCAGACTAAAACATTCATGGATTTTTTTGTGTGTTTTGTTTTGACAGGCAGAGGAAATAAAAAGAAAGGCACTCACGCATAAGTAGCACTGAGATTTCTGATGTCTCTCAAAGGGGAGGGTTTTCACTCATGTTTAGATGTGAAGCCCACAAAGGTTCAGAATGTTACAGGATCTTATCACGGCTCTTTTACTTTGTCATTTTTAAGGGTACATTCCTATCTAAAGTGTAATGGAGCTGTGATAGGCTTTCATTGCTTTGTGCTGTCAAACTGATGACAACTCATGCCAGGGCCTCACATGGCAGAGCAGAATGCACCCCGAGAATTTCCAAGGTTGCACTCCTTATGAGAACTGAGGGGCAGGTCTTTCTCACCTGGGGTTGGAATCCAACCAGCCAAACTCGCTACCAAAGAGAGGCGTTTCCGACTCCCAGTGATCTCTTAGATCTGGGTAGAACTGCCCCTGTGTGTCTCCAGGACGCTCTTTATGGGAGCAGAAAACCTCATTTTACTCTCATCACATTGACTAGATCACAGTTTTTTGGTTATTCATCAACTGCAAAATTCCACTTCCCAGACACTACTTACCCAGCCATATGGGACCTCTTTCAGAGTCACATGCCGCACCTGTCTTCCTGGCTTTAGCGGTGCCACCAGGGATCAGGCATGTATGGTCTGTACATCATGCAGGGCCATGTTTGGGGAGGGAAAGTTCTATGCGAAATGGGAATGTAGCTGGCAATACAACTGAGTGCCTCTTGAGGCAATCAGAATGCAGGGCACACACTAACCACTGGCAGGCACGAAGCAAAAATGGAGATGCCTATGCTCATTCTAGCTACAAGAAAATTGAAGCCACGCATTTCTGGGGTAAAAGGGATGTTAAGTGACTAACCACAGCAGCTGAGACAAAAAGGTCTGGTGATCATTTTGTTCCTACAGAAGCTTCTGTCATGTCAGTTCTTTTTCTGTCACATGACTGAAAAGTTTTCCAGCCGTTTACCAGGCTCTTTTATAACCCACAATATTATATACAAAAATACTTTTTCTTAGATCTTTTAAATTGTGAGTGCTATTCTTTATGTGTATTTTAAAATATTTGCTCATTTTCTAAAATGAATGCACATAACTTAATATGCAAGAAGGTGGAAGTCACAAGTATTTATTGTTTCCCAAAGGACTTTGCTCACTTCTTTGATTAATTCACTAGAAAATTGAGAATTCTTTGTTTCCCCTGTATTATGTGTGGGGCCTAGTAAATGGTTAATCAACTATAACAAACCAAAGAACAGGTGGATGTGACAATATCTTGTGTTGATTTTAATTAAAATGTCATCTGCCCAATTTCATCTCACAGCAACCTTTTCGTACAGGTTATAATTATTCCTTAGACGTTTGGAGACTTTAAATCTTTATGGGAGCAGAAAACC
Source organism: Nesogale talazaci (assembly GCA_004026705.1). Taxonomy (NCBI): domain Eukaryota; kingdom Metazoa; phylum Chordata; class Mammalia; order Afrosoricida; family Tenrecidae; genus Nesogale; species Nesogale talazaci. Next base: position 68,390 of record PVJH01000444.1, on the reverse strand, counting down.
TAATTTTCCTCCCTTAAAGTGACTGGTGGATAAGAATGGCTGACCTTGGAGTTAGCTGTCCAGTGTTTCATGCACTGCGCCACCAGGCCTCCTTATTTCAACTAAAGGCAAGTACTTTTTCTTTAATCAATATTATTTTCTCTCTAGCTTCGGGGAAACATGTGTGCTATAATTAAGTATTGAATTACTGCTACTAGTTAGAATCAATGTCCACTCAGTCCATAAGTGAAATCTGACGGAAACGTGGGTGGGCAGAGGCAACAACGATAAGGCTGAAAAGAAGCGGCCCTCAACATAAACTCTTATCTGCTACTCTAACCCTCTATAAGTCACCACGCCATAGCAAACAAAGGACAAAACAATATTAATATTAGCCAGGATCTCATTTAAACACTCACGCTCATATGCACATGCAGTCACACGCCACATAACACACACAGGGAGACATTAAAACACATTATATTAAAAAGAAAAAATTTCCATTATAAACACTGCCAAACTGTATTATTTATAACTGCATTATCTGTGACCTCTCTATATACGGCCCCCCCCCAAAATCACATGGAGATATATGTATTATTTTACCATTTTTGTACTTAAAAACCCAGAAGGAGCCCTAGGGGCCATGTGGGCTAGGAAGGGGACTGCTAACCAAGAGGTCCTCATTTGAAACCCACCCCCAGTTCTGCAGGAAAAGGTGAGGCTGTCTGCTCCCATAACATTTCCAATCTTGAAAACCTAGAAGAAGAGGGCGCAAGTAGAAGGAAGATGGTTGGAAGTGATGGTGACAATGCATTCACATATATACTTGATACAACTGATGTATGGATTGTTGTAAGAGCTTTAAGAGCTCCCAATAAAGTGTTTTATTTTAAGAAGACTCAGAAGATGCAGAAGACGCAGCAGAGGCAGAAGATGAGGAAGAAGAAGACCTGACAAGACATTGGTTCAAAAGTGCGACATGATAGCCATACTTGCTTTTTGGATGCAAGTATGGTGCAGCAGCCTCTTGCATATCCAAGCCTCCTAGAATGATGCTTTAGAACCTAACATTCTAGTAAATCAACTCATTCTTGAGCTCTTCTGTGGTGTGACGATTCAGAACTATGTGAACTAGACATATCTAGGTAAAGGTAGGAGCAGAGGTCAACCTATCATTTGTGTCACCTCCTGATGACATCTCTGTGGTGTCACAAACCTTCTTGTATAAGAGAGAAATTGAGCAGAGTCATATCCTCTTTGCTCCATCCCCTTCTGCTGGAGCCGGATACTGCATCTAGATCCTCATCTCCTGTTGTGCTGCTTGCCGATCCCAGGAGCTCTCAGTGAACTCCTGATATTGGATTCCTTCAGCTGACTTCGGATGTGTGCATCCACTGGTCTGTACCTCCTGCCCACCTCAACTCTCCTCCCCTGACTGTCTCTGCTTCACCATCTGGCTTCCTATTTATCAGTGTCCATAAGCTAAGAGAAGTCTGACTTGAAGAAGATTGGACTTAAACCTATTTCTACAACTTTGTAAGCATTTCTTGGTAAAGATCTCTTTCTATATAAACACCCACAAACACCACTGGTCCTGCTTCACTAGAGAACCCAACCGAACACACATGGCAGGAGCAAGTCCGATTTCATTCATTCATTTCTTTAGGAAAGGCTTGTTAAGCACTCACTACATGTCCTTTCCCAAATATGTGAGCTGTCTTGGAGCTTCCTGTCTTGTGATGCAAACCAGAAAATGGCAAGACAAAGAGAGAAGTATGCAATGTGGCAGGTGTGAGTGAGAACGGGAAATAAAGCAAGAGAGGGAACAGGTGGAGAGATGGGAGTTTATTTTATACATTATCACATGTCTTCAGTAATTGCTTGTTGCATAAACAAACGAGCAGCTGTAGGCAAGCCTACCTGTATTAAATTAATTAGATCTTCCAGAAATGGCCTGATACACTGACCTCCCTCTCTTAGTTGTTTCCTTTCTAACTTACTAACCAGCTGTACCCTTTTTGGGTATTAAGAGCAAATCGATTGTTGATATTTAAATCTTAATGGCTCAGAAAATGTCTAGAACAATGGTAGGCACACTAGTAGCTGTGTTGGAAGGTTTGTGGACTTAAAGCACTGAAACCCTGAAAAAAAAGCCACGCTTGAGTCCTCCCACTAAAATTCCACAGGGAATTTCCTGTTCCTCATTGGTAGGCTCCTTCCCTCTGAAAAGCCTTTTAAATCATAGTCAACCAAACCGAGCACTTACTGTGTGCAAGTCTCCATGTTGGCTCCTCTTGCTGTTCTACGCTCATCAGCGCTGGGGGGAAGGCACTATCTGATCCTTATTTTGTGGATGAGGAAATATCGTTTGAGAGATGGGTGGCTACACTACATCACACAGCTTGTAGACAGCATGAAGGGCTTTAAACCACGGCTATCTAAACTGAGATGAGCCAGTGTTCATCATCCTGAAGCAGCTTGTCTAAATAAACCTTATGTTCTCCATTTAAATGGGAGTAACGTTTATGTGTAGAAGGCAGATAAAATTGTTAAAATTTTAAAAAGACTGGCTAGTGGTATTTTTTAATAATAGCACACAAGTGTGTGTATTCAGAGACAGTATGTATTTTTAAATCAGAATCTGCAGATTCCACCCAGTAAAATGCAGCCATTAAGCTTCAGTTTTTTTCTGTACGGAAATGAATAACTTTTTTTTTAAAGGTTATAACTGTTTTCAAAATCCCCTCTGGTGCAGCAGTTAATGAGCTCGGCTGCTAACAGAAAGGTTAATGATTTGAACCCACCAGCTGCTGCTAGGGAAACAGATGTGGCTGTCTGCTCCAGTCAAGATTTACAGCTTTGGGGGTCCGATGAGCAGCTCTGCGCTGTAAAATAGGATCTGTGTAGGTTGGAATCAACTCAATGGCAGCGAGTTTTTCTTTTCAGTAGTAAGTGCTGAGGTGCTAATAGAAAAGAAAGGCTCATGACTCTACCCTACCGACTATCCCACAGAACAAGGTCTTAGCAGAATGCTTCCCTAAAGCTTTGCAGCCTTCGAGAGCCATGTGGGGCAGTTCCACTCAAACTTAGCGGGCCATTCTGAGTTGGGAGCATCTCAAAAGCTATGCGTTAGATATGGCTTTGTTCCCGCTCCACTAACCGCAAGGTCAGCCATTGGAAACGATTTCTAGGTTTTATTTGAAAATGTTCATTAAACAGTATCTAAGAGCTTCATAAATATAGGAAGTCTGCCAGTACAGTTTTTGCATTTTCTCATGTCTTTGACTTCCAACAAAACCAAACTCACAGCTATCGAGTCAAGGCCGCCTCACGACCACCCCTGAGTGAGCTTCAGAGACTGCGACTGCTTACAGGAGTAGAATACCCAGTCTTTCTCCCAAGACAGCACAGGTGGTTTCAAACTAGCCACCATGAGGAGGCTCACAGGTCGTTCTGTAATCACAACACCATATTTTTGGTTTAGGGTCTCAGCATGGAGTTGGCTCTGGATGCCTTGTGAATTCTCCAGAGCTGCCACAAGGATCCTGAAACCCTGAACTTTAACGGTGCTCTTCCCCAAAAGACTCTGTCTAGGTCAAACAACTGCCAGGATGCTCCTGGGTGGAGACGGGCATTTTCCCCAGGTTAATTAGGAGCCTGGATCCAGTATCCTTCCCCTGTAGCACTTAGCCATTTTTTATTTCCACCTCTCCCTCTCTCACTCACTCTTTCTCTTCTCTCTCTTTTCTACTTCCTCTCTCCTTTTAGCACTCCTTCCATTAAGATAACTTGTTAGCTTCTCAAAAAAGTAAAAAGAAGACAAGTAAATGAGTCAATGTGACCAACTGCCTAGACTCCAAAGAATAGCTGGGAATATTGAAAAGTAGGCCTAGATGAGCTAACTGCAACTTTGACTACTTATAGAAAACGAGTCCCCCTTGTCCTTTTAAGTCATGTTGTGTGATAACGGGAGTCTGATAGGCATCACTGGGTTCTGAAACTGGACTTCATTGCCAATATGCCCACATTCTCAAAATCGGGAGAAAACTTTCTTTGATGATAAAAATAAATTTCCAAGCTCTCTCAAGAGCCAAGTAAAACCTTTCCATTTTTGAGGCACAGGTCAGGATAATTCTCAGAAAGTTGCTTTATACTTTAAACCTATTAAGCCCCAAATACAATTTCAGCACAAGATATACAAATCAACATAACTGACTCCTCAAAATACAATTGTATTGTGATTGTTTTAAGGGACATCATATCAGTTCTAACTCATAGCTACCTCTATGTACAACAGAAAAAAAAAAACTGCTTGGTGCTGCACCATACTAAGACAATTGTCAGTCCCTTTGTGTGGGCCCTGTGTGAGTCCATCTCCTTGAGGGTGATTCTCATTTTCATGAATTTTGTACCTTCTTAAGCGCGATGTCCTTTTCAAGTGACTGGCCTTTCCTGGCAACATGTCCACAGTCTGTGAGAGAGAGTTGCTTAGAAGCACCCTTGTTTCTAAGAAACATTCTGATTATACTTCTTTCAAGACAGATTGATGTGTTCTTCTTCCACTATCCTGTACCAGAACAATAATTCAAATGCATCAATTCTTATGTGGTCTTTCTTAGTCAATGTCCAGTTTCTGTATGCCTATCAAGTGATTGAAATTAACATAGCTTGGGTCAGACGCAATTTAGTGCTCAAAGGGACACTGTTGCTCTGTAATGAGGTCTTGAACAGTAGATATGCCCAATTCAATCCATCTCTTAATGCTTCCATGAGGGTTGATTGTGGGTTCCAATTCTTAGTACCTCTAGTCTTTTATTCCTCTATCTTGTTTGTCGGTCCATTTCTGTGGATTTGGTTTTCTTTACAGTTAGTAGCAATTTATACTGAGGGCTGCAAGCTTTGATTTTCATCAGCAAGTGCTTTAAGTCTTCCTTGCTTTTGGCAAGCAGGGTTTGTATCATCTCCATATCACAGGTTACTAATAAGCCTTCCTCCAATCCTGATGCCACATTCTTCTTCACAGAGTCCAGTTTCTTGTACATTGAATGCATGTGATAAAAGTATACAACCTGATACCCACTTCTCTGATTTCAAACCATGCAGATATCACATTTAAGTAAGAAAGGCAGGTTCTTATAATTATCAATGATTTTTATGTTCTCTGATTTAATGAAATTTCCAGAGAGTCAAATTTTGGAGAGATGAGATCCAAGTAGGAAATTTAAAATTTTTATGAAGGGTCTCTATCAGAATGGTTAAGGTATCTCTGTGACTATGTACAGAACCTCACTTGGGTAAATTACTTTAGATGGGGACCCTTTTGAATATGAGGCTTTTCTTTAGTTTATTATTAAAGGCTCTGAAAATTTCCATCAGTGTTTCCTGTGGGGAAAATCACACGGGCCTCTCTTGAGGATGAAACTTACACTCACGCTAACAGGCGACCCAGCATATTTTCCAGTCAGAAAAATTATGATTATAATCCTCTTTAAATGATTTGAACAACTTTTCTTTTGCATTTCCGAACTTGTAAATTTGAGTGACTACTGCATAGCGAACCACTCTTTGCTGAGTGAAGCAGAGAATGACAAGAAAACAAGCTTTGACTTGTGGTCTCTGCATCATTACCATGATGACTTGGGGCCAAGTTATCCCCAGATTGTCTACCCAATAAGACAGGACTCTTCATCTTTCCCTAAGCCCTCCTCCTTCCCACGGAGGTGTCAGTCCTTCTGTTTGATTGTTATGGCTACTGTACTCCAACTTTATTGTTAGTGGTTACATTTCTTACATCTGCTATAGTGTCAGTATAATAGACTCTCTCCTGATCTGTACTTTTGAAAATTCCTAAGCGTTTTAAGGATTATAAAATCAATCTGTTTTCAAAAAAGAGACAAACAAACTAGGAGATATGGGCATACAAGATACAAAGCATCAACTATAGCTAGGATTTTGATGAATTTATTCCATGCTCTTGGCTTTCAGAGACTTTTTGAGTCTCATAATCTATAAAATATAATAGAATTTTTGGTGAATATTAATATAGTCATACAGCATGATAGAAATAGATGTATTTATAAGATTATAATATTATATATAACATCATAGTAAATTAAGAATATAAGGTATTTAAAGTTATTGCTTCTGGTTTTTAATTGTATTCAAGGTAGATGAGGTTTCCAGAGAGCTAAATTCTGGGGATATGAGCTCAAAATTTGAAATTCTGAGGGACTATGATCCATGTCTGTGACATCCTACATATAATTAAAAAGACATAGACTCCTTCCATTATAACAGAAACATCACTTTCCACAAACCCAAGACCAGAAGAACTAGATGGTGTCCAGCTACCACTACAAACTGCTCTGGGAAAGATTACATTAAAATGTCCTGAGTATAGGGGAAGAGAAATGGGAAAGAAAAGTCAAAATCATAAAAACAAACAACAACAACAAAACTGGCTTCCTGGTCCAATAGAAACAGATAGGACTCTGAAGACTCTGGCCTTTAGTCACCTGCCCTGTTTGGGACTGAATTAATCCTATGGTAGAATAATCGACCATTTAAGACCCCTAAAGGCAGTATTCATCCAAGGACACAATTCAGAGGGCAGGAAAGGAGAAATGGAAGCAGGAAACACAGGGAGAAAGGAGAATAAGAGGTGGTGCTTAAAGCGAGACTGTGATAGAAGAATTGGAACAAAACGTGTACAAACAAAATGTGTCATTCTCTATATACCTTCACCTAATTTGCAATTTAAAAATTTTAAGGAAAAAAGAAGTAAGAAAAGTGGACTTTTTCCTTTTTCAGCCAGAGGAGGCATTCAGTCAAGATATTTTAGGGCATTCTCAGCCCTCCTGCTTCTCCTAGAAAAAAGAGCGCAGGAATCTGATCATACTCAAGTGCAGCGTGATGGCCTGTCATTCAGATGTGCCTAGTAGAGAGAAGTCTCCTCTCCTTAAATAACCATGCTGACCTAAGTCGTCTCTGTAGGTTAGAAAATAAAAATTGAGTTATGGGTAAATGGACCACCAACCTTTGAGAAGAACTATTTTCTAGAGCCAACTGACAGTACTTCAAGTGTTCTTATAAAGTATGCTTTCCCTGTTGATTGACTATACAGGGCATTTATTATGATGTCTGAAACATAAAAAGTACTCAGGATACACTGGCTGCATCTACTGTTAAAAAATTAAATACCACCAAGATACACCTAGTTATAGAACTAGAGTAGTGAGTTGGGCTTCAGCAGTTCAGACTTGAAAATTTCAGATTTGAAAACCACTCCTATTCACATATTTAACTTTAGAATTGGTGACCAGCAGCCAATTGTTGATTGATGCCCTGTTTTTTGCCATTTATAAGTTATTTATTCTGTCAATGAGAAACAAAGTCACCAAATGAGTCATTACCCCTAAATTAGCACTACAGATTGAATTTTTCTCCTATTCGTTTTCTCCAGGGCCAACCCAAGGGACAGAAACAGCTGCCTATGCAAACATGGCCTATTAAAGACCACGCATGAAAAATATGTGATGGAAACACAAATGTCCCCCACCTTGCCTAGCTGATTACATGAAAAGCTCTTTTAAAACACAAGGCCCATTGAAACGTTAATGGAGTCAGGATACAACCAGAAAGAACTGTTAGCATGTAAGTTGGTAGAATTCAACCAGGTGGTGAAGCAGAGGGAAATGGGCTGCTCTCCATTCTCTTCTGAAGATAAAGGCCTGACATCATTACACATAGCAAGTCCCTGAAAGGAAGATCGCCTAAAATATCCGTTCTTTCCTCTAAGACTTTCTGCTCTGAGGGCAATTTTAACTAGATAAGAATAAAAGCCACAACACTGACCATGCACAGGTGGCCTGGAAATGTGCAGACTCTAGCAATGAAAACTGGGAATTGTCAGAGGGCAGAAAGCCTCATCTTTCTCCCTCGGAGCACCAGGTGGGTTGGAACTGCTCTCCTTGTAGTTAGCTGCCTAGCCCACTAGGTGTCTGAGGCTCCTTTGTACTCCGGCTAGAATATCTAGAGGCAAAAATTCCTTCAAAGCCTGGGGGAGAGTAACTATTCACTTGCTGACAAATATTTTTCAAGTAGAAACTCAAAGTTTCTGTTCAGCAGAGGCATTTTCTCACATTATTATTTAGAAAACCATGAGGGGAGATGTACTGAAAGCTTACACTGTACCATGCACTATGCTGAAGGTTGACTATACATCTGATATTTATTCATACTTCCATTTTAACAGAGTTCATGTAGTCCTGGTAGTGGCCCTTTTCAAACTGTGGTCTCTTATCTTTCTTGGGACCTCAAACTAGATGTTGTAGGAAGTTAGCATGAGTTTATTTTGGTGCCAAAAAAAATTGAATTTCATTTGTAGCTTTTACATAGTATATATTTTTGATGAACTTCAAAGCTTCAAAGACTCTCTCTCTCTATCTATATATGTGTGTGTGTGTGTGTGTGTGTGTGTGTGTACTTTTGAAAATTCCTAAGCATTTTAAGGATTATAAAATCAATCTGTTTTCAAAAAAGAGACAAACAAACTAGGAGATATGGGCATACAAGATACAAAGCATCAACTATAGGTAGGATTTTGGTGAATTTATTCCATACTCTTGCCTTTCAGATACTTTCTGTGTCTCATAATCTATAAGTTTTATAGGCATTCTTAACAAAGAAGTGGGTCACATAATTAAGAGTGCAGACACCTAGATGGAAAGGCTGGCTTTGTCACTTTGTTGGATGAACTTTTGAAATAACTTTCCTTCTATGTGTTTCAGTGTCTTAATGTGTGAAACGGGGATACTTAAAGTACATATAGGATGTAACACAGTTAAGAGAATTATGTGAGATGACTATTTTAAAGTTTTTATACATATTCTTATTACACTGCAAGCCCAATAAAAATATTACATGCCATTACTACTATACGATTATGCCCAAGTTACATAGCCAATAAGTGGCAGATACAAAACACACAGTTAAATCCTTTGACTCTAAACCTAAGATATTATTTTCTAATTATAGGCAGATGAGTTGGCATTTGGGGGCTAGTAATTAATAAAGGATAACACTAATAGCAACAACAGCATTTGCTAAGTTTTATTGAATTCTTACCATATCCCAAGCACAAGAATCTGCATTATGCATGGATTATCTCATTTAATTGCCACAGTAGATTTAAGAAGCGGGGATCCCTTTCATCTTCACTTTGCTGAGGAGGACAGTGGGCATTAGACCAACTTCTTCCAGCCCACAGCTTATAAATGACACAGGATGATCAGGCTTACAGAGACCCAGGCTCTTGCTTACAACATCCTGCCTAGCTAATGTAATTCCATTCCTTTTTTTGTTCTTCCAGTTCTCTTAGTAATGACTCTTTCTGTGTCACTTGGTGCTTTTGTGGGTGGCACTGTTGTGTAAGCATTGGGCTGCTAACCGCAAAGTTGACAGTTCAAATCCACCAACCCTTCACGGGAGAAAGCTATTAAGTCTCATAAAGATCCACAGTCTTAACAACCTACAGAGGCAGCTATACTCTGTCTTTTAGGGTTGCTGAGTCAGAATCAATTTGATGGCAGTATTGGTCCCTGCTGTCCACCTGCTAGTCACTGGAAGAGCAGAACAAGATCCATTCACCATTGCCCATCTAACCCTGTCATCTAAGAAATAGATGCCTACTAAATGTTGGACTGAATTGAACTGCAGGATGGAAATGGGATTGTAAAGAATTAAATGGTGTACAGCCAATAGAGCATACAAAACAATGTGTCTAGATGCTGATACCTTAAATGATAATGGTAAGGGGCATACGTCCAATTTCTCCATGGGAGCCTGGCAGGTGAGAACCAACTTTCACAGTAGCTAAGAGGTTTGGTCTGGAAAATGGATTGAGCAGGAAGCAAGCCTCACAGTCACTGTCTCCTAACTGAATTGTTTGCTTTACTGACCCATTCCAAACATCACTCCCTCATCCACAAATTAAAGATAAAAATAATACCCTCTTCTTAATGTTGATGCAGGAACAAAGGAGGACTTTCCATTTCATGAAAATCATTTAACATTGTGCTCGATAGATGAGGAACACTCAAGTAAAGTCAGTACGTTTTAAATGTCATATAATTAAAGAATGAACCTGTGAACATTCCATCCTACAAGAGATTTCACTGGTCTAGATCCAAAATCTTCCTCAAAGATGGTCAGAGATTTTGTGAAATAAACCTGAGTGGAGATGAAACAAAAGAAACTACATAGCCCTCCCGGGGTAGGCGCCCTGGAAGGACTCAGCTTGTGAGAAGTGGCAGGAAAGGGGCCCATTTTGTAGTAAACAGCTTCATCTGAACCCAAAGGACACACTCCCCAGGGGGTGCCCAGAGAGCTTTCTCTTTTGTTCTCTAGTCTCCCTGAGAAAGAAAGTTCACGTGGAGTACTCAGCCATTTAGGAAGTCTGATATTAAAACTAATAAGAATAGCAATTTTGAGAATGAGCGTACAGTACTAGAACAAATAAGAAAAACACAGATTTCCCAAGGAAGACATCACCATGTCAGCACCTACAAGTACACAGAGCCCTCCCTTCAACTGATACGGATGTCTGCAGCCTTTGAAGTTCAATGACCTTCCTAACACTTCAATTAATTTTGCTCCTGTTTCTCCTATAAAAGTAACAGTTGCATTTTCCCAGGGAATTGTCAGGATGGCTCATCTGGCAAAACACTTTTGTGTCTCTTTCAAGCCAAGGAGTCTTTTGGGAAGTGGCCATTACCTAGTTTGGTTTTAACTTCACACAAAAGAGGAACAGTAATCCCCCCAGGCCCCTTACACAGACACACAAGACATGTTTTGTAAAGTACCTCTCTATTTGGAATCTTGTCTATAAGCCCCTCCCTCCAGATGAACTGGCAAAGGGCCACAGGCACACAATCAAAGCTCAGTCTCACGGCTGGGCAAATGATAAGAGTTCCCTAGTCTCACTGCCCCCAAGTCCACACTGACACATCGCGACCCCATAGGACAGGGTGGAACTGCCCCTGTGGGTTTCTGAGACCATCGTTCTTCACAGGAGTAGAAAGCCTCGTCAGTGCCCCAAGAGGAAGCTGGTGGTATCGAACTGCTGAGCTTGCTGCATTTTGCAGCTCAATGGGCAACCACTATACCACCAAGGCTCCTAGGTGCATGCCCCTTCCTTTCCTTCTGACATTTCCGTCATCTCTGATTAAGGATATTTTACATGTCTTCCTTTTTAAGCCAACCACCCTTGGCATTTTGTGGCTGTGGTTGCGAAGGAGAGCAGATTAAAACTGGGACCTGCAGCCATTAAAGAGAACCTGCTTTTCAAGAACTGACTGAATCAAAATTAATGTAGCAACCTTGAGGGGAAGGAGGTGGAAGGATAGGAAGGACTCAAAGCATATCTAGGCTTTTGGCTTGAGCCAATGAGTGGCTATGAAGATAGAGAGTTCTGCGGAGGAAGTCCCTCCCAGAGAATGTCAAGTCTGAGATGTCATGCATAGAGATTCTTTGTTGCTCTACCTAGGACAATGACTAAAGGCAACCGAACAACTTCATCTCCCTACTTGCTCCATCACCCAGCAGAAGATCTCCTTGACCATTGGTGGAAGACCTGGTCCTTCTTCTGAAGGCGGGGACCAGGCCTGCATTGTTCACCATTAGTTCTCCATGCCTGGCACAGGGTGCAAGACCAATAAACAGGGGCTGAGAGAAAAAAAAACGGACCAATAAACACTGATTTTGAAAATTAACTAAAGACGCAGTATATACTGACAGTTTTAATACATTTTTGAATTTATACATTTAGAACTCTTTGTGATGGTTTACATAAATTTTACAATTCAGTTATTACAAAAATCCCATAAGCTAGTCACTGCTTTTCACATATTTTCAGGTGAGAATATTGAGGATCTGGAGACTGAGGATCAAATATACAAATGTTTGTCCTTCAGGGTGGCTAGGAAAAGGGAATGGTGAGAGGAGGCATGCACAGACAGGACTATGGGAATGGCAGGGCAAGTGATCCTCAACTGCCACCGAATGTTCCACACGAAACCACCGGCCACACAGTATGGTCAGGTCTGTACGAGGAGGCTGGACTCCATTTTATTTTACACAAATAAAATGATTTTTTTAAAAGACACAGTTGTAAAGCCAATGTCAACTTTCCATCCCAGCAGTCACCCCATCCACATTCCATGATTTGTTAACATTTTTCTAACAGAGAGAGATGTTAACGACTATTTGAGAAACAGTACTGGAGAGTCCAGGGTGATGTCGCTGCATGACCAGCCAGATGGACCTTGTGTTAAAGATGCTTCTTCGGATAGCTAAGGCTTGCGTTAGGTACTTGCTTTTTGTGTTCCGAGATTTGTAGCCCTTCTTTGATGTCTGATCATCTGCTTGATGACCAGAGTGAGACCCCTATTCATATTATGTGAGTAGCCTAATGAATTCCTGCTTTCCTCCCAAGGCAGAGATTCAACAATACTGAGGGTGCAGAGTCAACCGCCATGTGATTTTAGGGTCCATAGACAGGAATAAATTCTTCCATTCTTGTTACCAACTTTCCTTTTTAAAGACAAGATATCGATGATTTTAACTTGAAACTAATTTCAAATAATGGAACATTAGAAAATGATATCACTTATACTCATTATCTTTTCAATTATGAGAACAGCTACCTCTAAATTATAAAACTGAATGAGGAAAATAAAATGTCTAACAAATTAAATTTGGTGAACAATTACAAAATATTTATTATTGGCCAGAATCTATGTGAGGCCCCAGGATACAAGCTTTGGAATAGTCACAATCCTGTGAGAGAGAGAGATTCCTAAATAACACTATATTAAGAAGAATACTATAGTAGAAACATTATGAAATTTGCTGAGAGCTCAGATAAGAGGATAATTTATAATGACTTTGTGAGCAGTTTAGGTCAAGAAAAACTATGTAGGAAAGATAACTGAAGTCTAACCTTAAGAATGGCGGGAGTTTAAAAATTCAGGCATATGAAGATATATAAATACTAATAGTTAATGCATACTAAATATTTACCCTGAGTGTCTATTGTTCTGCACTCATTCATCGCAGCTACCCAATAAGATAACAATGTTTTTCCTCTCCATTTCTTATATTAAAAAACTGAGGTCCAAAAGGGTAAGTAATTTAATGAGAGCCTCACAGCTATTAATTGGTAACACTCATATTCTATTCCAAATCCACATGGCATGGAGGCCTGCCATACACACAAGAAAAACCCACTGCCATCAAGTCAGTTCTAACTTATAGCAACCAGATAGGACAAAGTCGAACTGCCTTGTGGGGAGATGGAGACTTTATCTTTCTGGAAGCAGACTGCCTCATCTTTTTTCCCTGTGGAGTGACTGTGGATTTGAACAGCTGATCTTGTGGTTCATAGTTCACTGAGTAACCCACTGCACCAGCAGAACTCCTGTGCTTATGCTAAGTTGCATATATCCTAAATAGACATAAAATACACTGTCTTGACTATTAAAGATTAGATCTTAATGTACAAGTAGAGGATCCCTTGTATATTAAGTGGGTGGGTAGGTGGAGAAAAGCTATATTATGTATTTTGATACAAATCTTTGATATAAACTAGGCTCTAGTTTTATATCTATGTTGGGGATTTACTCCATGGACAGCAAGAACTCTCTGGATGTTTATAAGTACAAGGATAACGTGAATAAGTTGCTCAGATAAATTTAGGTACTTTGAAGAAGATTGGCCAAATAGAGAGGAAACCAAATGTTAAAAGCCTTGGTAAAACTAGTTTAGAAGACAAGTACAATCTAGACCTAGGATACTAGTTGTGAGGACAAGGGATAATTTATGAATGCATGAAGATAGTTGGAGGAAGAATCTATATGAATCCAGAATGGATGGATTGGAGGAATGAGGGAGTGAGAAGTGTCATGGTGGACACTAAGCGTTATAGCAGGTGTTGATGTGAAATTTGGAATCCAAGGGTAAGTTCTGTGAGATGTTCAAGGTGATAGATATGAAAAATAATGACTAACAAAGATTTGTCTTAAAAAATAAAGATTTAGGGCTGAGCCCCGGTGGCGTAGTGGTTGTGCGCTGGACTGTGGTCCACTGGGATGGAGGTTCAATTCCAGCTCCACAGGAGCAAAGGTTGGGACTCATACTCCCACCACCAGGAGGCAGTGATGCCCAAAACCACCCTCCCCTCCCAAAAATAAAGATTTAGGAGTCTTAAAGGGGGGTGATAATATACACTTACACCGAGGATGTGGAATGGGAAGACATGAAGCCTGGAGACACAATATGACTATTCTTCCCAGTGCCTGCATGATCCATGTTTGTTACTGGGATAATACTATCCAACACTGAGCACCTTTTGCATAACTAATCTGCCTAAAAACTTTATTATTAAGGGCTCTGCACATTCACTGATACTAAGAGAATATAAACTTATTGGGGACCCACAGTGAGAATTGAAATCATGTAATTTAAGGTAGCTATATACATATCCTTTGTTGTTTTAAAAGGAAAAGAAATGTAAGCAATGTGTATTTATGTACACACACACAGAGAGAGAGACTCTTTAAAGTTCATCAAAAATGTATACTATGGAAAAGCTACAAATGAAATTCAATATTTTTTGTGGCACCAAAATAAACTCGTGCTAACTTCCTATAACATCTAGTTTGAGGTCCCAAGAAAGATAAGAGACCACAGTTTGAAAAGGGCCACTACCAGGACTACATGAACTCTGTTAAAATGGAAGTATGAATAAACATCAGATGTATGGTCAACCTTGGGTGGAAAAATGGTGAAATAACTGATGTTTTATAAAAGGTTATGGGAACAAGGCCCCATATAAATCAGCAGTGTAGAAATAGGTAGGTTGGTTGAAGAGATGAGGCGATGATGTTAAAGATGAAACTGGGGGTGACAGGCCAGGTCAATGTGAGGGTCGCGTACAGACCCTAATTAAAATGATTCAAAGAACAGCAGAACCTGGAGTCAACCCCATGCGCATCTCAAAGGGTTCAGTTTACATGATCCTGATGAACATTTAAAATTGAGCAAACTTTCTGCTCAATCATTGTGTTCAAATCAGCTCCAAACAAGTTTTCCATGGAAATTTTTAAAAATTGGGATCAAGATCCTGGAATATAATTCTGAAGAAAAAACACAATCAAAGTAAAAGCTGTTACAAAATAGAAGTGGTCAAGTCAAAACCAAAGTCAAGGAGCAAAGGTGAGAAGCCAAACCTATTGGAGTAGTCATAGGATTTTGCTTGCTAGCTTTCTGCAGCGTCAAAGAACAATCAGAAAACAGCCATCAAGTTCATGTTGACTCAGCGACTCCGGAATGGGGAGAACGAACTGTCGCTGTGGGTTTCAGAGACTGCATCTCTTCCCAGGAGTAGAAGGCTCCACCCTCCTCCCTCCGAGAAGCTGGTGACTCTCCAAAGCATGATGCCAGGGCTTGTTATCCGAGTGACAGGTCGGTGAACGCTGGGCAGAGCTGGAGCAGAAAAGCGCCCAGGAAAACTAAGGTTGACAGCTCTTCACCATGGTACTCCTGTCATTCCTCTCGTGAAGAAAGAACAATGTGGGGAGAGTTCCTCAGAGAAACCATGATGCATCCACCTTGTAGCCCTGATTTGACTCCATTGAACCTCCCTTTGGTTCCTGACCTTAAAAAATGTTTAGAGGGCAAACATTTTTCTTCAGTAAATAATGGTAAAAAAGACTACACCGGCCCGGTTAAATTATGTTCTTTAAAGCTGGACTACGTGGCTGGTTTTGTCACTTGGCAAAACACTGACACAGAGCTTATGTTGATAAATAAATCAATCTTGTTTAAAAAATTTGCTTGTAATTCTGTTTTCACAAACCTTTATCCTCTCATATGAAAGTACCATAATTAGATGAGTATATCAGTACAAAATTAAAGGCCCAATATAAATATTTAGCTGCTTCATTAAATAAAAAAAAGAACATTCATTGTGTTCTAAATCCAGTGAGTTGAATGAAAGTACCAAGCTTTGAAATAATTCATTTCATTTCAAAGGATCTTATATTTCATGTACCTAAACTCCCGAGAGAAAAATTTAACCCCAAACAATTGCACAGACGTTGCAGAAGAGCTCCTCTATGTCAGTAAAGGACAATAAAACATGACAGCAGGGGTCCTGCCCTCACCCTTTACCCTGGTGCATACAGGGCATTGTAACCAATTAGCCTGGCTTCGAGTTACACATATTTCACCTACAACTTTGATGCTGCTGAAAATTCTTTGTTCATAAAAAGTTCTCATGGTTCTAACACAAAGAGGGTTAAAAAATTGTTCAGCATGGTGTGTTGTATTTATAGTTCTTTTGTGGCAGGCGTTGACAAAGCTTTACAACCAAGATCTAATAAATTTCTCTAAGACAATTGATGACGGGAAGTCCACCCCACTCACAGGGGAGTGGGGCCAGATAGAGGAGAAGAAAAAGGGAATCCGTAAAGTGCAGGACTGCACATCCTGCCCTCCGCTAGGGCTTATCCAGACAAACAGCCACGTCTGCGCTCTGCCCTTCCTTCCCATGTGGTCCGTGCTGCTTCTAGCTGTTGCCATCTGTTAACACAGGTGAGCAACAGTGAACAAAACACCCGAAGTGCATCAGGGAGTGAGATAAATGAGGGAAGATCAGAAAAATGAACAATTATGGAATGCCTGCTGTGTTCTAAAAACTGCTGGTAGACGCTCAATAAGTGCTCATTTTCTTCTCTTTCACAGAATTCATGTCATTTCATGAAATACAACTGTTGTTTCTGAAAGCACAGAGAGTCTCTGTGACTGGTGAAGAAAGAAGGCACTGTGTGCAGCAGTACATGGAGATGAGGCAAAGGAGGGCAGGGAGCTGAGTCAGCCGGGGACTGGGTGGTCCACAGACTGACTGCATCCAGGTAGGACATTTTCATTCACAGGAAATAAATCACCAGCAGAAATAAGGAACCCCCAAGACAAAACTGACCACAAACTGCCCATAAACATTAGCTCTGATCAATTTGATTAGCAAGGAAAGTGGGGCAAATTTTCATAAATAAAAGTAGCAACTTAATCGTTAATTTCATAGCAGTATAAGAAAATAATGTCATTAGAGAGACACCCACTTATTCTCACCAGGCACAAAATTGTACTTGGTCTGAAATTTTATATTAAAGAATACCTTGGTGAAGATGCTGCTTCCTCAAGAGGCAAGTCAGTAAAGTCAGCGAGGGGGTCCCAGGAGCTGTAGAGTCCTGGGTTTAAATGACACAGAATGGCCCTCGTATAAAGCGTCTGTCCCCACCTGTAACTTAGGACTCTAAGTTATGTTATCTCTGGACCCTAGTTTACTCATCTAATTTCAATGACAATAAGTATTTATATACATATGTCATCTCTCTCAAAATGGAAACATGATAGTGAAATGGAAAATAAACTTCTCTCATAGCAGATTGCCAGGTAGGTGTTAAGTATTCAATATGTGCTAGTTTATGCTGAAGACACTATTCTTAAATCCTGGTTTGAAAGTGTCTTTGTAGCTGAGGCTCAAGATCCATCTTTATCATTTTAAATGCAGTATAATGATCTTTTTTTTATAAATGAAGATAATAATGAAAAACTTCATTTATATGGGGTTTACTTCAACCTACAGAAAACGAGTACTGTTTCTGTGTGTTTGCTTGCTTGTTTGTGGAGACCAAATCAAGCAGTAATATTGATCAACTTACTTTTCATTTAAATATATGAACCACTAATGTATAAAATCCATGCATAACCTAGACTATGTGTTAAATTTATAAAAAGGAAAAAGTTTATATATGAAAAGGCTATTTGTTACTTAAATTATTTTAGGTAGAATAATCATACAGTCTCAAAACTACACATGGAAATGTTTAGCATAAGTTCATAAACTAATAATTATCCCTAAAGTTTGAGTCACCCAAATTACAGTAATGCTACATCAAATATAAGACCACAGAACTACTTTGGATGAACAAATGTTGTTCTATATCTTCCCATTTTACAACTGTATCTAACAATTGTTAGATGTAACATGACAATGTAAGAAGCAAGTTATTTAAAAATTTCTATTGGCAATGAAAAGACTTGATGTGTAATCTTTAGAATACAAATAAAAACCAGTTTAAGAAAGATAAGGCTAATTCATCTTTCAAAAAGAACTAATTCATTTTTAGACTTAAATGTAACATTAAATAAAGTATAATTGGAAAGCAATTAGTTATCTAAAGGTAAGGTCACTGTCACTAAGTCAATTGTGACTTATATTGACCCTACAGGGCAGGGTGGCTTTCTGAGACTGCCTGTCACTCTTTTCAGGAATAGAAAGCCTCATCTTTGTCCCACAGAACACCTAGTCTTGCAGTTAGCAGCCCAAAATATTGTCCACTGTACCACTAGGGCACTTATCTACATGTATATTACATAATTTATTACATAAATGAAATAAATCTAAAGCATTGAATGACTTAACTATGGCTTTAAATCATAGAAAAACAAAGTACTAAGGAAATATATTTTTGAAGCAGCAATAATTTTCAAAAATTTAAATATATACACATAGAAGAGAACATTTCATAGAGTAAATAGAATAAGAAAGATCTAAATTCTTATACAGTGGAAATCCTACTAAAACTCAAAACAAAACTCCTGGCCATGGAGTCCATTCTGACTCGAGGCAGCCAGATAGGGCAGAGGAGCACAGTTCTTTTGGGATTCAAAGGCTGTCAGCCTTGAATAGCATAGAAACCCTCATTTTTTCCCCTGCAGAGTGACTAGTGGTTTGAACTACTGACCTTGTGGTCAGCAGTCCAGTAAGTAACCCACACTGCAAAGGCTTTTTTGAAATCCCACTCTATAAAGCAAACAAATAAAATCCACTGCAATCAAGTCACTGACAATTCAAGCGATCCTGCAGGATGGAATAGAACTGCTCCTGTGGCTTTCTGGGACTGTGCCTCTTTATGGGAGTAGATGCCTCACTTTCCTCCCAAGGAAAATCCCACTAGAACACATAAAATATCATGTGTGCAACGAAACCACACACACACACACACACACACACACACACAGAGTAAAGGTCCCCAGAGTGTAGTTTACGAAGTTGTATGTATTTAGCTGCATTGTTTAGGTCTTTTGCCTACATGAAGCTCCCCACACTAAAAAGAACGCATTCACGGTCTGCTCTCCCTCTTGCAGACCTTCTTTCTACCATGTGCCATCATCCATTTTTGGGTGGCAAAGGATTCAGGCAGAGAGAGAGCAGTAAGATATTTAAGCATCATAGGTATGCCTTCCACTTTCATCTGATCCCCACTGATGGGTAAAGGATTCTGAGAAAATAATTAAGAGGAAAACTTTAGAATCAGGTCTAGAAATGCTTGTACTGGTGCTACCTAATAATGGGACAAAACTAAAAGAAAGATTGGAGGAAGGAAAGAAAAAAGGGGGAGAGGATGGGGAGACTTAGAGAGAGAGGAAGGAGCATGGAAATGACAAGGACACATCCAAACAATGAGATGGTGTAACCACGAGGTTGTTCTTTAAAGTAAAAATAGTTTAGAAACCCTGTAAGTGCACAGGAAAATGTGTAAGAGACCTCTACCCCTTCATGTTCATTCAACAAATATTTGGCTATGTACTGCTTAGGCACTGCTTTAGACTTCAGGGATATGAAAATGAAGAGAAAGCGTGTTGGCTTTGGAGAGAAAACAAACAGATGAGTGACAGCATCAATCTGTGAAGATACGTATGACACAGATAATTAAGATGAGGTGAGGTGATGGAAGGAGTCAACTGCTTCCCCTGGATTAGATCATCTGAAAGAGCCTGGTCAATAAGGAGACACTCCAACTCACATTTGAATAATGAGAAGAGCTAGTTCCCTGAATGTGAGACAGAGTATTCCAAGAATAAAAGCCCCTCAGAGTTTCAGTAACACAAAGATGACCCGCATTGCTGGGGAGGAGGGCTGCGAGGACTTATTAAAGGGAGAGAGTATTTAAGATGGCACGAGATGTGTGCAGGGTCGATCTGTAGGACTGTAAACATTGATAAGGAATTCATATCTAGTAGAGGATCATAAAGAGAAAGTGGACAAGTGACTTAAATATTTGAAAGGACCACTCATGGTTCGGAGAAGAGACTGTACTGTACAAGATGCGAGAAGCAGACAGTCCAGCTAGAGAGTTATTTCAGAGATTCGTGCAGGAAGAGCAGGAGCGCTAAGCAGGAAGGTCGAGACACAGAGAGAAAAGTCAATGATCCAGGGAATGCTTTGAGGTGAAAGAAAATGTCAGAGAAGTGAAAGGTTTTAGAATTTGACCTCAGAGGCCACTGGGGATTTTGACAAGGGCAGTCCCAGAGGACTGGAATGGAGGCTCGTCCAGAGCAGGTGAAGGAGAAACTATGGACAGCGTCACACCCATAGGCTTTTCTGTAAAGGGTAGGATATAAAAGGAGGAGTGACTGAAGGGGACTTTAAGGTCAAAAGAAAAAGTGTTTCAGGCTTCAGGTACAAGAGTGTATTTAAGTGCTGATGTCAGGGATCCAGTTGAGTGGAAGGAATGGATGATTCAGGAGAGTGAGAATAAATTTGCAGGAGGACAGACCTGGAGAAGGAAAGAGGGGAAAGTATCTAGAGTCCTGAGCCCTGGGGGGTCACCATGCACACACACACAGGCACCAAGTAGGAGGTCCCAGCACAAAGGCAATGGCACGTTCCAATTGCAACAACAGCCTATCTGCAGAGCTGCAAAGAAATATGAGTAAATGAAGACATGGGAAAGTCACCCATTTAATTCCTTTTAGCATCTTTTTTCTAGGTAGCATTTAAAAAAATAACATTCTAGAAAAAGGCTCTAAGTCAGTGACCCCTTTGGAGGCCAAATGACCCTTTCACCGGGGTTACCTAAGTCATGACAGAAGCAAAATGACAGTTATGAAGTAACAACAACAATAACTTTATGGTGGTGAGGGGGTGAATACCACAAGAGGAGCTGCATTAAAGGGTCGCATCATCAGGGAGGTTGAGAACCACTGGTCTAAGTCAGTGTTCTCATCAGTTACATAGCAAGCAAACCATGTTTCCTTTATACACACACAGATAAAAACCACGTATGGATATGTGCAGATTTTGACCATGTGGCTAACATATATGGTTAATACTATCTATCAGTCCCTGTGTCCGTTTTTCATATAATTAATATCAGTAAAGTACAAGGTTTTCCTAGGTGCCCGTACCATTATAAGCATTTTACAAGTATTAGGTAATTTACTGCTCAAAATATATAACTGGTGTATTGGTCCCACTTAATGTAAGTGGAGTCTGGGGCGAAGGGGGTGAAGCAACACTGACTGCTAACCGTAAGGGCAACAGTTCAAAAGCACTGCCTGTCCTGCGGGGAAAAGGTGAGGCTTTCTAGTTCTTCTCTTTCCTATATGGTCACTGTGAGGCAGACTTGAATCACTCACTGGTAGTGTGTTTGGTTCAAGTGGGTGGGAAGGTTAAGGGAATTGTCCCAAAGCATAGTCAAGGAGTTGAGAGTCAAACCCAGGCATGCTTGTACCTTACCTCTCACCCTGTCACCCTGCCCTTGTACGTAATGTTTCCTTTCATTCCGACAACCTTGCAGTGCTCTTATAATTAATACTGTGCTGCTGTATTGGATTATTATCTAATTATTATTCTATAGCTAACAACTGAGCAAAGTGAAGCTTAAGTTATTCACATGATTTAAGTAGCAGGGCCAACATTTAAATTGGCTCTTTTTCTCTTCAAGGCTTTATTCTTAGCATTTAATACTAAGTGTTAAAAACAAACACTGCAGAAAGGCAGATGTTTCATCCCGCAGAACTGCTGAATAAGTAGGACAAGCGGCATAGAAAGGGATGCTTTTGATCCTGGGGATGACAGCATAAAATTTTAATGATGATGAAGATAGTTAGATATTTTACAAATGTGTTGACATGGGTTCATAACTGGTAGTTACAGAGCTCAAAAATGTGTAATCCGGAAATGATAAGAAAATAATTCATGGTCACCAGGAAGAAAAGATAGACATACAAAAAAGAAAGAGAAGGAGAGAGGGAAATTTAGAAGTGGCCGTTGCCAAATGTTTGAGGTTTCTTGCAATTCTTTTGTTTGTTTTTCCTGTGTTTGCCTTTCCATGCAAACACATCCATACAATCCACATAAGTGAGATGTTTACCTTTTATACAAATGAGGTCAGAGTATGTGTGTTTTCCAGTAGCCTCCTTTGTAATAAACTCATATGATGAGCATTAGCTATAGCAATAAGTATCATATATATATACACATCGGTATGCATATTTACAATTCTTTCTATTGCTAGGCAATTAAGTTGCCATCAATTTTTAATAGTGTAAATGATATTCTTATAAAACTTTTAGAGATATGAAAATCTTTTAACCTGCCTAATTATTTTCCTAGAGTATATTCCATGCAGCATCATTGGTAAACCTAAGCATGTATCATTTAAGGACTTTGATATTCATTGCCATGCTGTCCTCTAGAATAATTTTGAACTTTAAGCTTCTGAGGTAGAGTACTGGGATGACAACCCATGCTGTTTTATGAGGCCATTACTGCAAGAAATCCTCTAACCCCTGAACTGCATCTTATTTCTTGCCGGCCACCATCTCTTGACTATTACAATGCGGGGCCAGTGGCCTGAGACGACATGGAGTCAGACACTAGAATTCTAGGCAGGCAGCCAGTTTGTTCCCTCCTGAAGTTTTATGGGCGCCCTGGGCGTGAAGCTGACATTTTGAGGCAGGCAGAGTTCGAAGTCTGTATTGATGGACTCAGACAGCTTTCTTCATCTTGGTGGTCTGTCTTCCTCATGACAGCCTTTTGGTTCTTACTTTTGCCTTCATGACAAACCCAGATCATCACCTTGAAAAGCAGGAACATGTGCGGACACAACCAGAAACAGGCTGGGGCATAAGAAAGAGGCACCGGGCTCGTTAAGCTAAGGGCGGTGATGAGGCTCTGACTTTTCTTCTTGCCTGCTAGCCTAACATGGTTGGAAAGGAGCATTTTCGCACTCAGCATTCTGCTTGCCAATAGTCAGTCCCCTGTCTCCTGCCAGGGTCAAATTACTACAGGCTTCTGAAGGTCCTAAAAGGCACGGCAGGGGATTATGTTCAGAATCATCATTTCCGTTTCATTGCTTTCCCTCCCCTCCCCCAACCTCCCCCTGGAGTCTGTTACCTCCACAATCGGGTGAATGCTTTATTTTCAGTGGTGAAGAAGAAAGACTCTTATCCATCAGTAGAGAGAATGCTTTTAACCAGGGAATGTGAACAGTTTATCCATGTATAAAAGACATTAAAACAGTTTCTGGTAGCCTAATAAACTTGGCACTTTGGAATTGGGAATAGCTTTAGTGAGTGAAAACAAAAATATTCATTTTTGAGAAAATACCAAGAGAGGAGAAAAAAAAGTTGCAGAAACAGCAAAGACCATTTAAATGCAAATAATGGAACAGTTGATCATTGGTGATATTTTCCACCATTGGACTCTAAATCTATATGAGACAAGGCAAGAGTTGGTAATGATAGAAAATTAAATAAAGTCAGTAATGAGCTGTCATATTATAATAACCTACTACCAGATTGCAATGAAGGAAATTAATTAAAATATGTAATGAACTGTTCTGTGTAAGACAGATGATCCCTTCTGGAAACCTTCGCACAATTCACAGTAAACTTGTTTGTTAGTTTCTTTTTGAATGACTTATTATCAATCCGTCAGACCAGATGTTGGAAAGGGAAATGTTCAGAAGCCATAGGCAGACACCTCCGGATCCCTTTGCCAGTTGTGTGGCCTTAAGTTCACGCTTACTGACAGCCAGTCCATTCCAACGCGTAGCCAGCCCATGGATCAGGGGAGAGCGGACCTTGAAGCTCTCTGAGACGGCAGCTCTTTATGGGAGTCGAAAGCCACGTCTTTCTCCTCCGGCACTTTCTGTTAGCTGCCCAATGCCTAACCACTGCACCCCCGGGGGTCCTCTGTGTGGCTGTCAGTAAGGACAAAGCTCCTCAGAGTTTCCAATCAGAAGAATCATGGTGAGATGGAGCAAGGTAACACGCAAAACACCCAGGACAGAACATGGCACGTAAGAGCCCTTCATAGGACAGACGTTGGCTTCCACTTTGAGAGTGGCGGGCACTGGGGATTATTTCAGAGCTTCTCAGTCTAGACGGGGAAACAAAAATGGAACGCTTGAAACAAGGAGACCAATTGTGTGCTCTGCGGTGGTAGCAATAGAAAGGGTGCCAGGGGTGCAGAAGAAGGAGGGATCTGAGCCTAAGGCCAACCTGATGGTGAAGGATCTAATCGTTGGGTGGCACATACTAAGATGTATGCTCTTCAAGGAAAAGAAAAGACATTATAGACCAAGAAAAGTTGGGAAGAAGGAAGGAAGAAGTGTGGGAGGGAAGGAGGAGGAAATAGGTAGCATGAGGGATTAGACAGGTCAACTGAAGAAAAAGAAGACTTGAAATGTGGAAACGGGAGCATGGTGGAGCAAAGTCACAAAAACTGGTAAGAACATTTATTTTATACTATATTACATTTATTATATTATATCAGTGAAACTGCTCCATCATTTCTACAAAGAGAACCATGCCCGCTTAAAACGGAAATAAGGACAAATCAAAAAGTATTATCAGGGGGGGGTTCCAGCTCAAACCTGTCCAGAGACAAAGTGATTAGACACGTCCCTGTGATCAGCATATGGTAGATGCAGCCACGTTCTCACTTGTCTTCCTTTCATTCAGTTGCCTCTGAAGAAAGCCTCCAATTGCGAAGGAGATGTGTTAGCACAGAAATTTATGGCTGCTGTTTGGGGGATTCCTAAGAAGCAATCTTGATAGATTTTCTCAAAGGGTAGAGGAGCCACCTAGGACTTGTTGTGAATAGGCGCGAAGAAAAAGGAAAACTGCATTGATGAGAAACAAGTCAGCGAAGTTGCACATATCGATCACAGCACATTCTTTTAGAGGGCAAGGCCTGCCCAAGGACAATTTTCTTAGCGAACCTTATACCAATCCCCAGCATCCTGCTAACACCCCTTCGGAATGTTTTTTATCCCCAAGACTCAAAACACATTTCAAAGGAACACTATTTGAGTCCCTCCAGGATACCAAAATTGCCAGTTTGATGTGCTGGAAACTGAAGAGCCCAGAATTGTTCAAAGAAGGGCTAGAGAGAAGGGAGCATTGCCATCAGATCACGTACAGATCTCGATAGAAGATCTATCAAGAAACACTAGCTTCAAAAACAGAAGAGGAAGAAATAAACTATAGCTTCACATTTTGATATTTTTATTTAACAAAGGCATTGAGCAGTACTTTTTGACTTGCCCTCCTACATTGTACAATAACAGGGAAAACCAAAAAAAAAAAAAACGACAATATGAATAAGTACTGCAATGAATACTCATAGATGATAATAATGGTTTATCAGAATCCTTTTTATATAATTGTTCACATTTTCATATATGAAGTCGAATGAGAAAATTGTATCAGAAGCTAAATTGTGAGAATCTTATTTGCAGAAGGCGATGGGTGAGAGTGGTCGGAGCCCACAATACATGGGAAATAAGCCTCCAGTGATGGATGGGCGGATGGATGGATCCATTAATAGATGGATGGGGGGAAAGTGGTTACTAAACAGAGTGCACGGGAGAGAGGACTACAGAAAATCACAATGATACACTTGCCTTGAATGGTTAAAACCTGTCAGTTCATTCCCTACTCTGATGCACACTAGGCCTGATCTAGTTTTCCACATTTTCTGTATTTTTATGTTTGCTCATGTTGGGGCTTATCCTAGATGTGTTTTTCACTGGGAGTGACCCTCTGGAATTTGTGTTACATGTTTGTCTGCTTTTAGTATATGAAACCCAGGATGGACGAACCCATTGGGACAGCAAGTAGACTAGGGGTTTTGGGGTGAGATGGTGATGGAGAAGGGGTAAAAGGGAACTGACAAGAAGTTTAAGAAGCAAAAAAATGATTTGAAACTGACTGTGCTAGCAATTGTACGATAGTGCTTGATGTGATTAAACTATGGAATGATACGATATCTGTATCAATGCACAATAAAATAGTTTCGAAAAAAAGTGACCTAAATATTAATTTTCCTATGAAAGCTGTTTCCTATGAAAGCTATCCTATTAAATACAATAAGGAGTCACTTCTGTTTGTATGGTCTGATCATTAGTTTTTTTCCTCACTCTCACATTAGTGTCCTCATACCCGTGGACAGCATTACTGGTCTTCATTCAGCTAAGTCCTAGTGTTTTCACTTCTTACATATACTTGTGGGAAATAATTATTTGTAATTCACATAAGAAAAAACAAATGAAAAAATGAGTTACTAATAAATAAATTAAAAACCTACACTTCTGTCACCTAAACAACTTTGATATTTCTATATTTCCTTTAGGTCCTTTTTTCTATGCATACGTGAGCATACTTTTAATACCCCTAATTTTATTCTTTTTAAATATGCCTTGTGAGTAACTCTATTTTAACCATTTTCCCATGTCATTAAAGCAATTTTGGAAATGTGATACCATTCAATCTTCCGTCACTATAGCTTCATTATATTCATACCAGTCAAGATCATTATATTTAGCTTTATGCTTGTCCAAACCTAGAGTCCAAAGGGACTCTGCCCCTCTGCCCTGTGGATGTCGTCAGCTAGGTGTGAGGCAGCTAGCAGAAAGGTGTGCAGTTTGAAAGCACCAGCCACTCCACTAGAGAGAGAGATATGGGTTTCTTGTAAAGACTTACAGTCTCGGGAACCCACAGGGACAGTCCTACTCTCCCCTACAGGGTCGTTAGGAGGCACCTGACAGCAGTGGGTTGTTTGGCTTATAGGATCATTATGAATCTGATTCGAGTCCAGGGCAGTGAGAAAGTTCGCAGCAATCTCTATTTTTGAATCAAGTCCTTCAGCCCTTCTTGGATTTGGATCCATGTCTTTTGGGGTTGGGTTTCTTCTCTCCCCTCCTGCTTTCCTAATCCACTTCCCGCAAGAAACCGATGCTAATGAGAGAAATAAATCTGTTCCATAATTAATTGTTAATCACCAACCAAGGTTAATTAAAAAGCAAGCAAAGGGACTTTGAATTTCAGCAAATGATTTCTTCAATTTGCAAACAGGCAGACACAGCTGAAGCCAGAAGAAATTAAGCTACCTTTTTCTAAACAGACTGGTTTATGTTCCATCCCTGCCCCCCTGACCACTAAGAAAACAAAATCCAAGAATCGACAGTATACCTGCCCATGTTACACAGGGTTAGTGGCTGAACAAAGATGAAAGCTGGGCTTCCTGAATGCCAGGTCTGTGCCTTCATTGCCCACCACAGTGCAAACCCTCACACATGCCTGTCAGAGACAAAGACCATGGGGTAAAGAATATGTCTCAGTTTAAGGCAGTCTTTGGTTATATGAGCAATGCTTCTGGCTCCATCTATAACAGCAATGCATGTACTGAGGACTGGGAGAGGAAAAGATCATCTTTATCTGGGAACTCAGCAAACCACCCACCGCCAGGAAAGGCTACATTAAAATATCAATCGTCTGGTAACAGGACTACCAACATGTCTTTTTATTTGCTCAAGGTACAGTGTAGCAACAATGAAAATATGCAACTTTCCTCTAATTCTTCAATGTTTCCTCCTGACCACTATCATGATCCCAATTCTACCTTACTAGGCCAGATTTGTACGTATAGGAGCCGGAAACATGGGGAATTCAGGATAGATGAGCCCTTCAGGACCAGTGGTGAGAGTGGTGATACCAGGAGGGTGGAGGGAAGGTGAACTAGAAAGGGGGAACTAATATAAGGATCTACATATAGCCTCCTCCCTAGGGTATGGACAGCATGGAAGTGGGTGAAGAGACACATCGGACATCGTACGGTATGACAACAAAATGATAATTTGTAAATTATCAAGGGTTCATGAAGGAGGGAAAGTGGGGAGAGAGGGGAAATATGAGGAGCAAATACCAAGGGCTTAAGTAAAAGGAGGGTGTTTTCAGAATGATGATGGCAACAAATGAACAAATGTGCTTTGCATACAATAGATGTATGTATTGGTTGTGATAAGAATTGTATGAGCCACAAATAAAGTGATTATTTTTTAAAAAAGAAAAGAGGAGCAATTATCATGTCTGATATTTTAGGAGATAGTGAGAGAAGTGAAATTAGAGATCAATAATTTTTTTTTATCTACTGCAAAAAAAAAATCTAAAAAGTGACCTTGTGAATGGACAGCAGCAGATATTTTACTGAACAGCAAATTCTCCTTTCTTGGGGATCCACTTACCGCAGAATCCCTAAATCTAATCTAACTCGTGACTACAAAAATAACTTCTCATCAATATTTCTATCAAACAATCATTTACCTCATGACTAGAGATGAGTTTCTGGGTGAGAAAAAGTACCATCAGTGTCTTCATGCCTTGGACTGGCTCATCTGTAACAGGGAGTCTTGCACAGGGCAGAGTGCTCAACTACTGACCAAAGCTTGGAGGTCACACTCAGAGGCCCTTTGGCAGAGAGGGCTGGGGTCTTCTTGGAAAAAATCACAGTCATGAACAGCCTATGAAGCAGTTCTCCTCTGCACATGTGGGGTCACCAGGGGTCGGAATCAACTAACAACCACCTTATTGCATGACTTTCTCAATGAATTGCTTGGATTTAATGACTTACGCAACATCTCTTTCAAACATACACAGAGGGAGGCACACACTGAGAGAGAGAAAATGTCAATATTATTTTATTGCCATGAGAAGCTCTATTATGGTAAAAGCACACATATGACAGTCAGTCGGAGAATCATACTGAGAGAGAGTCCTTCCAATAATGTATTCCACAATTTTTCTTTTACTTAAAGAGAAATTAAGAGTTCAGGGGATTTGCCAGTGTTGTACAGGCTTCTGCCTTGGAAAGTTGGGACACTTAATGTTGCCTGATTCTTTCAAACCGAAACTAGCTAGTTAATAATCATAGCTCAAAGCAGGAAAAACACCCAAGTGAAGGGAGACAAACAGGGATCAATATTCTCAGCAAACATTCAGTGACCTGCTTTCCCTTGAGGTTTTTTTTTTTTTTTTCATTATTTCTGGGCCACGTTTTTTTATTAAATGCAGCAAAAATAATAATGAAAGAATTCCTTGACTGGAAGTGGAATCAATGTATCTGACATGTTTTCCAATACTTGCTTTGCCTATGGGCTCATTAGATTTACAAGCTAGAAAGGGTTCAAACTGCGAAAAGGTTTCAGAACCTCATTCATCATTTTCCCTTCAGCTGGATTGAGCACTGTGGATGGGCCAAGTGATGCAAGTTTAAGAAGGTGGAAATTCGAGCACAGAAAGCCACTCATACTGCAGAACGAAAAGACTTCGTGGCTTTGTTTGGGCTCTATTTTTATAATCTGTCATGTGCTTTTTTTCCCTAAAAAAGGCAACCTTTTGTGACTTGATGCCATGTCAATACAAGCATAGGTTAAAAACACCCATCTCCTTTCTGATGGGTCAACTCAATATCTATATGAACTGGTTTTCTGTGTATTTCTGTTTCTTGACTGATAGTCCTACTTACCTTTTCTTATTCCAGTTTTCATGCTTTACACTCATTCTGCAAATTCTTGAATCCTCTATGACTTTCCTAAAATTCGGTGTCCAAATGCTTACTGTACATTCAGGATCGAGCCTCATTCTTCTGTGTAGGTTCCCTCTCTCATCACTCCTCCACACATACACTTAACTTAGAACACATTGTAGGTGTTAAAATTATTTTTGAACTGCATAATTTCTTTTTATAAATCAGGGCCACACATCCAAAAGAACACTCATTTGTATGTGGTCTAGAGAATACCTTAAATTGTTCGTGGGTGACCTCAAGTAGGTTCTGACTCAGGCACAACAGAACACAACACTGCACAATCCCGAGCCATCCTCACAGTGGCACCGATGCCTGAGTGCATTGTTGCAGCTACTGGGCTAATCCATTTTATCAAGGGCCTTCCTCTTTTTTTCTGCCCCACCAAGCATGACGTCCTTCTTCCAGGACTAGTCTCCCCTGACTATATGTCCAAAGTAAGTAAAACAAAGTTCACCATCCTTGCCTCTGAGGAGGACTCTGGCCTGTTGGTATGTCACCCAAGACAGATCAGTTTGTCCTTTGACATCCATCATACTCTCAGAACTCTTCAATACAATGCAATTCCAATGCATCTGTTGTCTCGTCTTCCTCTTTCAATGTCCAATTTGGATGTGCATATGAGGCATTGAATCGGGTGTACCTGAGTTCTCAAAGGAATATACCTTTCTTTTCAACACGTTAAAGGGGTCTTGGGTAGCAGATTAACTCAATGTTTGCCAGTAACTTTTGTTCTCCTGAGTCCTTTCTCCATGATAACTAATTGTGGATCTAAGTAAGAAAAAAATCCTGGGTTTGGTTAAAAAAAAAAATCACCAAACTCACTTCCATTGGGTCAATGTCAACTCATAGAGACTCTATTGGACGGGGTGGAATTGCCCTTTAGGGGGTTCCAAACCATAATTCTTTATGGGAATAGAAGGCCGCAGCTTATTCCTGGGAGGGGCTGGTGGCTTCTAACTAATGACCTTGCTGGGGTTAGCAGCCCAGAATTTAAACCCTCTGCCACCAGAGCTCCTTCTGTTTGGTTAAATAGTAATAAACTATATGAGTCAATGTATAGGGTTGAAATGTTTAATATACAGCAATAGATAAAACATTACAACATATTTCATGCAGGTTTATTCCGTAAAAACACATATTTTGCTTAAATAAGATTCGACCTTGAAGACAACTATTAAGGCATTATATTTTTAGTTGAGATGATGTCTTGATGGTAGGAAAAGGAAGCCATGCTGTCACAGTACTGGGCAGGTTTTAGAGTTAACAGTTTACTTACAGATCTGTTTCTCTTACTATTCTAACAGACCTTGGAGCCGAGGTCCGGATCTTTATCCCACACACCTATAATAAAGCCAGGAGTCCTGGCTGTACAGTGCGTTGCATGTGGGGTGAAACTAAACACGAGGACAGCAGTTCCCAATCACCAGCTGTTCCAAGACTTTCCACTTCTGTGAAGATTTCTACTCCCATAAAGAGCAATCCTCTCAGAAACAGTTCTGCCCAAAAGGGTTCTCTGTGGATTACAATGGACTCTGTGTGAGGGAGGGAGGAAACAAAGAAAAGCGCTTAAGGAATTCAGTAAGCCATCTAGACCTCTTTGAACTTAAGCAATTCTCTAACCATGCCAATGCTCTCCATTAAGGAGAGAAGAAAGGCAATATGGCAGGACCTGGCAGTAGGGTCACAATGAGTGGGGACTGACATGAGGATGCTTAGCAACGAGGACAACCTCACATAGGTCTCTGCTTACAAATTTTCCAGAAATTCATCTGGCCCACGCAAAGCAAACCCCTGGTTCTCATGTCGATTCCACTTTCATGGTGACTCACGTGTTGAAGGGACTCCATGGAGTTTTCAGCATGGCCATCTAAGGAGCTCTGTGAAGCCACCAGCTGCTTCTCAATACCGAAGAGCTCAGAGACCCGCAGGGCCAGTTCTACTCCACCCTAGAGAGTTACTACCATAGGAACTACTGAGCTGACGGCGACGAGTTTGGATCTGGGAATCTTACAGACATCAGCCTCCGGGACTTTCTTCCATAATGCCGCTGGATGGATTCGAACCACCAATACAGGACAAGTGCAAATTCTTTTCACCACCAGACACCTTCGCCTTCTGCATCTTCTCGGGCCATTGAGTCAATTCCAACTCAGAGCAGGCCTCTGAGCAAAAGTAGACTTTTCTGAGCATACATCCTCACCACTCTCCCACGCTGTTATATATCTTTACAGCTTCACCTTTCTCTGTACAGCATGGTGGGTTTGAACCAGTGACCTTGTGGTTAGCGGTCCAATGCTTACCAGACCAGCCTTCCTGCGCAGGGCACAGAGCAGGTGTTATGGAAACACTGCACATCCTTGGGAAGTACCTTTCACGCAGTCCCTCCAAGAGGCATGCAATTTCAAGTGGTCGTCCTGTACGTAGGAGCTGCCCTCACCATGCTCCTATGGACCGTTACCGTGATCATTCGGGCTAGGCCCCGAAACGGAAATCTTGATTTCATTTGTACGACAGGGAGTGCGGAATGCATACAAGCAGGTCTTGCAGGAAGCAGGTAATGATGGCAACCTGCCAAAGGGAAAGCTCTCAGAATTTTGAAGGGTTTGATTTAAATGTGTGTGGACGATTTAAAGTTGTCGATACAAGTGATGTTTCACGGAACCTGACGTTTGACAGAACCAGCCTACAGTTCTGTGTTAGTTCGCATTGATTCTACTCAATGCTTTGCCATCAAGTGGGTTCTGATTCATAGTTACGCTGCAGCATAGAGTAGAACTGCCTCCGTGGGGTTCGCAAGGCTGCAAATCTGTGCAAAAGCAGTCTGTCACTCCCCCCACCCACAGGGTAGACAGTGGGTCAAATCCCACACCGTTCGGTTCGCAGCCGGCGGAGCACTTCAGCCACTGCCTTTCCATGGATTCTTTCTCATAGCTACTGGAAAGGGGGCAGGCCATAACACAGTGCTGCAGGTCCAAGTAAAACCTAGACTCTTTAGTTCTTAAAAAAAATTATACACTTTGGCCATGTTGCTGTCAGGTGCCAGTGAATCTGCTCAGACCCATCATGACCCAATTCATAACAGAACCAAACATGCACTGTGCAGAGCCACCCCATATTTACTCCTATACCTGATATCTTGATATGTAGGCCCATAGACATCAGGAAGACTGATTATATCAGTGGGTTTTCAAATTGTTTTGTGACAAGATCTTTTATTATGGTCTTTAGCAGGGCTTCTAAAAGATATTCTGTGTAGAGACTAGATCAATTGTTCTATCCTGCACGAATTCCTCTGTGGCCCACTAGGACCAGGGCTTGGCGTTAAGTCTGGAAACCAGTATGGAAAGACTGATAGAAAGAACAAAAGCTTATTTTCTAAAATTTCTACTGAATAATTCTGGCCAATCAAGTATTTGGGCTTGTGGGTGACTTGGAAATTTTGATTTTTTTTTTTAAATCTTCCATTAAAATATTCACTATATCTTGTTAATAAAATAAGTAAAATATATTGTAGTAAATTTGGAAATCAAAAAATTCAAAGAAGAATCCTTTTAATATCTTGATTTGCATTATGATGTTCCTCTTTTTTATAATAAAGGTGGGTAGTTTTTTGTGTTATTTTCCTTTTTTTTTTACAAACCTGTGAGAAATTTCATCTTTTGATTTTTAATCTGTTTATTTAAACTTAAATTATTTGTCTTATAGATTGTCCTTTGTTACAAATCATTTTTCATTTTAACAGTTTTCATGCTGTACAATTAATTTACCATACAGCCCAATAGTTTGAACATGTTAAAAAAGAATTGTGCAATTATCACAGTCAATTTTAGAAAATTTTCTTTCTTTCTTTCTTTTTTTCTTTCTTTCTTTCTTTCTATTATTAGTTCTCCACTTTTCCCCAAGCTACCTGCCAAAAGGGAAGAAAAAAGGTAAAGTGTTCAGTTTTAACCTAACAATATCTGCATTAATTTATTTTCCCTTGCCCTCTGGTTGAGGGCAAGACTATTCACATTCTTGACAAATGGTCTAGGGAGAGTCAATGGAGGCTTAATCTCAGCAAACAGATTTTGGACTTCCTGTCATCTACAACCTTCTGAACAATCAAAAAAAGAAAAGTCCCCTGCCATCAAGTGAATGCCACCTCCTAGCGACAGTATCAGGCAGGGTAGAGCACCCCCATGTGAGCGTCCAAGATTGTAACTCTTATAGGACTAGAAAGTTCCCTCCTTCTCCTGGGACTGGCGTTTCCAAGAGCTGGCCCTGCAGATAGCAATACGCCCTTACCAGGGTTCCTTTTCTGAAAACAGGGTGGTCAAAATATAAACTTTAAACTTTAATTTCCTCATCACACCTTGAATTCTATTATTTGAATTTTTGAATCATGCATACTTAGATGACATCTAACTTAGATTGCTGCATATTTTAAGACAAGCTATTCTTTCTGATAGCAGGGCACCATCTGATATCACCCATCTACTCAGTGATCCCTTCATGAGGGTAAGTCTTGTCCAGGGCCATGTCATAAGAACTAGTTATTCTATATAAATATATATATATATATATATATAAACTAGTTATTCTTAGGTTAGGACCTATGTTTCATTAATCATTTTTCTGCAACATAATATTTAAAGAGCAATAGCATTCTACATTTGGGATAAGTCACAAAGTTCATTGACCGTAACTGTACATGAAGTATGCTTTCCATTTTCCCCAAAGTATTACAAATATATCCATAAACCTTTGTCTTTCAAGTCATTACTATTTCCTTATGAAACCTTTCCCAAAGTGTGATTGCTCACAACCTGTTCCTACAGTCCACTCAATCACTCCACATTTTTCCTCTTGCTTTCTTTCACCATCCATATTGACATTGCTCTGGCTTATTTCCCCACTTCAGCACATTGGCCTCCTCGATGTTTCTCCAGCTTGCCAAGAATGTTCCCACCAATGTCAATCCTACCCATTGTTCCCTGCAGTGCTCTTTCCTCAAGAGTTGGCAGGTGCACACCATGGCTTTCTTCAAGTCTTGTTCAAATGTTTCCCTTCCAGTGAGATATTCGCTTACCATCGCATTAAAATTTCATCAGTTAAAAAAAAACGTCATCAGTCCTTTCTTGCACAACCCACATATACCCCTAGCCATCCAGTCCTTATCCACCTCCATTTCTTTTTCAAAAGTACTTATCTTGCATGAATGTACTTTATAACTCACTTACAATGTTCTGTTTTTCTTTTGTGTTCCTCAAGTGAATCTGATGGATACAGAGACAAGTATGCCTGGATTATGGTGCTGGAGAAGAATCTGGTAGTTACCCTAGTCCATTAAAAGGCCAAGCCAGGGCTGAGCCCCGGTGGCGTAGTGGTTGTGCGCGGGACTGCGGCCCACTGGGATGGAGGTTCAATTCCAGCAGTGGGGCTGGGCCTCCTACTCCCTCCACTGGAGAGCAGTGATGCCCCCCCCCCCAAAAAAAAAAGGCCAAGCCAATCTCTATTGGAAGAGGTAAGGTCAGAGAGTTCCTTACAAGCAAGGCCAGCAAGACTTTATCTTACATACTTTGAACATGTTATTAGGAGAGACCAGTCGCTAGAGAAGGACTCTGTTTGGTAAAGTGGAAGGCCTTCAATGAGGTGGATTGACACAGCAGCTGCTTAAGCATAGGAACAATTGTGAGGATGGGGCCAGGTTGTGTAGTGTTTTGTTGTCTTGTGTATAAACACTGTGGGTCAACGCTTTATTGTTGGTATCTAAAAACAAAGCAGCAGCGTATCTGTCTGGAATAGCAAGTGAATTATGGACAGAACTCAGTAACATTTGCGAAACGAGTACATTAGTTGCTAGAAGTATGTACAAAATTTAAGTGGCATTGGTGACTATTAACAAATTCAATTCTAAAATGTCTGTTATTACTTTATGCTCCCTAAAGAATGAAAGGTATCTTTGTAGCCAGATGCCCCTCCCAAAAGAACCCTTTAAATTAAAAAAAAACTACCAATGAAATATCTCTTTATTGTTATACATTTCTCTGTTCCTAAAGCCTTAAACATAGTGAGTATAATTTAATATTCCTAAGAACTCATGCTATTCGTTCTAATTAATAACCATTTTTAAAAGAGTTATTTGGATATTTGCTAAATGGCCAGATCTGACTATATCTCTTCATTATTTCCTAAGTGAAATCTGAGTCAACTTAACAATAAAATGCATGTGGACATTTTAGTTCCAGGATTTTGTGAATATTTACTCAGCTCCATAAGTGACTTTTAATGGACAATCTCCTTCTCTTTTTTAATTTAAAATTTTGGTAATGAAAAGTAGCAGTACATTTTTCCTACATTTCACACACAAAAATTCTGCCACTCTTTGTTTTAGAACTGCTTATGTGTGTGTGTATAATGAATTTTGGTGAATATTTTTTCTGAAACATATAGAGAAAAATAAATGAAGGTTTCAACCTGCTTTCCCATGAAACTGCTCTTGTCAAACCCGTCATCCACTAGAATCTACATATCAAAACAAAAATGCCTGCATTTAGTTCCATGGAAGCTATAAAATGACAGAACTGTATTGTTCACAGCAGAGTGAGTTCTGGGATTTGTGCTGCTCAGTCAATTGTGCAATTGAGGATTTTTTTCAGAATTGAATTTCCTCAAAAAGATAGAAGAAAATGTTTACAGTTTACAGAACTGTCAAAAACACAGCCAATGCTAAGTGAAATGTCAGGCTCAAAAGGACAAATACTCTAAGTTCTACTTATATGAAATATTGGAAAGAGGCAAAGGCACGGAGGCCAGTGTGTATCAGCAGGGAAGAGGCGACGGGAGGTGGGGCGTGCTCTTCTGCTT
Organism: Nesogale talazaci; assembly: GCA_004026705.1. Lineage (NCBI taxonomy): Eukaryota > Metazoa > Chordata > Mammalia > Afrosoricida > Tenrecidae > Nesogale > Nesogale talazaci. Next base: position 31,777 of record PVJH01000444.1, on the reverse strand, counting down.
GGGGTGATGAAAGAAAGGCTTTTCTAAATAGAGAGTGGTGACGGCTGCACAGCATGATGAATATGATTCATGATAATGAAGCACATCCTTTAGAGTAATTGGAATGGCAAAGTTTATTTTACTAAACTAAAACACAAACACAAAAATGTCTCTGGCTAATTTATTCCTTGAAAAAACAAGGAAGGAAAAGTAAGTGGCTTTGTTGGTTTGTTTGAAACATATTTCAGGGGTTGAGGTTAGGTTCCTTGAAATCAGCCCTGTCTGGAAGTGAGAGAGCTGACAGACAACAGAACAAAGCACAGGTGCAGCTTCCCCAGCTTCACAATTGTGCTCAAGCCCATTGTTGCAGCAACCAAGTCAGCACATCTCAGGGAGGGGCTTCCTCTTCTTTGAAGCCCATCTACTTTACCACAGGTGACCCTCTCAGGTTAGCCACGCACTGCTAGCTACAAGGTGAGTGGTTCAAATTCACTGGCCACTTTAAAAGGAGAAAAATGAGGTCGCCTACTCCCAAAAGGGTCCCAATGTGGCGGAATCAACTGAATGACAGTGGCTTTCTTCCTTCCCTACCTAGTATTATGTCTTTTTTTAAAGGTGGATTTAGTGAGCAATTAAAATTGTGTTTCCAATATTCAAAGATTCTGAGTTATGTTGTATAAATACATACAACAGATGCATGCTCTTTTTATGAGTCGTTGAAACACAAAGTCTCCAAATGTTTTAAGACTGATTCAGCCCCTTTTTTTCCTCACTGAGGAAACTATGACTAAATAGGTGTTTTTCTTTAGAGTACATTTTAGTAGATGGTTTTCATTCTCACCGTAGAAAGTATTGTACCTCAGTTAATATTTAATAATGATAACATCAATATCTGATTCCATGGCTGTTCCATTACATTTATTTTCAGAACATCGTGTTCTATATATTTTATGATATTTTAGCTTATTACTTTGGACCAACTTTAGGGTCACCTAGATTAGAGTGCACCTTCTGTCTCCATTAGTTATTAGTTGAATGATCTTGAATAGGCAGTCAGGTGCTTTACCTCAATAGACCATTGTTTATTCACATATTGAAGAGGGTCATGTTACTCATTTCAAAGGGTGTTAGTACAAAGTTTGTATTAAATCTAGTGCATCTAGACAGTGAACAATAACTGCATATATCTTGAAATAAATATTTTAGATAAATTTTCACCTGGATTTTCCTACAGAGTATATAATAGTTCCCATTAATTTCTAGTTATTGATGTAACCCTTGGGATATTTGGATCTGCAAATGGAAGCCATATAAAAGAGTAAGAATTGGACACTGATTCAAAATTACCCTTTTGAATATGTGCCTCGATGGTTTAGAACTATGTAGTGGAGACCACAGAGATCAGTTCTCACAAAGGCAACAGTAGAGAGTGGTGGTGCTGCTTGTGTACGTCTGAAGCTGGCTATATGTGCATTATATGTTCTATTTCAATTTGCCTTTTAAAAACATAAGTTCCTTTCAGATAGGGAAAGAACAAATATCTCACCATTTATCCTCAAGCTGCTACAGATTCGTGGTGACCCCAGACAGGGGCCATAGCAAATAGCCAGAAGTCTATGAATATTTTGTTTTGAGAAACTTTCCTGAAGATTATATGGCATTGGTGGTAATAAAGGTGTGAGATCTATTTGATCGATTCTAAACCCAAACCTCTTTGTTTCTTTGTCTCTATATACACATGCTCCTCATTTATCCACATAGTTAGATGCCAAAGATCATTATGAGAAAATTGGCATTATGTAAAAATGGAAGATGAACACAAGAGATTACAAAATCCGAGCATTGCTACATCTTGACGTAACTGGCATGTGATACCAGTACATAACTAGACTCATGAGCATCATGATCCATCCAAGCACCTTAACCATCAGCCAGCATTACCCTTGCTTCAAACTTTGACATGCATTACTGTCACACAGGTACCATTAATGTGAGAACAGACTTTTAAAATGTCATTTTCAATACAGAAAGTTATTTATAGAGATAGTCGATAAATGAGAAATAAGTATACAGACAGCCATACGTTAGCCTGTGTGGCAGTCACCTAATTTGGTGTCACTTTGAGGATTAAGAAGGTAGAGGTGGAGTCTGGCCTGCCAATCTGGAGATAGTCCATGAGACCTCTGTGTGGATATGGCCATCTCAGGGAGTTTAGGGAAATTGGGTACTTCCTTCTTGGAAACAGAAGACACTCTCTCACTCCCTTGGAGGGGGCATCCCTGAGGAGAACTTACCTGCATCTACCCTGATGCTATCAGACCTCTGAAGCCTCAGAAACCACGGTGAGACCTCTGCCAGAGCTGAGATGCTTCCATTGTCACTGGATCTAAAGTCTTTCTACTCAAGGCTTGTGATCATTCTGCATTTGGCATCACTGCATGTGTTTCATGAGTCTGAGGAGGACTTTATAGATTGGGTTAGGATATATGAGCTAAAATCAGACTTATGACCTTGGACCGGACTGGGTTGGGGTGTTTTCTCAACATACAATTACCTTTTGCTAAAACTCTTTCTTATATACATATGTGTGTTTATGTATTTCTCTAGTCTACCTACACTAACACAGCCGACATTGCTTGTAGGTAATGGGAAGAATTTGGTACAGATAAGCAGAAGAAAGAAGAGTTTTATTACTTATGTTACCACAGAACCAGAGTTAGGGATTAAAGACCAGAGTCAAACAAGTTTGGGTCGTAACTTTTTCATCTTCATTCATAACATATGAGTCAATTGGTTGTTCGAGGGAAGCAAATCATAGAGCTAAGTAATTCCAAAGTAAGGGAACGTACATTCACATACCTATTTTTTTCACTTAGTTTGTGATTATAAACACAAGTAGGTAGACTGAACTTTACCTGATGATAATTGTAAATGATCTGAGGCTATAAATGCAATGTATCCCACCAATATTGTTATGAGACTTTAACTGAAGTATTTATATATTCCTCATAACTTGTAAACTGGCAGTATTTAAAACATGCTAAATGTGGGAAAATGTTTTAATCTACTAATTATGGGGGAGATAAAAATAATTGATAGAGGAAATCCTAGAAGCTTCAAATTATCATGTTGTAATGTCATTGTGGATTACCCCAAAGCCAGGTCAAGAGCTTTAAATATTATACAGATAGTTCATTTTTATCAGCTTCTTGTTTCCAGGATTCATCTTTATGTTTGTTTTCAGCTTTTTCTTCATGAAATCTAAATATTTTAGAAGGGAAAAAGTATGCCTAGGTGGGAAATAGTATGGTACAGTGCAGTGAAAATGAGCAAAACAGTGTACATCCCCCGCCACCCCTCCCACCTGCCTCAAGAACAGAGCTGGCAATGTGAGTCAATTGTGATTGGGGGCCACAGGTCATAGAACTGTTGTGTTGCTCTTTTGTTTTGCTTTGCTTTGTTTCAAAATACTCTGGGAGACTCTCTCATGAGCTGGGCCTTGATAAGCAAAGCCTGAAGTTCAAAACTACCAGCCACCTCTTGAGAGAAAGAGCAGGCTTTCTATACCTGTAAAGAGTTACAGTCCCATAACCTCACAGGTCGCCATTCTGCTATATGTCCTATAGCGTTATGATGAGTCTGAATTGACTGGGACGGAGGGAGGGAGGGAGGGAGAGAATAGCTACTCCTGTAAACAGTTACAGTTTGGGGAACCTGCCATGTGCTACAGGGTCACTGAGCTGGCATCGCCTCTATAGCAGAGAGTGAGTGTAAATACCAAGCATTGTGCACGTTCTTCCCTTGACATAAGGAAGAGTATCCTTTCTGTATGCATGGTTAACTTGTGGCTTAATAACTGATGGAACCATGTAGAATACAAACCTAAAGGAAGACTCAACACTCAGTGTTCATTACGTCTGTCATGAAGCAAATATGAGTTACTGCTGCCAAATTTTGTTTTTGAAGAGGAGGCAGATATTTGAATTGAAATGTGCACATAGATCAAGATTATAAAGTTTTGAAAATAGTTTTTAAAATTTTGGTATATATGTACCTTTTTATATGGCTGTCCACCTCCATGAAGATGTACTGCCTCAGAAAACCTGAGAATCTACTCTGTGCTATAGAAAATCGATGACTCCAAATTGACTCGTGACAGAGGGCATAGGTTTTTCAAATAGTAGACTGGAAGCATCCATGGTTTATTTGAGCAAGTGCTTTACACATGCTCATAAACAGGTCCCTGAAATTAAGTCAGAGGAAGTCTGAGTGGTGTATGGGAGATCATCAGCCACTCTGTGAGAGGAAGATGGGGCTTTCTATTCCCATGAAGTGTTACTGCCCCAGAAACGCTCAGGTGCCACTCTACCATGATGAGTCTTTAGGAGTTGGCATCAACTCTTGGATAGGGAGGTCATTTTGGGTTTGAGTTATATCCAGCTCACAAGACTCCAGTTTTTAACTACTATGTTATAAAATTAAAATGTATTGGAATCTCAGCTCTAAGTGATAGGCCCATTACAGTGTTTCATTATTCTCTTGCAAAATGGGAAGAACAATGCCTAATTCACCCAACTGTGAGAACTCCAAAAGTAGCACCAAAGAGACAACTTAGCATAAAGATGTTAGGTATTCATAAAGTTCATCCCTTCCTCTTTGCTTAAATCTTTATCTTTTAAAAAATGTATATAGGGTTAAGTTGTTTTGTTCCTTCTTTTTATATTCTATCCAGGGCATGTCAGATATCCTTGTTACTAATAAAGTCATTGCTATCCAATGCACTGTTGGGATAAATTACTTTATTTGACTGTAAAGAAAATTCTACACAATTAATGTCCACATTTCCTTCTAAAGGGTCGAGATGAGTCAGTATCAATTTGAACAATTTTTTTTCAGCTTGATCCAGAGAAAGTAGAATATGTCTTCATAAGAAGATTGTGACTGAAAGGAAATGTTTTGTCATAAGGATCCTTTCAATAGTGAAACTGCACTTCAGGATATCAAGCATGTACTTAGTGATGGCACCATGAAGACCAGTTTAAGTTCCAGTTGACTATACAACCAAAGATGGATGCTGCAAAGCTGGAGGATGATATGAGACACATTTTGAAGAGTTAATGTTTGTAAACTCTACACATGTTAGTGAAAGGGCAGTAAGCAAATGGTCAGAGACAAACTGGACATTTTAATCTTGTTCTTTCACTATCTTCCAGGGTCTTGGCTAAGCCACTTAGGATCAATTTCAAAAGCCATAAATGCAAGTAAAGGGGAAATATATAAAACCATGTATCACAGTACAATGGATTGAGAAGTGCATGTGGTCTAACCTGTGTAAGTAAGAGCAATAGCATGAATCAGGTAAACTAAAGCAGGCATTTGGAGGACAGCCCTTTCAAATCTATTGAGGAAAAATCCTCAAGGTTACACAGAGATAAAGAATCAATTTCCCTTGCTTCAGGCTGATGTTTTCTTGTTTCAGAGTGTAGTATCAGGTACCCTGTGAGGTCTAAAGTGCAGGCAATCTAGCTATAGAGAGACCATATGGGGAAATCATTGTCATGCTGTAAAAATTAATTAGGGGCGGGGGCCCTGTGCTACTATTTATTTTTTTAAAAATAAGGTTTGTATTTGTTATTCCAAATGTTTTGATATCTGACTCCAAAATTATGAATTCTAAACCTTGTAGATGCTTTATTAAGAGAAATCCTTAGACATTTGAAAAAAAAAGTTATCATTTAAATTTTTTCTTTAGCATAACTAAAAATCATGCCAACTAAGATTTTTTTTAATTCATTTTAGTGTTAATTAGCTATCTTTAAAACTCAGTTTAGGGAGGCAATGACTGAGCTAGTGAAGTTTCAGCTCTTCTTCCTCTGAATCTAGGCAACCAGAGCTAAGCACAAGAGGGAGCAAACCCACTAATACTAGGATCTACTTTATAATCTGAGTAAGACAAACATATAGATAGATAGATAGATATAGGTAGGTAGATAGATAGATAGATAGCCAATATCTATAATATCTATAATATCTTCATAATACTCACATCTTTGACTTCTCAGTGCACTATAGCAATGTTAGCAGTTTGTTAATTCAATGTTGATTATTAATTAATTGCCCAGACAGCCATCCTTATATATAAACTTATTATCCGTCGCTTTTTTTTGATGGTTTATTGGTACCCCTGCTGTTGAATTGGTTGCCACGGAGAGAGACCCTTCAGAGCAGAGCAGAGTTGTTCCAAAAGCTTCCAAAGCTATAAAACTGCACAGGGACAGACTACTCACTGATTTACTCGTGGGCTGCCCCAGAAGCCCCACTGCATAGAAGGTATACATTTAAAATATTCTGTCCAGTGGTTGTCATCAATATTCCTGCATTAACTGTTTTTAAAAGAATTAGTTTGGTTTTAGAAAATATGATCACATTAGGTCTACCTGACTTATAAATCGTTAAAAGGACTTGACTATGGGTCATGGATGAGGAAAGCGGAAGTGCTCGGTGTACTTCGGTGGGGGCGGGGGGGTCCCTCTCTCCAAGGAACGCTGCCCAAGAAGAGCCAGAGGAGCCACGTGGGTGAGAAACATTTACATTCTCCCCATGGCTGTACTGGGTCGCATGTTCTAGGGGAACATTTCCAGTTCCGAACAGAAGGCATGCTGAAAATATCACCTTCTTTTCTTGAGCACATGCTCACAAGGCATCTTTCGAGCCACAATCTCAGCAAAGTTGCTTTCTTAAAAATAATACCAACGAGTTGTTTTCTAACCACATATTGTCAGCTAAATGTAGTCAGATTTGGGTTTCTATGTATACTTGAACAGCGCTTAGACTCCAGAATTTCAAAACTTGCAGTGCATGCTGTGAGCTTGGCTCAGACGCCAAACAAAGAAACTGAAAATATTGATGATGTTTTCCTGGCGTTGAAATGTCCTCGCAGGAGCAGCATAGGGAGTTATGATAGAGATAGCTGTAACCATAGGTTTGAAATCATTTAACAGAAACTTTATCAGTTGTTTGCTTGAATATTGGACTTTCAAGTGTTCATTATTGCCTCTCATCTCTGTTTCATCTTTATTCCTGGGTAGGAATGTGAAAAATTCTTTGTGTATTTGGTCGATTTCTAAAACAGCAAAGTTTTAGAATATGTCAGCAAAGTTTAGATATGTCAATGCATATAATAAAATTTGAATATTACTAGTACTTAAACGGTTCATTCGCTTTGCAAATTTGAGGGGTTTCAAAGATATCTCTTTAATGATCAACCATTTTTCACATCAATTTCAATTTTTGAAAAGAGAATAAAAGAAGCCAGTACTATGCTTATAGCCTTTTCCAGTTATGTTTCAGTATGTAGCAAACTGCCTGAATGATGGGTTTGAAAGATCGCAATTTATCTTTAAGGATTTTAGTTCCCATTACTTCAATCTCAAGAGCATCCTGAGCATATCACACATATGCATACAATCCATTTTGTTTTACAGATGAAATTAAAGAATTCAGATCACAGTCCAGAGAACCCTTCACTCTCCCACTGGAGATCTTTCCAGGGACAGTCCTTGCATTCATTCAGTCCGTTAGCTAATATTTATTGAGCACATATGCTGTGCCAAGTGATTTTATTGATCATGGAACAAAACAGGCTGGTCTTACACCATTTACAACCAATAAAGGGCAAAGACTCTGTCAAAACAAGAAAATAGGCTGCTAACCACAAATTCGGTGGTTCCTGCAGCTCTGCAGCATAAAGACGAGGGTTCCCTAAGAATTTACAGTCGCTGAGTCAGAATCCACTTGATAGTACGGGACTTGGGTTTCATAATCCCAACTTTTGAGAAAGGCCATGAAGGAAAAAGGCATGAGGTGCAGTGACAGAGACCACAGGGAGGTACACTTAGGGAAAGCTCTCCATGGAGTTCAGACAATCATTACCCCTCCACATACATCCTTTTGTTTGAGGGAAAATGTTCAGAAGACTGAGCTTTCATTGGAAAACTATATAGATGTTGGGAAAGTATAGTGAAAGGGTGCTAAGACTCATGATATTTATTCCAAGAACTCATGAGAACTAAATGATAGTGCTTAAATGTGCTCCTATAAAGAACAAGAACAGTGACAGTGTCTAAAAACACCAGGACCCACTTGCATTTTGTTTTTATTTTTCAGTTGCCACTGAGGCATGAACCTAGTGGAGTCACTGGTTTTTGACTAGGATTTGAGTGACTTGGACCTTACACTCATCCATTATCAGCAGCCAGTGATGACCTGGGTCAACGTCATATCCACTATGAGTTGCAGTGGTGCGTCGGGGTAGCAGAAACTTATGATTCCTGAAAATAATGCTGTACTCTCAGCTGCTGTAAGTCAGGCAAGCCCTACCTGTGTTTGTATTTTCACGAGTTATCTAAAAGCAATTTATGAAGTCACCTCCCAACCCAATGAAAAAGTAAATTAAATTCATAGTGGAGATACATCTATTGAGATGGAAAGGTAGCTATATCATATAAACTGAAAGAAATATTTTAAAACCTTAAAATATGATTTATGAGGGATGGCGGGTGTGAAGGGAGGATAAAAATGAGCTGAGACCAAGGGCTGAAGTTGGGAGCAAATGTTTTGAAAATGATGATGGCAACAAATGTACAAATGTGCTTGACACAGTGAATGGATGAATGGATGGATTGTGGTAAGAGTTGTATGAGTCCCCAATAAAATTATTTTCTTTTAAATGAGAAGCTGATACCAAGGACTCAAGTCAAAAGAAAATGTTTTGAGAATGATGATGGCAACAAATATATAAATGTGCTTGACACAATGAATGGATGAATGGTGTTAAGAGTTGTACAAGCCCCCGGTAAAATGATTAAATATATATATGTATATATATATGATCTCATATTTAAAAATGGGAATATGGGTCTATTTTTATATGCATATAGAAAATAACCTTAGAAGGACACATACCAAAAGGTGACCATAATGATTGCCTGGTGGATTTACAAATCATTTTCATCTTTATTTGAACATTTCTGTAGAATCTTTTTTTTTTTTGCAACCAATAAGGATATTTATTTTTTTGAGGAAAACTTTAAAAGAATTATATTGGTAAATGTGGGTCTAAAACAAAATGTTGTCAGTGTTACAGATCTTACTTATACTGCAAGCTAGTTAATTATTGAGAAGAATTTTCTGTAGTGATTCAGATAGAATGACTTGTTCTTTGGCACAATGTGTGTGCCTAGACATTAATGGAGGGAAACAAGAGGACATCACAAAATTAAATTATTTTCATTTTCTCAAAATAATTCTTATTTTTGTCATTTCAGAAAAGTGTAGAAGTGTTTGCCCAGGGAAGAAATCGGAAAGTCCTTAATAGGTCTGAATTTAAGATTTTATATTGCTTTAACTTTTGAAGGACAGGTGGGTAGAAATTTGTGTGGGATATATCGGTGACATATATTTTACCAAAAATATGTTACCTTCCAGCCTCTATGTCATTAAAAATAAAAATAACAGCTATAAAGTAAATACAAAATTAGTGAAGAGGGAATTGATTCCTTCTTCCTTCAGACAAATATTCCTACATATTTTTTCAAATACCAAGAATCACATACATCTCAAAAATACTGGCTTTGTGTATATACTGTTTTTTTTTCTAATGTCCTAAGCACACACATGGTCATTAAACATAGTTCAAAAGAAAATAGATCATGGGACCTAAAATATTCAAATACAAATAAAAATGAGTAACGTTCAATGTACATTGATTATATTTTACATTTTCAAACTCCAAACTACATTTTCTAATATGGCTCATAGGCTCCTGGGACTTCAGTATCAATGAGAAGAAGGCTATTTATCACACAGAACCTTTAACTAGTCTCTCTCAGCCTGTTTCCATTTTTATGAAATAATTATGTTGCACAACTCAAAGAATAAAATCAATATTCTTGAGTTGTGCATGTTTTGCTGGTTATATCTTCACCCAAAAGTACAACCATAAGAAATTAAGAGGATAGCATGAAAGAATTATTGTGAATATAAAAGAAAACAGAAAGCGACATTCAGAACTACACTGCACTCTACAGTAAACTGGTCAGAGAGTTGGACATAGACAGGGCTGCCTTGATTTTCCAGGTCTCACAAGTTTCCAGCCATGGACAGGGTTCAGTCTTTACACTTCTTTGTCATTCATTTTAGCAGAAAATATGTGAGTCTTTCTTTTCTGATGAGTTTTCACCTTGCACAAGTGTGGGTTGTTACAGATACTCCTGAATGTATATAAAGTGGAGCAATGGTTTTTACCACAACTCTCTTGTTTTCTTCATTAATTATTAGATGTGTGTTTATCTTATCTCCCTAAGGAAATCCTCGTGCAAATTGAGCTAGTCATATAAGAGTTATACAAATATTAGTGGGTCAATTGATTCATTCATCTTGTTAGAAAACATATTTTCACTTGATAGAATAATGGTGGGGATCTTTAAATGGAAAAATGTAAGTCATCTCTGAGTGTAATACCCAAGTAGAAGCCTAGTTAATTTATTTTATCTTAGAGAAAAATCCAATTGTTATGTACATGGAAATCTATGTGATAAACTTGGCTTTCTTTTAGATTATAACAATGAGAAGCAAAAGATTATTATTATTTCTTATGAACCAATGAAAAATGTAGAAAACAGCTTTAGTTCTCCAAACATTTTCCTGAAACATGAAAGACATACACAAAACTGAAGTATATTCTGAGGTCATCTGAAGAAATTTAAAAGGCTAGTATCACAAAGGGAAAAACACAAAATAGTGTTTTACACAAAACAATAAATTTTTCTAAGGACTTAAACATCACCCAAAATATTTTATTTTCATATCCCCACCAGCATGGTATGGTCTCAAGAATTTTGGAGTCTAAATGTAAAACTAGGTTGGCTGTTAACCATGATATGTGAACAATACCTTGGATGTGTCTCTGGTAAGTTTTTATTTTTTTACATCAATTGTATGACTCCTGAATGAGACTAAATCCTGTCCGAGCTGAACTTGATAAGACTATAGTCGTTTCTCTGGCCTGCCATTTTTCTCCGCTCGTGGAAAATAGCTGTATTTCCTTTCTGTGACAAGCTCACTCATTATTCACTCAGATTCCAGCTTTCAGAAGTTGTACTCTATTTTAAATCTAGACCCTACTAAATGAAATGCTAAAAAAAATTTCTTCAGATTTCTCTAACAAGGAACAGTTTTAGCAAAGATGAGGCTTTCTACTCCCATAAATATGTGGCAGTCTTGGAAATCCACAGGGGCAGTTCTGTCCTATCCTGTAAGGCTCCAGGAGTCGGAGTAAACCCAATAAATAGCAAGGAACTTGATGTGAGGGGTGAATTAAGCAACTCATTGCCTGAAGAGGCTGAGAAAGAGGAGCTTTTATGAACAGGCCTGTGTTCAGTCCCTTGAATCCAGGCAGCTTCTAGGTCCATATAACCTCAACAAGCAGATGACCTATTGGTTTATTTGAAAATATCCAAACCCCGTACTTAGAAGGCCATGACAAATTGGTATCATTTTGATAGATGTGGACGTGCCAGAAGTTAAACACCAAGGTGTACTCTCACACAGAATGTTTGATCTAGAAAAGGTCATAGACGTTCTCTGACAAGTAATGCAGTCCATTCTAGACGAACACATATTTAGATCCTCTATCTGGAACTGTAGCTGAAAGAAGAGTCCATGGCCACGTCGGGCTCCCTGTTTGCTCACATGTATACTCCGGCAACTCTACCTTTTACTTTTTAAGCTTGCATTCTTTCTATTGGTATAGAAGTCCACTTTTCACATTCCAGGTCCCCAAGGAATCGCAATAAACTGTCTGATATAAAAACTCGTGGTTTATCTGAAGCAAATGAAAGTTAGTTCTTGCTTTCTTTTGTTCCAATGAAATAGTCGGTTCCCTTATCTTCCCTCAGAGAGTTGCACTTGCTATCTTTCAAACATGATTTCACTTTTCTTTGGTCCCTCAGCAAAGACCATATAATTAATCATCTTGGGTAGTGAAGCCCAAATCTACAAGTCTGTTCTCATTAGGATCTGATCACCTAACCAAGAGACCAAAACCACCGATGAGAAGATTCCTTCTTCATCTATAAAAAAGGCATCCAAAGGGCTGAGCCCTGGTGGTGTAAGTGGTTGAGTGCGGGACTGCAGCCCGCGGGCTTGGCGGTTCAGATCCAGCGGCTGCTCTAAGTAGCAGCACTGGGTAACGCCCACGACCACCAGAGGCAGTGATGCTCCCCAACACACAAACAAACAAACAAAAAAGGTATCCCAAAAGGCTGAGCCCCAGTGGCCTAGTGGTCGTGTGCCGGACTGTGGCCCACAGGGTTGGCGGTTCAAATGAAGCAGCATCTCTCCAGGAGCAAGGCTGGACTTCCTACTCCCACCAGGGCAGTGATGCTACCAAAAAAAAAAAACGTGTCCAATGTATCAAACTCAACAAAGGAAATAAATGCAAAGCCCCTCAAGTTCTGGTTTCACTGTGTGAAACAGGATAACTACCTAGGTATGTTTGCTTGTCTATTATTTTGCGGTGGGAATACCCAATTTAATTTCTGGAATTCAAAAGTTTTCATGAGCAGATCCAGGACATAATGTGTTATAAAATGTTTTTATCCTACTCCCACCACCAGGGCAGTGATGCCTTAAAAAAATGTTTTTATACATGACATCTAAGCTCAAAAGTCCTCTCCTTGCCCTACTTTATTAACAACAAATGGTACCCAGTACATGGTAGCAAGATTTTCAGTTGTTAATGGACATCACACACAAGTTGCCAGGGGCATGTTAAATCCATTCCTTCCATCCACTAGAGAGCCATCCCCTCTATAAAGCAAAAAGAACAACTATTTGAGGGAAATTAAACTCTTAGCCTGAGCCAAATAAATGTACACATTCTAAGTGAGGAGATAATATGGGAAACTAAAACGACTGGGTAATTTTACATGGTGAAAAAAAAAAAACGTTTGTACTGCCAATGATGCTGTTAAAGGAGAGACGGATGGTTAAAACTGGTCCTTAAGATGAATGTTCTATTATGAAGCAGCTTACCTGCAAGGATTTTTCTGGCTTTAATTCAATGAAATCCATTATCCTGGGTGGTAATGGAGCAGGATACCCTACCCATCTCAGGCATCTTTAGTCTCCTGAGCTGTTTTAAAGCCTTGGCAATAATCAAAGGTCAAGCAGATCCCAGTAAGCATTTGTAAACTACAATAGCTCCCCTATTCAGCTCCAAGCCACGCATTTCCCTGCAAAGCTTTGCTCACTCTTGTTTCATTCTATTGTATAAGCAGGCTAATTTGGAACTGGCTAGGTTTCTTGGGAGGGCCTCGATTTTCAAAACAATCCCATTTCCCACTTAACCACTTATAGAAGTGAACCCATCATACATCATTTGAGAGAACTGTAAAATGGTGCCTAGACACTGAAGGAATGACTACCAAACAGCTGCACGATTAAATGAAATGAGTGCACTTCACCTTCCAGCTCTGCTCTGCTTCCTGGGAAACAAGGCGCACCAATATGACAAGGTTGGGTGGGATTTCAAGAAAGCTGGTTTGTTTCCACATTCATTTGGCAAGATGCTGGATGCAAAAAAATACCACAAGCCACCTCCCTTTCCCATCATTGTAAATTCTGAACCCTCACGCACCCAATTAAAAATAAAGGAAAGAGGCAGGCTCTGAATTCGCATGTAGTGCTATGACACAGATCGAATGACAGGCATCTGTCCTAATTGGTCACCATGAAACTGAGGCACAATAACAAGAATAAATCTCACATTAATCCAAAGGAAGCCAATGAATAATAATACAGACCAGAGACAGTTTCAAAATTATGCAATTACCTCCAAGCATGCACGCGCATTTATGCCTCATAAAATTGATTGCAAAGCACACCGTGCATATAAATATCCTCTATAAATGGAATGCAAATGCTAAGTAACATGTATATCTGACATGCATAAAATACACAGATTCGTATGTTCACTGTCATCTATACACACTAAAAATAAACTGCATTCGACAAATTGTTTACAGTAGAATATGAAATCGAACGCTGAATTCTGGCACCACGTTATCTCAGTCATAAAGGAGGTAAGCCCAAAGAACCTTTAAATTAGGCTGAGAGGCTTAGAAGGCACCTTTAAAGGAGCAAGGCCCAACCCTGTATGTGAACGATCTCTTTCCATTACACCCATTTTTCGAGGTTAGCGCTTTTTCCATCCCGATTCGCCTGCTTCGCCCGGGAGGAATGCAATCAGGGCGCTCGGTCTGCATCCTAAGCCAATTCAAGATAAAAATCACAGCACCATTTTTTTTCTTTTAAACGCAAGCGGGTGCCTCCTCACTTCTCTCTCCCTGGCAACGTGCCTCGCCATCCCCATCCCTGTCTCCACGGCTCACTCTCCCCATCTCCAGGATGGGAGTCATTGTTCAAGTCCAGGCCACGAACGTCTACAGGGGTCTTTTCACAGCGCGCTATATCGTGACGCTGCCCCCACTGCCTCCTACTCACCATGCTGAGACCCGGAGAAGCTGTAGAGAGGAGTGAGAGATGCACACTGAATCCATTTTCCTTGTGACCCAGTCCAATGCAGCCTGCGAACCCAACATCAGCAGCGGCTGCCGGGATTCTCTCCCCGCTCACCAGCCTGTTCGTCTCAGGTTGGCAATGGGGCGAACAGGAACCACCCTTCTAGCCCCACTAGAGGACCCGCGGCAGAGACGACGGGGGCAGCAGCATCACCACTTGGGGCCTCCTCCCTCTCGGAGGATGGGGTGAGCTCGGAAGCAGCCAGGAACTTGCAGCAGACACCTCCTCTGGCTCCGCCTCCCTCTCCCCTTCCCCCACGGCCCCACCCCTGCTGCGGTAGAGGCTGCCTGGGCCGGCAGCTGCTGGTTGTCATGACAATGGCCAATGGGAAGCGGCCAGATGAAGTGGGAGGGAGATGCGTGAAGCAAACTGCAGGGGCTGGGGAGAGAATTGGTGCTGCCCCCCTCCGGGGTGATCTTGGTCTCTTCTGCGCTGGACTTGGGGTCTCCAGGAAAAATGGGACAAGGGTGGATAGTCAAGAGAAGAGAAGAAATCAAATGTCAATGCAGTCCAGATGGAAGCAAATGAAACACCATAGGAAATGTTTTCACTTTCTTTGCTGCTTCCAGTAAAATGTTCAGGTTTGTGATCGGGTTTAAAAAAAATGAGAAGGGAAACTACATTTTGCGGTAGCCAATCACTACTACTCGAAATAGATGCTGTCCTTCTCAGCGTCTTTGACTCAATACCACTCAAGGCTGCAAAAAGCCAGAGTGTGCTGCTGGACTGGTCAATACAACAGGAACCCGGGTCCTGGGCACTTCCACCCGTTTGTTTTCAGGGGAGTCACTTGGCCTTGTTTCTTCAGCTCCCACGCACTCACAAAAGGACCTGGGGGCTAATTGTTAGTGCCCTATGGCAAGGAAGTAGGGGAGACAGAAGCACCTAGAACAGCTGCGGTTCTTAGTAGCACCACTGGTGCACACTTCCAAACCTTCTTACTGTCAGACTAGTCCATATTCCTGGAATTCTGTGTCATGGGGTCCGCTGTGAGTGGGACTCAACTCCCTGGGAACGAGTTTTGATTTTGATGCCTTTTTTCACAGCTACCCAGTTGGAGCGACCAGGCAAGCTGGCAGCCCTTTCAAGTGTTGTAGGAAGGACAGCAGGATCCGGAATGTTGGCTCCTCGACGGTTATACGTTATAGATGGCGCTGGTATCCATGCACGCAGGAGTTACAAAGATGGAGGGGACTGGAGTGAACTCAAAGCTCTTGCCATGCAATGAGCTAAGGATTTGTTATTACTGTGCGACACTATTTCCATCTCCTAATCAAAGGGGGGGGGGCACATAGTCATTTCAGGCACAGGAAAAGAAATTAACATGAGAAAACCCTTACAACTTGATAGCTGTGGTGATGTTTGCTAGTGGAGGTGAAGATGGTGATGGCAGCAAAGACATGGAGGCTTTGAGAATTAAATGTCGCCTCTCAATTATAGGATCACAGGTCGATAGTATTGAAAAATGAAATACTGGAGTGGCAAAAAAAATAAGACACAAAAAATTGGTGAAGTAACAATTGAGCTATTTTTAAAAAAGGGATGAAACATTGAAAGCTCTCACTTCTCTGTGCTATGGAATTCAGAAGGCCTGGGAAAACAACCAAGCAGAAAGAGATCCAGTTGGGGGCCCGTACCCACAGACAGATTATCCAAAGAATACAGAAATTACTGAAAAATATCACTAATAACCCAGATTAAATAAAACTTTTCTGAGGACAAGTCACAAGTAATTTTAACAGTATGTTGGAAAGGATGTGGCTAGAAATTCAAGTTGAATTCAGAAGAGACCTAGGAACAAGGAATATCAATTTTAGTAAAAAATGGAATTTTTGCTGAAAGTGAAGAACACCAGAAAGAGGTTTATCCATGCTCTATCGTAATACAAAGACATCCAACTGGATGAATTATAACAAATTAATGATAACATTTTGAAGAATGGCAATTCAAGAATACGCTATTATTCTCACATAAAATTTGTACATAGACCAAGAGGCAGAGTTGCCAGTGGTCTGGTGGGTTCAAACCACTGACTTTTGGGTGAACATCCCATGGCTTAATGATGGTGCCCCTACCATTCCATTTGTATGTCATGCTGAGGTTGATTCTGCTGAGTTCATTCTGACATAGCCTGACCTTAAATACAACAGAATGTAATACCTCCCGGTCCTGCACCACCCTTGGTAGTTGCTATGAGTGCATCCAATTTTTCAGCCACCATGTCTATCTGTTTCATTGAGGGTCTTTTCTCCTTTTCACCGCCTCCCCCCCTACTTTAACAGGCATGAGATACTTTTCCAAAGGCTGGTGTTTCATGATAGCATGTGCAAAATATATGAGATGAAGTTCTCATTTGTAAGGAGAACATGGTTGTATTTTTTCCAAGAGATATTTTTTGTTCTGGAACCCCATGGTTCTTACAATATGCTTTGCCAGCATGGTAATCCTCACTGACCTTACTTTTTCATCATGTAAATTTCACAAGCATATGAGGTGATTAAAAATACCTTGGCTTGTGTCAGATGCACCTTAGTTCTCAATGTAGCATCTTTGCTCTTAGATGCTTAAGCGATGTCTTGTGCAGCAGATTTGCCAATGCAATACCTTCATTGATTTTATCAACCATTGGGTTGATTGTGAATCCAAGTAAAATGAAATCACAGATAGCTTCAATCTTTTCTCCATGTATAATGCTTCTTTCTATTGATCCCCTTTTGAATGTTTGAGCTTTCTTTGCATTCAATTACAGTTCATACTGGAGCCTGCAGACCTTGAATTTCATCAGCAATTGTATCAAGTTTTCTTCCTTTTCAGCAAGCAAGGCTGTGTCCTCTGCATATAACAGGTGACCGTTCATAGACCATTCTGTACTGCTGATCCTGCATTCTCCCTCCCACAGCATAGCTTCAGAGATTACCTGCTGTGGCAGTCATGTAATCGTGTCAATTTCAGGATTGAGAGTGTAGGGGTGGAGTCTGGTCTGTCAATCTGGAGATAGTCAATGAGACCTCTGTGTGAGCATTGCTTTCTCCTGAGAATTCTGGGAAATCTGGCCAGATTTCCATATTGGAGATGAGAGACTCAAGAATCAGTCCTTGGGAGACATTGCAGCTTATAAGACAACATGGCAACTTGCTGATATATCTTGAGTCCTGGAAATGGAGGA
Organism: Nesogale talazaci; assembly: GCA_004026705.1. NCBI lineage: Eukaryota > Metazoa > Chordata > Mammalia > Afrosoricida > Tenrecidae > Nesogale > Nesogale talazaci. The sequence goes on along the minus strand of PVJH01000444.1, from coordinate 13,989 downwards.
AAAGCCTTATGAGCTTACCCTGAGGGAGCCAGACCTTTGAAGCTGCAAGAGTCCCATGGAGATCACACTCAGTGCTGAGATCCTAGAGAACCTAGAGAGAGACCCTTGCCAGTGTTGAGATGCTTCTACCACCATGGATACACAAGACTCTGCACTCATTGGCCAGTGATTATCCTGGCGTTATTGCATGTGCCTTGTGAATCTGAAGAAGATTTTATAGTCTGGTATTGGACATATGGACTAATATCAGATGAGGCTTGGATTGGAGTAGGTTGGTATGGTTTCTCAATTTTCCATTTCTCCTGTATATAAGCCTTTCCCTCATATACATATGCATGTTCATGAATTTGTTTCTCTTGTCTACCTGGACTAGCACACTTGCTTAGCATACAGATTGAATAAGTATTTTGAAAGAATACAACCAGTGGTGGAAATCAAATAATTTAACAACCAGTTTGCTGCCCTGATGACCCATTGGAAGTATTAAAAAAAAGAATGGTACACCTAAAGGGAGTGTGCTGTTTCAAGCATTTACTACTTAAATAGGAACAATAAAAAAGTCACAAAATGCTAGATGATGAGTTTTAAAATACTAATAAAAATATTAAATGATACTTCACAAAAACAGTAAAGCTGTTATATAGATACTTCCATATTGCTTTTTGTTTTGTGTGCTCACTTACAATATTCTTCCCTTTTATCTGAGCTGTGTGACTTAATTTTAACCATATATTTATTGTAGGAGTGGAATCCCATTGCATTTTAGGTAGTCCCATTAGATAATAGTCATTGTGTTTGCTGTATTAGAAACAGGCCACTTCTTTTCTCTGACCATTTTATGTTCATCTTTGAAAAACTCCTTTCTATTTCTGCTGAACTTCTAACAATTTTAACAATATTGTTGTCCTGTTAATGCTTTCAGAAATTTGATAATTTACTCAATATCTCATGGGAATTTGGGGCACAATACAAAGCTGAAAGAAATGATAGTGTGTCACACTGGTTGCTTGGCACTCTTTATCTTCCCATTATATGTTTGTTTTCTATGTGCTTAACAAACACAGCAATATAAAAATGTAGTACTTCATCAAAGGTATAATAACTTTTGTTAAATGAATAAGTATCACAAGCATAATTCTGTCACATTATTTAGACCTATAAATGGGACAAACATGACTATATACACTTAGAATATATACAAATGAATGTTATAAAAAATAAAGAATATTAATCTATGATCTCCACATCGGGCAATTGCCCAAGCGCCCACCTTAGAAATCTGGATTACAAGTGCCCTTTTGACAACCAATTTGCTGAACTCCACAAAAAATTGGGTGTTGGTTCTGCAAAACGGTGTGAAGTGGCTGAATCACAGCACTGGATATAACCCTGAACTACAGCGTTCCTGGTTTTAATCCGTTGCTTTGTTCTGGGCCAATAACTGCTTCTAGTTTCATATACTGGTTCTAAATGAGCATGCATATGTGTTCTGAAATTCCCACTCTTCTCAGTGTTCTCCATTGTTTGTTAGGATGCACACAAACAAAGACCTTTGTGCTTGTGTCACTAAAGCACAAGTCAACATCTCCCTGGTAATATCTACTTTCAGCGCAAACCAGTCTGATATCAGCAGTGATAGAACCCTCATGACACAGCTTATGAATCTAGTTCAATTTTTGGCATCTCCATCTATATGTACTGCTACAGCCATTTTTTAAAGTATCTTCAGTTAAGTGTTAGGTATACAGGATACTGTTTGGCAATTTCTGTATTTTGTAGGATCACCTTTCTTTGGAATGGGCAAAGATATGGATCTTACATAATTTTTGGAAAAGACAGGTAAGTACTTGTTGGCTTTAACCTCCTACCTTTGTTCTGCTGTGTATTAATATGCTAATGATTTCATTAGTCTGTCTCTAATTAGCATGATATTGATCTAATATACTTCAACAATCCTTGGCTATTAAAATAAAATATCCATGTAAATTGAAAGGCATCTAGGATATAGTCAGTGGTATGCTTGATGTTCTTTTAGAAAAAAAAAACATTTTGTTCTAAGAACTTCCTCTCCAGCATAACTATAACCGACCAGGCTTGCCTATCTCTTCTGGGAACTTCACAACTTTGGCTTCAGAATTCTGTAGGATGCCTGAAATTTTTCATAATATGAGCCGTGGCTCTTTATGGTGGCATTAAAATTTCAGAAGAAACCATGCCATTATGGAAAAAAGTTGAAAGGTGTATACTCTGGAGACAGACAACATGGATTGAATCCAGACTTCACCATGTGTTTCTTGAATGACCTTGGGCAAGTTGTTACTTTTTCTTTGACTTAGTCTCTTCATGCATCAGATAGTCATAGCAGTAGCTGATCTATGAGCATCCAAGTGTATGTAAGTAAAGTGCTAAGGAATATCTGGCACATAAGGAATTATGAGTAAGTATGTAATTACAGAAATAATTTTAATCTCTAGTTATATAGATAATTTATCCTAGATGTTTCCAAAATCCTCCAACTACTAATAGTTCTTCTAATAATTTACTGTTATGACTACAAAAACTGCAGCCACCATACTCTATGGAACTGTGAATTATGGTTGTGGACCCATCACCAGATTTTCGAAAGAAAAAGGATTCATTCTTAAGTGGACTGAAAAGGATCCTTTGGAGTCATTTTCAAGCTCTCTGTAATTGTGAATGAGAAAGCATGAACACTTTTTCTCGAGGAGCTTGAAATCTAATGACAACGCAAAGCCATTCTTGATTATACCAGAAACTCTCTAGTTGCACTAAAGGATGACTAAAACCAACTTTGGACGTCCAGAGATGATAGAATTACTGAAAGGATTGAGTCTGAGTGGAAGGAGATAGCTTCAGACAAAGAGGAGACTTGTGTGTGTGTGTGTGCGTGTGTGTGTGTTGAGAGAGAAAGAGACATCAGGATTATTTCTAAGTAGAGAAATGACTTTGATTGAGAGCGTACAGTCAAAGGTTTTCTTTTGGAAAATATTAGAATAAGGAAAGGCATCTGGGCTCCAGCTTTAGGAAAGTAAAGGGAAGCTTAAGATCTTCTCCCTGGCCAGCTCACTCCCCTCTCTTGTCAACTAGAGAAGCCATGGTGGTGGTGTAGTGGATGGGGCATTGGGCTTTCTGCTACTGTAAAGATTTAAGGGAAAGAAAGTTCCATGCTCTCCTCTAGAGTTGATTTCATAGAGATGAATTTGATTTGGTTTGCCTGTCAATTTGGCAATGTCAATCTGTGTATCTGACAAATTATCACTGATAATAAGCAGTTACCACATAAGTGACTTGGCTAAAAATGGAGGTGAAGAGAAGCCCTCAAGGATGACCATGCATAATTTTGATTTATAAAATTTCTGAAGAGCTTGTTGTTGACTTTGACTCATATTGATTCTATATAGGAGAGGAAGTAACATTGCTTGATCTACCCTTGTGCAATTCTTACAACTATTGCTATATTTAAGTCATTAGTTGCAGCTACTGTGTCAATCCACAAAAAACTTTGAGAAATGTGCTTTCAATAATAAAGTGTCTTTCTTCATTCTGGTACTCCTAGCATTCTAAACCTTCTATTGAGTTATGTCCTGCTTTTCATCTTCTATGAGATTTTATAACCATATTGTCTTGCCTCAATTTCTTTATCTATGAAACCAGGATAGAGTTGCATTATTCTACTAAGGGGATTCCTAAGTGTTGGAAATAATTAAGGATTAGACTTCCAATAGAAGGTTTATAGGTGCATTTGGAAAGAAAAGTTTCCAAAAAACACCAGAGTCGATAAATACCTATAGGGTGCTATTCTACTGTGACACAGGTGATGTTGCAATGAATTGTAATTGACAGCTACTTTTTTATGTTATTTGATTTAAATTTAGATTAATTATATGGATAAAAACTGCAGGACATGACTGGTTCTATACATTCCAGCTTTATGTTAGCCCTTACCCCAAATCTGAACCATTCATATAAAAGTCTCCAATTTCTTTTTTCTTTAGGACTTTAAACTTTAAAAAAAAATGTGCCTCACATCTCCCATCTTTATCTTGTAGATTCCTTAACCACTCACTTTCCTCTAAACGATGTGGCAGGTACAGAAAGGCTGAAAAATGAAAAGTGCTATCTAAAAGTGGAAACTTACAGATGTCATGTTCTGCCTTACATATTTATCAGCCAACTTTCTATAAATATTTATAGCTCACATTTACATTTTATTGCCATTTATGTGACTTTTTTAACAGCTCACTTGAAGTATAAAATTCGAAGCCTACAGCTAACTCACATTTCTTTTCTTTTCTTATTTTTAATATCATTTTATTGGGGGCTCATGCAACTGATCACATTCTATAGTACAAACACAAGCACATTTGTACATTTGTTATCATCAATATTTTCAAAACATTTTCTTTCTTCTTGACTCCTTGGTGTCAGCTCATTTCTTGCCCTGCCTTCCTTTCCTCATGAACCCTTGATAATTTATAGTTTTTTTCATGACTAGTTCACATTTCTAAGCAGAAAGAAATTGCACAAAGAAGGATTCCGAGTTTGTTTCTTTGTTTTGCAGGTGGATTGGAGCTGGGAGGCAAGGGTGGAAGTGGTTACTTCCAATGATTACAAAACCTAAGACACTCATGTTTACTATGCTCCTACTGCTGTAAATTGAGACACCCTGATGTTACAGTGGATTACAAATTGGGCTGTGAACTTCAAAGTCAGCAATTCAAAAATACCATCTGCACATGGATAAAGAGTTACAGTCTTAGAGATCCACAAGGACATTTCTATGTCCTAACAGATTGCTCTGGTTAAGAAATCAGCTTGATGGCTGTAAATTTTGTATTTGTTTGTGTAATAAGTTGAGGAGACTTCTGGAGTAGTTGAATGCTTCCAGTCTCTATTTATCCACCTACACAAAGCAGAGGGAAAAAAAAGGCAAGGCTAAACTCAAAGAGGCAGAAGTGGGGAAAAAATGGATTTTAGAAAAGCAGATTTTTCTCATTTTAACTCTTCTAAATCTTCTCCTTTCATTCTTTATCCAAAATTCTTTTCTCAGCATCCATCTCTCCTTCTAATAATTTAAAAAACTTTAATAAAGCCCCAATTCATCTTTCATATAAAATTGCAAGGCTCTTAACGCTTGTTAAATTGTAATTTTCAAAATGGTAAAATCCAGACACATATAAAATGAATATGTGTCTACAGTTTTATTGAAGTAATTAATTAATGAGAGGACTGAAATATGTCAAACTTGTCCAAAGGACTTTCGAGCTGATAATATCTATAGGTAGTACACAAATGGGAGAACAGACATGCAAGGTTTTAATTTCTGTGATCTCAATAGAGCATTAAACCTCAACATGAAAGTTTGGGCACCTGATTGACTTTTATAACCTTGAATAAACCAGATGGTGATGAGCTTTTTATAGGTCACAATACCCAGTCCTCTACAACTTTGGTCAACAGACAGAAGAATATTAATTTGGTTTTCTAGTTCCTGGACAAGACTTGACATAGGATGTTATGGGCACATCCATCAGATAATAAACTTAGAGAAAAGGAACTTCATATACCCTTCCTCCCAACATTTCTTGATTTTTCCAGATTGTTTTTCATCTTACCCAATGAGGCACAAACCACTCAAAGTTGAATACTGGGGCTCTCACTTTTTTTTCCCCAATGGTTTTATTGGGGGCACTTACAGCTCTTATAACATTCAATACATCATTTGTATCAAGCATATTTGTACACATCATCATCATTTCCAAATATTTTCTACTTGAGCCCTTGGTATATGCTCCTCTTTCACCCTCCTTTTTTTTTTATTAAAAAATCATTTTATTGGAGAGTCGTACAACTTCCATCACCATCAATTCATACATAAATTGCATGCAGACCACATTTGCACACTTGTTGCCATCATTACTCTCGAAACATCCTCCCTCCACTTAGACCCCCAATACCAGCTCCCCATATTTCCCCTTCCTCACCACTCCCCCTCCCATGAGCCCTTAGTAATTTACAAACTGTTATTATTTTTTTCATATTGTACACTTTCTGGTGTGTTCGTTCACTCCTTTTCCTGTTGTCCGTACCCCAGAGAGGAAGTTATATGCACATCCCTGCAATTGGTTTCCCATTTCTACTCCACCCTCTCGGTATCACCACTCCCACCACTGGTCCTATAGGGATCATCTTTCCTGAATTCTCCATGTCTCTGGACCCAGTGCACATTCCCTGGTCTAGCTGAATTTGACAGGTAGAATTGGGATCATGGTAGTGGGTGGGAGGAAGCATTTGAATTTGAGGAAAGCTGCATAATTCATTGTAACTACACTGTACCTGGATTGGCTCATCTCCTCCCTGCAATCCCTCTGTAAAGGGATGTTTCTTTACCTATTGATAGACTTTGAGTCCCCAATCTGTAATCCCCTTCATTTATAATGACATATTTTTTAATTCTTTGATGTCTGATACCAGATCTCTTCGACATCTCATGGTCACACAGACTGGTGTGCTTTTTCATGTGGGCTTTGTTGCTTCTGAGCTAGATGACTGCTTGTTTACTTTTAAGCCTTTAAGACCCCAGATGCTATATCTTTTGATAGCTGGGCACCCTCAGCTTTCTTCACCATATTTTTTTATGCACACATTTGTTGCCAATGATCATATCAGGAAGATGAGCACACAATGTTATGGTTTTTAGTTCTTGATGCCTGATAACTGACCTCTTTGACATCTTGTGGATCCACAAGCTGGTGCATTTCTTTCATGTGGGTTTTGTTCTTTCTGAGCTAGATGGTTACTTGTTTATTGTAAGCACTTAGGACCCCAGACACTACATCTTTTGATAGCCGGGCACCATTAGCTTTCTTCACCACCTTTGCTTATGCACACATTTGTCTTCAGTGATTGTGTTGGGAAGGTGAACATATTAGAATGCCCATTTACTAGAACAATTGCACTGAGGAAGTACTTGAGTAGAGGTCTAATGTCCATCTGTTGCCCTAATAATAACCCTATAAGTGTATGCACGTTGATTGATTTCTCCATCGTCCTCTATAAATATATTCACTCATGGACATACCTGTATTTAGCCCTCTATAAATGCCCTTTATCCCCAAGTCCTTTTCTCTATTTCCTTTTACTTTCTTCTTGTCTCACTATCATGTCAGTCTTCAGTTGACCTTCAACATTTTCTCTTTGTTACATTACTCTTGCTCAATCCTTGTCGGTCCTGTCACACCCACCTTGTCACTGATTTTTAATCACTTCTTGAGGTCCCTGTGCTAGACCGGATAAAGTAGAGGAACAAATTTCATAGACACACATATAGCTATAAGGAAAAGTTTTATATACAAGAGGAACAGGACATTGAGCCCAGTCCAGTTCAAAGTAATAAGTCCGCTATTAACCCATATGCCCGAAATCAATCTATAAAGTCTCCTTCCGACTCACAAAGTCACAGGTCAGTGTGTGCAGAATCCCAGCGCTGGCAGGGTCTCCACATGGCTCCTCACTTCCAGGGCTCAGGATCTATCAATAGGAGAAGCAACTCATCGCTGGCAGAGGTCTCTGTGTGGCCACCCCAGCTTCAGAGGTCTGGCCCCATCAGGGCAAAGTCGTATGGTCTCTCCGCCGGCTCCTCCAGCTTCTCAGAAACTGCCATCTTGTCTTGTCCGTGATTCATCGTCTCTGAAACTAACTCCCAACCACTGGGGAAGATAGCTTCTCATCTTCATGAGGGAAATATTGCGAGATTTCCCAGATGTATCAGGAGAGAGCCATTTTCCTTCAATTTTTGCAATATATTACTCCACTTTCTCATCTTCTTCATAGTGTCTGCTGATAGGTCTGGACATTTTCTTATTTGGGAATCTTTATATGTGATTGCTTTTTTTCCCCCTAGCTACTGTCATGATTTTCTTGTTTCACTCAAATTTGGTGAGTTTAGCTATTATGAGTCTTGGTGACTTGGTGACTAGCCAGTGTTCTTTCAGCCTCCTGAATGGTTGCCTGGTTTTCCTTCATTATGCTGGGGAAGTTTTCCGCCAAGAATTATCTATTGTTGCAGATGATTTCTTTGTTCAGTCTTCCTTGAGTAACCAATAATTCTGATGTTATTCCTCTATGTAGCTTCAGATATACATCTTATATTTTCTTCAGTTTCTCTGATAATCTTATTAAGATTTTGTTCATCCATATTAAATTCCACTTAGCCATCCGCTAGGTCACTGATGCAGTTTTCAGCTTCCTCCAGTCAATTCACAAAGGCCGTGCATCTGCTGCTGGTTTTTGTTATCTTATCTCTAAGCTCTTGTGTTTCACTTTGGTGTATGGACATATCTCATCTAACAATTCATCCTTTTTCTGTATTGTTTCCCTCATATCTTATATGACTCTAAGCATCATTTTGAAAATTTCCTTCTGCAGCATATCACGGTTACCTTTTGTTTCTCCTGTTTTTTCATTATGGTTATTGGGGCTGATCGCTGTTTGTGTTGCATTGCTTTAGAGGAACCAGATGCCATTTTCCAAGGACTCTAAGAGCACTGGCTCTCTTTGGAAGACTTAAAGGAATGTGTCATTTTATATCCTGTGACTAATTTCGCTGTGGAATTAGTGTAACCCTTTATCCTCTTGTAACTTCCCTGTTCCCCTAGTGAACCACTATTCCGTAATCATGGAGGGAAAGTTGTCTAGTCCTCTCAGGGCCCACTGGTTGGATTGTTGTGGATCCACAAGGATGGTTCTGCACTGCACGATCTCATTGGGAGCTGGGATGCTGTAGCCCATAGCAGCCCGTGGCACCGCAGGGGGTGTGTGGGCTTCCACTGCAAGGGGAACATGACTGAAGGCTGGTGGGCTACCCGCTCCTGAGTAGAGCACCGTGAACTGTGGGTGGAACTGCCCAGATCAGGTAGATTGCTGAAGAGACTGAGCAGTGGTTACTGCAGCAGAGTGAAACTCTGTCCAGCCCCATCGGTACTCCCCTGGGTGCGTGAGGCATTCAAGAGGAAGATACCTCAGTCATTTGGACCCCCAGAGGACATATTAGAGCTCTCCCACACAGACTGGCTGGAATTCCCCTGTAATAAATAAATAATTCCCCTGTGGGCAAAAAATATCCAGGTGGAGTGGGGTGGGTTTCTATTGCACAGGGTGGGGATCTTCCAGCTGGGTAGAGCAGGTGTAATTGTCCTAGGCTAAGGGGAGTGGTCTGGCCTGTGAGCCAAACTGACAAAGACCAGGATTTAACACCAAGAAACCAGAAACCAGGAGGGCAGTTGGGGGTGGGGGTTGCAGGGTGGGAATAAAAAGCAACCACACAGCCAAGCCCCATCCCTGAGTGCGGGCCACAAGGGTTCAAAAGCCCCCAGCTCTTCAAAATCCCATGAATCTGTGCCTACCTATCTTAATGACGATCCTCCCGTGATCTGGCAGGGCTGAATTTCTCTCTCAGACACCTTCCCTGGGCCTATCTCCTGCTGATTCCCTCTGGTGAGTGCCACAGTCACATCTTCCCTGAAGTCACCCCTGGAGCTCTCACTTTTTGCAGTGTTTCATTTCTCTTCACATTTTCCCATTCTACAACTGTATTTATAAGTGCTAAAGATTAAAATCAAGTTAAACCTACTGCCACCAAGTTGATTCTAACTCATAACAAGGCTACATATGGTTTCTGATACTGTAAACTTTTGTAGCAATAGACAGCTTCTTTTCCCATGGAATAATTCATCAGATTGAATCATCAGGCTTATAGTTAATAATCAAATGCCTAATCACAGAGTCACTAGGGTTCAAGAAGGAAGAATGAAAACATTGGTTCCAGATAGACTGTGCCACTGAACCTGGTGCTCATCTTTGCCTAATTCCACTAGGAAAATCAGGTGTTTTCTGTCTGGCAACTCCAAGAATCAATTTACTCAATTCTTTAATACCTTGGGGTGCAAGCAATCTTGTCTTAAACTAGCCAAACACGTAGAGGAGACAAGCACAGCACATTGACTTCATGTGTCCACATCTGTTGATCAAGGCTATAAACTTTCTGGGCTACCCTTCTCTCATGCCTCCTTCAAATGCAAGTTTCACTTTTGAAGCATAATGTGATATACTCATAATTCCATACTGAGTTATTATGCAGTGTCCCTGGACAAATCAGGGAGTCAGTGGGTTTTAAATTTCCAAATCTAGGAAGATGTATGTTTTCAAATTCCTATAAAATTTTCTCAGATGTTTTCCACAAGTATGAGTGTTTGACTTCCGATTTGGGAGAAGAACATTGGAGGGTAAATGTAATATTGCAAAACCACTAGACCAGTCTCTCTTTACTCATTTCTAAGTGTTTAGGTTGGTTTTGATTCCTACATACAAACTCATGTATGTTAGAACAGAATGACGCACCATAAGGTTTCAGATTTTTCTTCACAGGCAGCTCTGGGTACACTCAAATCATCAACTTTCCATTTCACAGCCATGTGCTCAATTGTTTGAACTATCTCCTTGTAGCCATTATTCCTGAAAGCATTACCATGTGGGAATACCAAGAAGAATAAATTTGGCAGCCATGTTACCTAAATATGAGTTTCAGAATCATTACATCTGGAGCAAATGGACAATGAACTAGGAGAAAATGATTTTTTTAAATGTCTGAATAGTTCTATTTCCAAACCATCATGGTTTATTCTGTCTTCACTGAAGATGTGGAGCTACATGAAAAATAAATAAGCCATTTTGTTTCATGATTATTTCCCCTCAATTCCCATCCAAGCTGTAATCTCTCTTTGTTAATATAGCCCAATTTTAGATATAAGAGCATAAGAAACAGTGACATGATGAATTCAAGCAAATTCCTCTTTAGTTGCATCTGATTTTCACAATTGAGAGATATTTTTTCCTCTTGACAGAGTGAAATGTCTAATGACAATATATCTTAAATGTATAGTTATTAGTGTGGGAAACTAACACTGGGGGAAATCTGATGAGAATTATAGTAGTCATTACATAATCTGGTGGCAACTTGAGACTAGTAGAGTGAAGGGATGGCATATAGCCTACCAATCAGGTAGCTGCTTGATGACATCATTTGGAGGCGCTTCAGAGATAAATAGCTCGCTGGAGGCAGGAATACAAACACTGTGTTTTGTATTCCTGTTGACAAGACACATGAAGCTACACTAGAACCTTGGAACTAAAGAAGCCTTGTGGAGACCCATGCCAGTGCTAAGATACTTCTATGCCACTGGATTCACAAGACTTTCACTCACTGGCCTGTGATCTTCCTACATTCAGCAACATGGCGTGTGCTGCGTGAATATGAAGAAGAATATAGGGACTGGAAATGAATATATGGGCTAATATCAGATTTGTGCACTGGGCTGGAATGTTTTCTTATTGTACAATTGCTCTTTGATATAATGTTCTCTTTTACACACATAGCAGTCTCTGGATTTCTTTATCTAGTCTATCCAAAGTAACATATTATGATACAAAATGATAGCAATAAATTCACAGATCATGATAATAACTCTCAATGTCAATGTCTGAATTCATACACTTAAGGAAAAAGGCTAGAAGACTGGCTCAGATAACAATCCATCAATTTGTTGCCTGCAAGAGACACATCTTAAGCTCGGAGATAAAGATTTACTAAGAAAAAAAGGCTAGCAGAAAATATATCAGACAAGTGGCAACCAAAAAATAAAGCAGGTGTCACAATCTTTTTCTCTGACAAAATTGACCTCAAGATACAAACCATAAAAAAAAGACAAGGAAGAGCATTATACAATGCTTAAAGGAGCAGTAAACCAGGAACAAATGAGAATAATAAATATACCCCTAAAGAGAACCATGAAATTCATCAAATAGATTATTCAAAAGTTGAAAAAGAAATCACAGAGTCAACAATCATAATGGGAGACTACTATATGGCTATCAGAGAAAGCTATATTACTAGCAAAGAAGCTAAGCAAAGAGGCTACAGAGCTAAAACCACAATTAGGCAACTTGATCTGGCAGACATACATGGAGATTTCCATCCATATAAAAAAAATTCAAGTTTTTCAAGTGCTGATGGCTCATTTTTTAAAATAGACCACATGCTGGGACAGAAGTCAAGTCTGAGTAAATTGAAATACATTGAGACTACCCTGGCATCCTTTTAAGATCACCATGCCATAAAACTGGAGATGAATAAAAGGATGACCACAAAAACAAGGACAAACAATTGGAAGATGAATAATGATCTGTTACATGAATGGTCACTGACCCAGATTAAAGAGGCATTGAGGGAGTTTTAGAAATGCAAGAGAATAAGAAGACAATGTACCAAAACTTATTGGATACTGCAAGAGCAGTTATCAGAAGTAGCTTAATAGTAATAGACATTTATATGAAAAATGAAAAGAGACTTATGATTGATATGCTATCATAGAATTTCCAACATCTAGAACAGAGTCAACTGATCAACCCTTACAATAGCCAAAGGAAAGAAGTAACAAAAATCAGAGCAGAGTAAAAATTGTGGGAAGAAAATAGAATGATATAGCAAAAAGTTAGCTCTATGAAAGGATCAATAGAATTGACTGATCACCGGCAAATGTAACCAGGGAAGGGAAGGATCAAGCATCAATAGCTAGGGTGAGGGATGAAACAGGATATCACAACAGACCCCAATGAGATTAAAGGGATTATCACAAACTGTTTCTCTAGATCCTAATGAATTCAACAGGGGGGAAGTACAACAGAAACCAAGGGGCAGGGGAACAGTGGTCAGTGTGAGGCATGAAAATAATGATAATTTATAATCTATCAAGGAGTCACATGTATAGAAACGGCAGAAGGGGCTGGTACCAAGGGCTCAATAGACAGAATGATGGCAACATATGTTCCAATATTCCTGATACAATTGATGTTTGGATTCTAATAAGAATTGTATGAGCCCTCAATAAAATGATCAAAAAGATAGCAATGAAGTGATTAGTAATATTCAAACAAGGTATAGGTTGACATTAGTTTCCTGGTTTTGCTAATTGATTTGTTGTTATGAAAGTGTTTTCTTCTTTCTTAGGAACTGTATATGAATATTTACTGTCGATTCTATCAATACCTACAAAGTAGTTTGGACTTCTTCCTTACAGCTTCCATTGATTCTTGATTGTTTCAGGAAGTATCCCAAATGACTAAATAGTGAACAATTCTTTTTTGGCACAATGACTCTACTCTTTCCATTTTCTTTTGAGGATTTATGCACAGTTAAATATTTTGCCCACAGAATTCTTCAATATTGCAATCCAAGGCTTGATTTATATTTTATCAGTTCATTCAGCCTGACGTAAGCTGAATGTGGTCTTTTTTTTTGCTTTTGCTTTCTATTTTCAGATTCCATTCAAATTTCATTATAATAATTACTTTGTATCTTAAACTGCTCTTTGAATTTTTTGTTCAGCTCTTTATCATTTCTTTCATTCACTGTTCTTTTGTTATATACTAGAGCAAGTTTCAGAAGCTCTTCTGACACCCATTTTGGTCTTTCTTTTTCCTTCCTACCTGTAAAAAATAATTTTATTGACATATTCTTTAAGTATCATATAATCTAATTGTTTAATTATATTAAGATTTTTGCAATCATCACTACAGTCCATATCAGAATATCTTATTCCCATACTCATTGCTAGCTACCCATTTCCCACTCTCCTCCCTTGCCATGCCCCTATCTAGCTACTGTCTCTGTAGCACTACCTATCTTAGATTTCATTTACAGAAAATCATAGAAAACACAAGCAGGAAGCAAACAAACAAAAATCAAGAGCAATTACTAGACAAAATGTAGAAAAACCTCAATCAAAGAAAAAAGCACAACACACTAAGAAACTAAAACAAGTTTAAAATGGGTCAAAAGGGAGATGAAATGGTCAGGTATTACATTTTATCCTAACTACATATAACATAATCAACTCTAAACACTATCTGATA